>VZTY01033886.1:215663-245355 GCA_013400935.1 Turnix velox
GCCCGCCCCTGCACATTGACAGGCGCTTCGCAGGTGCCGTTCTCGCCCCGAGTCGCGGAGGGGACGCCCCTCTGTCCTTCTGGCTCCGCACCCGCCGCAGTGTGGTCGTCAGGCAGGGAGGGAAGAGCGACGGGGGAGCAGCCGGCAGCGCCGTAAGTCGGGATGCCGAGCGGGCCGGGGGAATGGGACGGGCCGCCACCGCCGGGCTGCGCGGCCGGAGGGCGGCGCGGATACCGGTTCGGTCTCTCTACCCTGCGGGACGGCGGCAGGGTCGCATCGCGCCCGCTTAGGGGGCAGGGAGGGAGCCCTGGGAGGCATTTCGGGGTGGCCAGGGAGAGTATCCATTAATCCTCCTGTCTGGCTGCTGGGGGGATTTATGCCCGCAGCAATCACATTGCTAAGACCGTCTCTGGGTATTTCTGCAGTCAGTGAAATTCCCCCTTTTATAATCGGTTTATATTTTCTGCCTGGCGTATTTTGAGATACTAGGTTTTATGGTCTGCCTTGGAGGCAGGCGGCACACCTACAGCAACAGCGCGGGCATCTCTTCGCTGCGCTTTTCTGCCTGGCTTTAAAAAATAACCCTGCGCTTGAACCCTGCGCCGCCGCTGGCTGCACAGCTGGGGGTGGGGAGGGTACGGCTACAGATGGGGGGCACAGCTGGGGCAAAGACAAGGCTGAGGGAAATGGTAAGGTGTGGTGGCGGGTGTCGAACAGAAAGTTCAAGTTCTGGGAACTCGCATAAGGTTTGGTATTGGGTCGCTGAGAAAATAGCGCTGGATTAGTAAGAGAGACTTGATTTATTTTCAGTTGAAATTAAAAAGAGACCAAAATAGAGGAAGTAATTAATTTGGGAACTTGCGTCACTGTAGATTGTTGTTATGCTTTAAAAATAGGCAGAGGGTTCATTATGAAATGTTTAATGTAACAAATATGATCCTGATCTCTTACTTTCCTTTGAAAAATATTTGGGAGGGGGAGGCAAGGAGAGCTCCCAGGAGTGAAATTACTCATGCATAGACCATTATTTTCAGTTCCAAATACATTATAAGCATGTAACATTGTTCAGTAGAGTGTAGGGGGAAAAATTGGAGGCTTTAAGGTATGAAAATCTAGAGCTGAACCATTCCTAAGACACACAGTACAAGAAATCTTATAATCCATGTGCCGTAGTTCAGATGTTTAGAGGAATGACAGAGATACCAAAAAAGGCATCATGACACTCTGCACAATTCCAGGAGCAGATTTTTCTCCTTCTCTACAGAAAAGGAAAGCACATTTCTGGAAGCAAGAAGTGACAGATGTGGCATCTCAGCAGCTGGCTAAACATAAAAGCATGTATCAGCAGGTGATTACTGGCACAAGGATTTATTTTTAAAGTCTCTTGTACGGAAAGGGTCCAGCCTTTTTTAGCATTAAGATTTATTTTAGCTCTATAGCATGTTAAAAATGCTTCTGAAGAAGCATCAGAAAGGCACTCCTTGCTTTGAATTGCTTCTTTTTATTGCAGCACTCAGAGAAGAACTGAGGAACTGAGCAGGTTCTTTAGTGGCTAGGATAGTGTTGAAGGGAATGATTTTTCCTGGCCTCAGCATAAGCCAACCATATCTGGGAAGGAAACAATGGGGCCTATCTCCTTAGATTAAAGATAATTACAGTTACTGTTCTCTTGTGAGCACCTTGTGCATTCACAGGAGTGAAAAACAGGCTGCAGAAACTACCTGTACGATTCTGCCTGTCGTCTGTGATGGGCAAAGCCAGACAGAATCACCAGGAGGTGCTCAGGGCGAATTTTGGAAAGGAAAGAGATGGTTATCACCTAAAAAGCAGCTCAGAGCCACTTTTTCCCTGAGGCTGTGTAGCTCTGCACCGTCCTGATTTGACTGCTGTAGCTAAATGTCACATCTGACTTCAAAGAGGCGTCTAAAACTGTTCCAAACCACTTATATCAGCTTTACTGTAACCAAAGAAAGTCTTGGTTCATGGCAGAACATGTTTTGCTCTCAGCTTTTCATAATTAGGTATGCTGCTTTGGTTTATCATCTTCTAAGCTAGATGACTTCTTATAGAAGAAATCTGGTCCTCTGCCCAAGTCTTGAGAAATAGTTTGGAGTAGGAGAGGGAACTGGCATTTAAAAACAAGTTTCCTTCTGCCACGCAGAATTTACTGTCAAGTTCTCCTTTGCTTATTGCCAGTGAGGGGCTCAGTGGTGCTCTCTGATCAGTACTTTCTCCTGTTCCTCTCCCTCATTGATATTGACATTGTAGATTTGGTCACCTAGGGCCCATTTTTAGCCTTTTCTAATGATGTAAAACACAACAGGCTTTCACCCTCTGACATGTGAATGTTACTGTTTGAAAGAAAACCCAAACCTTCAAAACTGAGCAGCAAAACAAACAAAGCTTTACTTTTTTCTTCCTCCTTCCCCTCCACTTCATTGTGACCAAGGCAGAGTGAATATATTTTTTAAAGATCTGAACCATCTTGGGGAAAACTAGCTGCCTCTCCCTCTCACAGTGGCAGAACTGAACTAATTGGGTGGCCTGAGCCTAACAGGCACCATGACATGGTATCCCCACAGCTACAACATTTCCAGGTTTGGCAGTGAGCTTAACGTATATCCTACAGTTGGTTGGTTTGCTTGGATTTTGTGTGAAAGCAATATGAAATTCCCAAATAAACCCAAGTCTGAACTTAAATGAGGATAGGGGCAGAACTGTATTCAGGTGTTGAGTGGAGGACTGATTTTTAAGTGATTCCCACCTACAAAGGGCAGGGTTTTGTGTGAGGCAGAATGAGGTGTGGCTTCTGAGTCCAAGCTCAGGTAAAGTTCATGCTGAAGAAGAGATCTATTTCTAGTTACATGTTAAATAAGATACATTTCTACGTGACATTCATGAAGATAATGTAAAATGTTGTGAGTATTGCTCCTGTACTTGAATTCACAATGTTGCTAAGAAAAGAGATTGGTGACTGCTGGGGAGATGAGTGCAACTGGAGTAGCTGTAACTGGCTGAAGAGACTAATTTCCTCATAGTTTAAGGGTTAAATCAAGAAGCAACAAATCTTCAGAAGACATGCTGCCAAGATAAAATGAGATGAATACGAGTAGACAGAGTTGGCGACAGTGACAAGATATATTCATACCTTTACTTGGATTTCATTGACATCTATGAAATAGTCAGGTGTAGAAACCAAATACTTGTTTTATGTTTCTGCCATTAGTTAAGTCTACAAGAGTACCACTAACTAATTTTTGTAAGTAACTGTGAGATTTTTTTGCTTTTGAGAGGTTAGTGAACCATTGCATGTGTTTTACTCCTTTTTGTTTGAGTAATTTTTATGTGTGGGTTTGTATTTTTTGGGGGTTTTTTTTTTCATCTCCATTTACAGGAGGGAGATGAGCCCTTTGCAGGCCATTTATAGGCTACACCTACAATAAAGTAGCATATTTTAATATGTAAAGGTCTGAAAATGTGTAAGCAGTAATTGAAAATCTATCTTCATGACCACAGTAGCTTTTTATGTGACATCATTTTGCTGAAATACATGCCTAACAAAAGTAATCTGAAATAGTTATCTCTGAAATAATGCATATTGTGCAATACTCTTAAAACTTTATGACTAGTATCTCATGAATGCCAGGGAGCCACATTAAGGATTTCAACCCCCACCATGTGTAGGACATCAACATACAACTTCACTATGTAAATGCTGTGTTAACGTTGTTTACTTGCAGTGAAGAATATAAGAAAGCTTATCAAGTGTGATACACTGCTTTGATTTCCATCATAAAGGTCAACAGGGAACAAGTTAGATAAGAAATTAAATTGACTGATACAGTGAGTTATTGTGCTGGGGCTCATTGGGAATGAGCTATGTGAACTTTTCTGTGGTTATGTGTAAACAGCAGCTGACCTTCTGTAGAGATAAAAGTGCTGATGACGAGCTGTGGTCACTGAAACTAGGTATGACTCGCTTAGTCAAGTCTGCAAACTTGTTAGATGCTTTTAGATGGCAGTATATTTTTCAGTCATCTGTAGAGAACTTTATAAAAATAAATATTTCTTTTTTTTTACTGGGAAGATGTAAAATGTAGGGCTTGGTGTTTTTGGGGGTTTTTTTTATTCTGACCTTTTGAAATACTAGATGTTTCGAGTCAGGTTCTCACTATTTTGCTGTCAGAATTTTATGTGTATCTTAATATTTATGTTGTGTCTTAAACATGGGGAACAGGTGCTGAATTTTCATTACAGATTTTGGGTTTTTTCATGTTAGAATATTAGACACTGCCATAAAAATAATAAATAAAGACAAGCTGCTACTCTGATTTTTTTTCTTTTTTTTTAGAAGTCTGTAGATTATAACAATAAGATGAAGCAAACTCCAAGATTTAAAGGCTATTATGTGAGCAAAAGCAAGTATCTGTAAGTTTGGGAATGCCTACAGAAAATGGTGATAGCTGTGTACACTATGGTCACGTTATTTCTTCCATCCTTACTCTCTCAAATGGTATGTGGGGTGAATGAGGTAAGAAGCACCATTGGAATGGGTCCAGAGCAGGACCAAAGATGATCAGAGAGTTGGAGCTCCTCTGCTATGAAGACAGGCTGGGAGACTTAGGGCTGTTCATTCAACCTGGAGAAGAGAAGGCTCTGGGGAAACCTTGTAGCAGCCTTCCAGTACCTAAAGGGGGGCCTATAGGAGAAATGATGAGGGACTTTTTTTTCAGAGAGTGTAACAGTAGGATGAGGGTAATGGTTTTTAACTGAAAGAAAGGAGATTTAGGTTAGATATTAGGAAGAAATTCTTTATTGTGAGAGTGATGAGACACTGGAACAGGTCCCAGAGAAGTTATGAATGTCCCTTGCCTGGAAGTGTTCAAGGCCAGGTTGGATTAGGCTTTGAGCAACCTGGTCTAGTGGGAGGTGTCCCTGCCCATGGTTGGGGGGGGTTGAAACTGGATGATCTTCAAGGTTCTTTTCAACTCTAAGAATTCAATTATTCTTTTAAAAAAGAGAAGATCTGTTTGAAACTAAGTTAAAACTGAAGGTCCTGCTCTGTCGTAGTCCTTTTGGGTGGTGCTGGGCAACATTGGAATGTTGATGGTGAAGGAACCAAATAATGGTTGCACAAGTCATATAATCTTAGGATTTCCTAACTTTGTATTCTTTGACTTTGCAACCTTAGTGTCCCACATATGCTATTTCTAATTATGGGGTTCAGAATTCTCAATGATACTCTACAAGGAAGATGAAAGGTGCTTTGTTGCCATTGCAATCAGCATCTATGAAACATTTCTCCAAAGAGGTTGTGAAACTAGCTTGCTAGCCAGCAGACGGCTCTGTCATGATCTTCACAAGGAGAAACCTTGATGTCTGTAAGATGAGTAATACTGTTTCAAATCTCTAGCAGGAAGCAAATGAGGCAGGAAAGAGCAGACAATTCCTGAGGCCTAGGTCTTTAGTGAAGAAGAGCCTGATGGATCTTGTTGCTCGGATAAACCCTTTTTCTCTTATTGTAGTAAAACTCTATTGACTTTTAAGGTGGTTTTCTCAAGTCATACAACCATGTTGACTCTGGGGTGGTAGGCAGTTTTGTGTTTGGTTGTTTTTTCTAGTGTATGTGTGGGGCACATAAACTTAATACTGGTAGTGATGGGTTTTTTTCCTCGTGTTTGTGGTGTTGTCTTTTTAATCCTCTATTTCCCTTATTTCATTTATATTGTCAAGAAGTGTATGACCACACTAATAGATTTCTCCTTTAAGGAAGCTTTCAAATTTTACAAAAATTAAGTAATTTAGAAAAATTTTAAAGATAAATCTTTGGATACCAGAACATTTCTGAATTATGTTCTTCATTCTAGTACTCATATATATATAACATTTTAACTGGTATTCATCAATACAGTGACCAGAAACAACTTCCTTTCTTTCTTCTTTCTGTGTGTTGATCAAAACCAAGTTTCATTCTTTCTTCCTTCTGTATGTTTCTCTAGTTTTATCTAAGTGAAGTCTAAATCAGATATTCACATATTTCTTTTTCATGAAGGTCCAAGTATTTTACAGAAACCTCTAAATTTACTTTTTTGCTTCAGTTAATATGATTCAATGTATACTTTGATTTAGTTTTACTTTAATTCTGTTTATTCATGAGACTGGGTATAGAAGATCTGAAACTCGGGTGGAAATTAGTCTAAGATGTGGTGGAACTTAAGGTGAATGTTTTGGTTTGCTTTTATCACGCCCCCTTTCTATGCTAAAGATACATTGCATAATTATCCTATCTTCAGTGTAACAGACCGCCATTAAATAGGAACTGCATCTTGTTCAAGCACCCTGGAACTGCCTGTAATGAGGAATTCTCTCGGGGAATGGTCATCAGTATTACTTTTTGGGTTTTTATTTTTGGATTATGTGATAAACTGTCTTTTTGGGACTAAAACATAGTTTTGGTTTTGTTAAAATTTATCTACAGAGAATATTTAGGCAAATCTTTTCAATGTTCAAGTCTCAAATTATAGGTAAATTTTAGTTTTACAAGCTCCCTGGCATTTGAAGCAGCGATGTGACTCATTGGTTCCTTGAGAGGATAGAATTATAGAATTGTTTCTGTTGGAAGAGACCTAGATCATCAGGTCTTGCCTTTAGCCTATTGCTGAGGTACTATAGATATAGCACTGCAAACTTAGGACTAAACCTTGGCCTTCAAAATGTATTTCTGTCATCACAAAGCAGAAAATCAAAAGCATTCTGACTCTAAAAGCAGGATGAAGGAAGACAAAATGCAGGACCTGCTATGCCATTTCTCCCCACCACTGTGCTCTTCACAAAGGCACTTTTCTTGAGTTTTTGCATGACTTACCTGTATTTGCTCAAAGGATGATATATGACTGTTCAATCTTTGGTGCTTCCCTCCTTTTAGGGATGTGTGGCTCCTACAAATATGGTTAGGTGTTAGCTCAATGTAAGGAAGACTTGAACAGTAGGAGAGCTACATGGTGAGTGAAGGAGGGACAAGGAAAGAATAGTGCCATTGATTGTTCTGCGTGTCAGATGCAGCTCACGTGTTCCTGCTCCAGATACAAAAGATTACCAGTCTTCATCAAGTTTAAGCCGGTTCTTTGCTTGCTTGTGTCTCTGTAGCAGATGACCTTGGAAGAATAACCAGCTCATAAGAGGGTAAGATGTAGTGCATCTGAAGGACTTTTTTTCTTGGATCTTTAAAAACCTGATAGCAATACGGACAGTGTGTCTGTGCACAAGCTGTATGGCACACAAAACTGTATTTAATTTCAGTCCAGCAGTTGGAGTGGAAAAGTGAAATAGGAGGGAAATGCTGCTCGCAGTAGTTCCAGTTCTGTTGTGAAGCTCACAGTATTTGCTGCCCCAAAAGATGTAACAAGCAAAAAACTGTCTTTTCTGAGATTTTGGTATTATTTTATATCTGCATAATTCCTAATATACTCAGTACTTGGCATGTGATTAGGGCTGCTTATGCTACAATGATGGAATTTTACAGTAATACATTGTTCAGTTTAGTTGTCTTGCCTGGAAATAAATTGTAGAATCTAGTAAATTTGAAGAAAACCTTAAGTGAAAAGACTGGATTATTAATGTTATTTTACATGCTCCTAACTTGTTTCTTATTGATGATACTCAAAGTAATTAGCAGATAAGTTGTACCGACTGAATGGAAAATCTGTTGATAGGAACAAGACAGTAGACTGAGCAGAGTAGAAGTTTATATGGCAGCTGCTCTGTTCCTGTATGTCCCTTCCCCACTTGCAGTCTATGATTTTAGTGGGGTGGAAGGCTGTGTTTCTTCTGGGTTTCTCTATCTGCACCTTCAGACCCTTTCAGTCTCTAAAATCTATTGAAAGATCCACTCAGGTCAGTAACAAAGACAACAAAGCTATCCATTTTATGGCAGAGCAGTCTATACAGCTGTTTTTAGATATATTTCTAGTTCTAAAGAAGAAAAGTAACAATAGCAGAAGCCCAAGTAAGTTAGGAATCCATTTGAGTTCATAAAGGAGTTTGTGAGGGCAAAAATAAATCCTACCTCTCCAAATGAAAGCAATGAGCAATCAAGTATTTTATGCTGCAGACAGCTTTCAGTTTTTTTGTCTGAGAAATATTTGCAGTAGTTATTTTACCTTGAGACTGCAGTGGTGCCTCTACCTTGGCAGAGGAATATGCATTGGAAATAAGGCATTTTTTGCCTCAGAGTAACAGCTGGGATGTGCTCTGGTGGCCTTACAGGATGGTAAGAGGAGTAACAGCTAAAGAAGCAGCAAATGAGAAGTTGGCAGCTTTTTGTCCCTGCCATTAGTAAGAGCTGTATATCCATCAAAATTTACATCTTTTCAGAGGTCACTGGTATACAGGTAAATATAAAGATATAAGCACAGAACCATAGAATTGCCTGAGTTGGAAGGGTCCTTTCAGATCAAGTCCAAACATCAACCCAGTTCTGACAAGAGCCATGCATAAACCATATCTCTAAGCTCTATGTCTGCCCGTCTCTATAATCTGCTTAAAACTGAAGAACTGCAAGGAAAGAAGCAGGCTTCAATGCCTGAATGAGCAGTCTAAACATGAAATTAACTGCTGTTGCCAAATTCCAGCTAATTGTCCTAATCAAGAGTCATCCCATATCTTCCTCCCTTGCATCTATTCATAAGGGTCTATAGCTTCCCCAGTTTTACTGTCTTCTGTCTCCTGGTTCCACATCTCTAGATGTTATGAAAAGTTCTGTCCTTTCTCTGAATGTGAGCTGACATTTGTTAGTTCCTGCTGAGTTGGTCATGGGAGTAGAGCAATGTAAGTAGGAGGGGGTGATACTTGTAACAGGGGGCTTTGGAAGACTAACTAGCAGACACTAAGCTACTGAATCTCATGCAAAGATGCAAAGTTATACATCTAAAACACCTTAAAATTGACTGTCCTGTTAAGTCACAGTGACAAATGCATTTCTTGATAGAAATTAGATCGATACTGAGAACTAGGTTTGATGAGTGGTATATCCATAGGAGTAAAGGGCATTACAGTAGAGTAAGAAAGTAGAAATACATAATTTGTCTCATTAGAGAAACAGTTTAACAAGTTCAGTTAAAATTCTTCCACTTCTTTTCAATCCTCCAGGTAAAGAAAATAAATTGCTACAGAGGAAGCATGGAAAATGTTAGCTTGAATGGCGAAAACTTATAGCTATCTATGAAAACAAGCTTTAGAATGGAAGTCTCTAAGATATATGAAGTCATCATCTAAGAAATTGTGTGTGTTTTCTCTGTAATAATAAAAAATTGTGGTATCTGCAACAATAGGAGCAGCTGTCTGTGTGCCTATATTAAGGAAACTTGTGAAAGGGTACCAGATGATTTTTCAGGTGTTCTGATTCACCATGTTCTATCAGTCCCTCTGGTGAGTTCAGTAGTTACTGGGCATCCTAAATTTCAAAGTTTGTTGTTCTTGGAACAATGACCTGAAAGTGCAGATATGGTCCCCTAAGTTTTACAGCAGTAACAATATATAGGAGATGTGGCTTGAAAAGAAATGATTGTCCAATTCAAGAACTATCTCAATTTCTCTTGAGCAAAAGTGAATGAAGCCACATGTTATTTTTTCAGTGTGCTTTTCTTCAAAACTGAGTATCTGAAAGTGGACATTGGAGTCTGCTCTGTGATGAATTTGAGATACCATTGTTAGAGTATCTAAAAAAAAAAGAAAAATTCTATTTCCTTGTTCACTTTGAATAGTTGAATAATCTGAGTAGTAGTGAAATGTGTGCTCTTCTGTTTGGACAGCATCAAAGAAACAGCTTTTAAAACCTGTAGGTTTCAAAGTGTTTGTGGCAATTCGACAGGATTCAGTTCTCCATGCAAAATTTCAAGTAGTATCAAACAGGTTTCTTTTTTATTTTTTCCATCTTGTGTTGAAAGACAAGAACTTTCCAAACACAACAGTCTGGATGAGAACTCTATTTTGATAACCTCTCGGAGATTTCTCCTTTCAACCTGTATAATCATCCTGATGGCCAAGAAAACAATCTTGGGCCAAAAAGGCTCTGAAAGCTTAGTATGGCTTTCCCTAGATAAAAATGCTTTCCAAAATATTTAATCCTTTAGAGAAATGCAATGTATTTAGGGAAAATATACTGTTCATATCTTGAATGATAAATGCCAGAGCAGGCCATTTGGAACCTGTCTATGACAAACTTGAGGCCTTTCCTGAGTTCTTACTCAGTTCTGTGTCAGTGTGACTCCTGGCTCTGCCCAACTTTTTTGAATTAAACAATGGGCAGTTTATATAAGTATTAATAAAAATGCAAATAATAGTTAATCCACTACAGACCTTGGCAAATCGTTCTCACTGTTATGAAAAGGTTCATTTTTTTCTTGCCTTGTTTTGTCTAGCTTCAGTCTAGCAAGTATAAGTGATGTTCTCAGTCTTGGGGTTCTTCTGCAACTCTACTGTTTAGTGGTACCCTGCTGGAATTGTGGCTGGACATGGTAATGGCACAGTACAGAATTACTGGACCTCCCTGTCCCCTTGTCAGTGCTCTCTTATGCATCAGAGAGTTGCAGTAGCTCCTTGCAACTACAGCACAAGAGTATGAGTTTCAGCTGATTATCTCATCTGAACTTGGAGACTATTATTGCTATTTCTGGGTACTGTTAAAACTGAACTGGCTTACTGATGTTCAGATATCAGCTAATCAAGATCATTCTCTTCCTCTCATTTCCATTATCTATCTGTTAATATTCTTCTCTCCCCCTGATTCCCAGTCCTCCACTGCACATCATCCTAGGGTAATTCTCCAACTTAAATGGATGAATTGAAGAAGGCAAAAAGAAATTAAGACCATCCACTGGCAATGCAGGTTGAAAGTCCTTCTGCTGAGCAGAAAGCAGGAGTCCTGATGCCCACAGAAGGAAACGCTAGAACTCTTGTTTGTATCATCACTCTGATCTGGAAGCAGCACTACCTTTATAGTGTACAAAAGGGGATAAACTTCTGTGAATAAAGAATATTTAGCTGGTGGATAAGAAGTTATATCTCTGCTTGAGACTCCATGTCAGGGAAAAAAAATTCTTTAGTAGTTATAGCCTCCAACAATTACACTGATTTAATTACTGCTAACAGAGAAAGAGAAGATCAACTCAAAAAATTGATCTTGGTTGCTTTTTAACCTATGGGAAAAATATCATTAGTAGCGCCCAACTGCTACAGTGGTTTAACATGTTAATTTTATGTCATTCTTGCATTTAATCGGATTCTTCTAGGAAAGAGAACATTATACTTCCTAGGGCGAGGGGTTGTTGCTTTTCCAATGCAGTATGTGTACCAAGATGGTCTTTTTATTTGTAAACTCTGTTGCACTGTTCAGAGGGCATGAATGCCAAGTTTGACCAAGGACCAACTGGCTATTCCAGGTATCCAGTAAATGACAGCCATATAATGGAAAGCCCAAGAAGAGTATTTCAGTGTTGGGGGGGAGAGAAACAAACAAAAAACCCACATAAGGAAAGGTTCTGTATCTTCTCACATGTCAGAAAGGTGACTACTAGCAGGAGGTATGAAAGGAATTTCATTATTCATTAGGCTTATTGAGTTCTAAAGCAACAATTTTTGTCTTCTTGGGTAGTTAGTCACAGGGAATGGAACAGCAAAAATTTAGTCTGTATTTTGCAGGAGCTAACAATATTTTTGGTTTTAATACTGAGACTTCACTTGAAGATGTAATGCTCCTTCAGCCTGTCTTGGCTTCTTAGGTGAAACTGCCTTGTTTCAGTCTGAATCAATCACTCTGGGAGATGTGAAATTCCTTCATCAGCTGCAACAAACCTGGGACACAAGGTGCTTAGTAAAAGCTAACTTCTACTGCAAGCTGCTAAAGTGTTGTACTTGGAGAGTTTTGATTTACTGATTAGGTGTGAATTTTTCTTTTCTTGTCATTGTTATTTGGGCTGTTCTTCTCTTCCCCATGCCAGATTGTCTTTGCCTTCCCAATTTTTCTTGAAAGTGAATGGATTACGGTCTTTTGTGGGATGGCAAGAACTTAACAACAGTCTCTATGGAGGGATTTTTGTTTAAGAAAAAATACTCGAATTATTGTAGAAAAACACATTTTGCGTTCTATGTCTTGAACTTTAAACAACAATAAAATCCTATTTTCTTCGAGGATGTGGTTTAACTTAAGAAGCATAGGACTATAACAATAGGAGGGTTGATGAACTATTTCTAACATGCATCTTTGTAGCTGCTGGTGAACAATTTAACGATTTCCTTCAGTAAGAATTTCCTTAATGCTCCTTTTTTGGAGCCCAAGTAAACTGCCCTGCTGTTTCTGCAGCCAGAAAGAGCATACCTCTGATGAATCCCAGTAGTACCCACGTTAGAGGAAAAGCAGAAATGCAAGTTTGGTAATATCATCCTCCTTCTAGATGTTACTGTATGTGCCTTTTGCTGTGACTGTGTTTCAAAGTATTTTATTCTTATTCTTACCCTCGCGAGCCAGAAAGTCTGTGGAACAGGACCTACATTAGCTGTTAATTTCTTTCTGTCCAGTAGTGAAGCAACAACACTGAGATGTTGATGCCCTCCTCAGATGCAAGTTTTCTCTTAAATTTCTTGATAGTAGTATCCCATGCCACATGATCTGTGTTCTCCTGTAATTCAGGGAGTTAAAGTGTAATGCTTCCCTGTGTTTTTGCAGATGCCATCTCTGTTAAAAGAAACAGTATGGACTTCTACAAGAGAAGAGTGCATCAAACTCTGCTTTAAATTAATGCAGTCCTGATGCATTGTTACAGTACTTGATGGAGGATTGTTTTTCTGGATATAGATTGGATTTGCACTCAAGACAAAGAAATTTACCTCAATTTCTGCTCCTCTTGCCTAAACTAAGGAGATCAGGAATATCTGTCTGTTTCTGTGGCTTGGATTCTGACCATCTTTACACTGGTTTTGTTTTCTGAGTTGGTGGGGGGGGTTTTTGGTTATAATTGTTGTGGTTTAATTTTTCTTTTCACTTAGTTTTCGTTTGGAGGGTTTTGGGGTATTTTTTTCTAGTCTTGAGCCCATAAGCAGAGGGTTTTGTCAGCACTGCAGGGTTCTGCAATGTGTCACCTTTTCTTAAATTTTCAAAGGATGGCAAACCACACCAAACAACATATTGCTCCTCCCAAGATTTGAATTCTGACTCCCCGGAGCTTGCAAGAACCATTAGAAATTTTCTTTAAATAGCCTTCAGTAAAGGCAGAAGTTAATCTTACCTACTTATTAAAGGATTAAGTAAATAAACATGCCCTTTACACAGGAAAGTATGCCCCCAAATTATGTTCCTTTATTTGTCTGCCTGCATCCCACTGCCTTCCACACCAGCTGTATGAATTGGAACAGCTTGCAGCATGCAGGAACAGCTTGCTCTTGGTCAAGACAAAGGATCATCCATGCCCAAAGGCAACGCTGCACCTTATTTCTGTGGTGTTAGAGTTGAATAAATAAGACATATGGTGGCCAAACAGAGTTATAACAGTCTAGCAACAGGTGTCACAATACAGTGACAGCCTTGGGTGTATGTGTGCTGTTTCAGAACTCGCTTCTCTCAAATCAGAAGTATAGATAAAGCACAGGCTTAGTATACTTAGCTGGTGTTGGTTTAGTCAGACCTAAATGTAACTTTTGCCTTGTGCAACTGATTGTTTCTCCTGCCTGTCCTCCAGTTTTCTGTCATGAGGGGCAGAGTATCTGAGATAAGGTGAGGCATTACTAAAAAGCCAGGCTGTTTGCCTTGAATTTGGCTGTCAAACACGTGGTGTAGATCTCAGTATCTTAGGAGTGGAGTGCAACTGTTCATCAGTCCTAATTCTATGGTCAGTGGTTTTGGCAATGGATTGTATCTTTAACGTTCACTGTAAGATCCCTCTCCCCTTTGATCACTCACTTGTTGAAGTAAGGAACACAGTGACTGGTGCTAAAAAGCCGAGCATATTTAGCAGTTACTGGGTATTTGTAGAAGAGACTTGCAAATGCAGGGCCCTGCTTCTAGGGTAGAGGGGTAGGGGAAGATTCAACTTAATATCCTTGATGCTGTGAGTTTGTTTGACCTGTGAGGGTTGCAGAGAGGTGCAGCTAGGTGTTGTCACCTGTGTTACCTAATGTTTAGCCTAGTTTCTGTTGAAATATTTCATTAATTTTGAGGTTTTCATTAATGTGGGTTTTGGAACAAATTAAATGTGACCAAGGTCCCAACAAGGATCTGAAATTTGTTTCTGCTGAATGAACACTAATTTGCATCATTAAGTACACACTTAGCTCAGGCTGCTAGACAGCACTCAGTGCCGAGACAGAAATTGCCTCTTGCAGTTCCTCTCCTACAAGGTGACAGCACTTAAGCCCAGCTCATGCTTTGGCGTGTGTCTATGTTCTTTTACAGCCTTCCTGGGGAGGTAGTAGTTGTTTTACAACAGTGTGAGTTTTCTGTGATCCTCTTCAAAAGGGCCACGGATCTTCTATTTCTTTTCATACTGACTAGCAATTAGATATTCCCCTCTCTCTCCCTACACACCCCAAGGTTTTATAATGTTTTAAGGTGTGTGAGAGCGTTTGGTCAGATAGAAGAACTCATTATTAAACGTAACTTTTTCATCAACAAGGGCAGGTAGTTTTGGTTGAGTATGGTATTGTGCCACTTTGTCAGTGTCAATTTATGCCAGGCTTTAAACAGCATACTCGGCCATGAGTTTGTTTTCTGGTAGTCTGTAATCCTTTCAGTCTAGCTAACATTAACGAGCGGCAGCGTTACTGTGGCTGGTTTTCTTTTGATCATGCACAGCCCTAGTCAGGAAATGGGTGAGGAGCATGAGTCATGATTACATTACCCTAATGTGACTGCCTACTAGAAATTTTCTTTCTGCTGCCAGTAAGCTTTCCCTTGACACTACTTCTGAAAACAAAATGTCCATTTTGGAGCACTTTGAAATACTGACCTTTAAATAGAGGGATTTATGTTCTCTTGCAGTCTCAAGGCAAAGTTCTAAGCAGGAGCCCCTGCAGAGTGCAGAGGGAACACAAATGTCTGCAAAATGCTTTTCCAGAAAGCTCCAAAGGACAGGACTTGACTTGCAGCACACTAAATCTGCTTGGGTTCACTGGATACAGCATGTTTTCCTGACCCGTTTAATTAATCTGTCATGTTGCTTGCATATGCAAGCTCAAGGTCCAGTCTTCTCTATATACACATACTGTCATTTAATTCTCAATTTGGCTTAAGCTATATCTTTGAGCTATACTTATCTTTTGAAATGTAGCTGCAGTAATAGGAAGAAAGGTGCTGAGGAGCTGAGTAAAAACCTTGATGGTAGCTTTAGTGGGCTTTGAGATATCAGTGGCTCAGACAGTTTAAATATATGGAGTTTGAAATAAATATCAGCTGCTAATCTGTAAATGAGCCTCAGTATTGAAATTACTGTCATCCCTCTGAATATTCAGATAGTATACTTCTGTATGAGTGCTGACTATATTAATTTCTTTTGAATTAAACTGATTAACTCTGTCTGGTTTTAAGAGCAGTGCATGAAATACAACTGTTATCACAAGAGTGAATGTACTTTATATATTCCAGGGGAAAAAAAGAGCCTGATCAATCTAGTACAAGCAACTCTAGTGCACGATTACTGTNTCTGTCTGGTTTTAAGAGCAGTGCATGAAATACAACTGTTATCACAAGAGTGAATGTACTTTATATATTCCAGGGGAAAAAAGAGCCTGATCAATCTAGTACAAGCAACTCTAGTGCTCCTTCAACAAGTTTGCAGATGACACCAAACTGTGTGGTGCAGCTGACATGCCAGAGGGAAGGGATGCCATTGAGAGGGACCTTGACAGGCTTGAGAGGTGGGACCAAGCCAACCTCTTGCAGTTCAACAATGCCAGATGCAAGGTCCTGCACCTGGCCTGGGGCAACCCCAAGCAGATACAGGCTGGAGAGTGGCTTGAGTGCAGCCATGAAGAGAAGGATTTGGGGTGTCAGTGGATGACAAAGTTACATTGAGACAGCAGTGTGTTCTTGCAGCCGAGAAGGCCAACCAAATCCTGTATCAACCAAGAGAAGTGTGACCAGTGGGTCAAGAGAGGTGATTTTTGCTCCTCTATTCGACTCTGGTTGCACCCCAACTGCAATATTGCTTCCAGTTCTGGAGCCCTCAACATAAGAAGGACATTGAGCTGTTGGAGTGGGTCCAGAGGAGGGCCACAAAGATGATTGGAGGGCTTGAGTCCTCCCTTATGAGGACAGGGGGAAGGAGTTGGGGTTGTTCANCAGAGAGGTTGTGGATGCCTCCTCCCTGGAAGTGTTTCAGGCCAGGCTGGATGAGACACTGAGCAACATGGTCTAGTGGGAGGTGTCACTGCCTATGGCAGGGAGGTTGAAACTCGATGATCTTTAAATTCCCTTCCAACCCAAACTGTTCTATGTTTCTAAGTGAGTACCTGTAACAGAAAGCTCTCAGGAGGAAGTGGGGACCCCATCGCTGTCTAGTTTGATGCATCGCTATCAGCTGAGGTACATTGCAGGTGTCACTAACATGCTGCAGTGCAGAGACAGAATGTGACAGTTTTCACTTACTCTTCCAGATTCTTACCTTTGCTCAAATGATACCTTCAAATAGTTTTTTTAGCAGTATAGTACAAGAATCATAGAAGATGTAACTTTTATTACCCCCCTATTTTGTTTCATCTAATGCTGATAAAACAGCTACTTTAATTGTATTAACAATCTAATTTGAATTTCTTATAGACTTACAAAATTTTAGAAGTCCTGTTTATTATATCATTTCATTCTCGTTCCTTGAAGAGGTTGTGAGTTGGACCGAGAAAGGAATTCAGTGAAGATTTTCATAATCCATTGAAAAATTTCCTTTCTTCTGTCCACTCCAGCAACACGCTCTTTGATCTCATCTTGATGACTGTTCAGCTCTCTGAAGGAGGCAGAACTGCAACATAGCACAGGATTCATCCTTTTTCTATCTAATAAAACAAGTCCTGAGGAACTTTGTATGTTTCTGTAGTTTTGCACCTCTACCTCATTATTAGCCTTCGCATATAGAGGGTTCTCTGGCCTTCAAGTTTGTTTTAAACCTATTTTATCAGCCACTTCAAGATACTAACTTCAAGTGAAACACACTGAGAATTGAATTATGGAAAACTGGTGATGATAATAATGCCTGTGTTGCTTGTGTATTTCAAGGAGATGATAAAGAATATTTGACTTGGAGATGCAGGGTATTTGAGAATTGGAGGTGGGAAGTTCAGCATACAGAGGATTCCAGGTTGGGTTGTTTTGTGGGATTTTTCTTTGTTTTAATTAGGATCTTGCAAGATCCTTTCATTTCAGATGCCTTTTGTCAGGAACTACTAGTTAGCAAATGCTAAGCTAGGGATACTTTTTTAAAAGTAGTAATAATATCTTAAGTATAGTTGTAATAACTTTGTTTCAACATGACAACAGCCTTCAGAGCCCTAAGGCAAAAACTATTGGAGCGAACAAGCCATTTCTGCATCAGAAGTGAATAAAATCTGGATGTAATTCCTTGGACATTTTTCCTTGCAGGTTAAGAATTGCCCATCCTTTCTCTAATGTTTCATGAGACAGCAGAGGTATTCATGTTGCAGCTGAAAGTAGCAGTTGTACTCCTAGACTTGTGATCTTACACCTTTTTTCTAGTTAATTTTCATTCAGTTCAGTGTGATGAGCCACCTTGTAAGTGGTCAAGTGTGTGCTCACAGTAAAAGTGAAAGAGAGAATGCCTTTCTGGCTCCAAGAGTTATATTGGGCTTGAATGCTTTTGAAGCATTGCCACCAGTCACACTGCAGCTGTTGGTAAGCCTTTACTGTATGTAAACTGAGTCAGTGGGGAGAATGGGTTTGCAGCATGGCTTGTAGGTCTGCCTACCCACAGAGGGTACAAGAAACTGCAGTGCAGAACTAGGAACCAGCAGTAAGGATTCAGGGATCCAAGGTAGTAACTTCTTAAATCAACAATTGAGGGCAGAGCTGGGTTGGAGAGCTACACCCTCTGTGTCAAAAGAGAAAGCCATCTATGCAAACCTGCTCAGAATTACAAAGGGTGTGGATTTGTAATCCACTTAAACTGGTGTGAGCGCTGTCTGACATCAGAAGGACCAGTACTGCCTGTCTCAATCCACATCTTCCCAAATTCTTCCACGTGACAGTAGCATCACTTAAATGAACAGTGCCTTGAGCTGCACTGGGCAGCTGCTTTGGCTCTTTCAGCAGATGAGATTTCAGCCGCAGCAGTTACTCAGCCTTTTAGGTGGCACGTAGGTTGAGATTAAAGGGTTGGGGTTTTTGTTGCATTTTACAGTGGTTTTCCTTTGGACTAAGAGAATGTGTGGATAAATTAAGTCTTTCCATCTTGTGGCTTAGGAGCTTATAGTCCAGAGCTATTTGCTTATCTGGTCTCATGCTTTGTAGGAGTAAATGTATGACAGTGCTTCAGTGCACAGTCTGTCTGATGTAGCATAACCTCACCTCCTCCAGCAGCATGAGTTAAAATGCTAGATTTTGTACTGACATGTACCTATGCCTAAAGCTGCATGGTCTTGCTTTTACCCAATTTTTGAAAGCCAATGATAAGCTGAACTATATGGTATTAAATCTGCATATGTGGACATAGCAGCCACCAAAGCTAAGGAGAAGGTAATAAAGAAGGGCTTGCTTCAGTTCATAGAGCCAAACAACAGAAAACAGTGAGCTCATTACATTCTTGTCTCTGGAGAAAAAAGAAAAAATGCTATTTTTTCAGAGCTGAAACAAGCTGTGATCGAAACCTATTGGAAGGTAAAAGTTTCTTGATTGAAAAAAATAGAAAAAATTATTGAAGACATTCTAATGAGTGGTCGAAAGCACAGCTGCAGAAACAGACTCTGTAAGGTATTTGACTTAAAAATTTTTACATTTCTGATGCAGTATTATTTCTCTTCAGTGTCAACCAAGCACGTATTGAAAATGTAGACTCTCAGAGTAAATGTTGGAAAGAAGCCAGAATCAAAGAACTATGTCTTTCTTCTGAAATAATGCAGAGATCTTTTCTGTACAGCTTTGGGCTGCGTAGTATTTTTATGAGCAGCTTGAAAAGAAGTGTAAAAGTTGCTGCATTACAAACTTGCAGGTGCTGAAAATCAGTGAAGAAGTGTATTTATGAGGAAGAAAGACAAAATCTCAACTGATTTATTGACTGACAACTCGAGCATATTCAAATAAAATGTTTTCTCTTTGTGAAGTATGGCCTTGCCTTTTATCTTAATGAATATAAATCTAGTGTTTGAAAAGTGTTTGAAATCAATAGAATGCAATGCAGTGAGTAGAAAGATTTTGTTACAGGGTCCTAGTCAAGAACAAGATATAGAATAACTGGACAGACAACAAATCTTAGCTGAAGTAGCTAGGTTTTTAGTGGATCACAAACTAAACATAAGCCAATGATGCTGTGATGCTGAAAGAAAAATGCAGACATTCTCTTAAGAGAGAAATTGAGATCTTGGCTTGAATATTGTGTTTCCTTTTGAGCATATGGTAAAGAAAGACTTGAGCCAAGGGGAGAAACCCTCCCTCCAGCCTCCTTTTCTGGTCTAGCTGAGCTTCAGAAAACATGACCTGTGTTGAATAGTTAAAACATTTTTGTTCTAACTGAAGAAAAAAAGAACAAAAGCTGATGGAGGACACATAAAATAATGAACTGTATTAACCAGAGCTCAGATTGGAGCAGGGAAGACTTTAGGTCCATATTCTCCAGCTTCTGTGCAGTAAATTAATGTGTGCAGTTTGCATCCACAGGGAATTTTGAGAGGAGGGTGGACAAACATCTTCCAAGGCTACCAGAAAGCATCTGGGACTTTGCAGAATGGTAGAGAAATAAACTATGTTTCTATATTTGTGGGAAGGATTGTGGACTTTTTCCTTCATGTTACATTTGTGTGTGACAAAGGGATAAAATAAGTTAGATATTACCTAGGAAAGTAGGTTGAGTGCAGTTTGAGAAAGTTAGATGAAGTGTGATTAGCTTGATTGTTTTTTCTAAAGTAATTAAATCTGCAGCTTTAATCAGAGTGGTGCAAATTCTTTGAGGGAGGGAGAAACAATGAGGGGAGGATTGCTTCTGATGGGGGAAGTTGACTTTAAAAGAGATTAATTCAAAGGCTAGGCCTCTTATAAGCAAGGTAAACTTAGAAACAATCTGGAGAGAGAAGCATTACCTACAACTTGACTTGGTTAAAGCTACTCAGAAGGTAATGTCTGTATAAGCAGAGGCTCACTGTTGGTCTGTTCTAGACGTGGACAGACTTGTGACCTTTCATCTTCAGAGGCTGCCAGCTGATTTTGGACACTTAAGTTAATAGGAACATGAAAGGTAAGCTCTATAGTGCATCATCTGCTGCTTTTCTTGTACCTGAAGACTTGATTATACTGGGAATTTGTATTACAACCGTTCAGGAACTGTGACTGCATAGGTTTAAGCCACTGTTACAAAACCAGTAAGTATATGGTTTGCACTGATGTTTTGGGCATAGTGGAAGTAATGGCATTGACAAGGACATTCTCAACAGTTTGTGCTGCTGAAAGCTAATGGTAGCGAAATCCTAAAATGAGCCCCTAAAGCCCAATTCTCCTATGCTTGCACATATTTCATCATGTAGAAAAGTTGCAGCAGTTCATTGTGTAGTTTGTCTGTCTTGAATCTTTAAAGAAATGGATTTCTTTAAAGTTTATATCCTTCCAGCCAATTATGTGTAAGGCACAGCCCTTGCAAGAGATTGTCCTTTAGAAAGCCCATAGAATTCCCATGGTACCTGGTGTAAATTGGATTTTCTTGCTGTCATCTCTTAGGACACTGCTTAAGGATCAAGGTCTCTTAGGACTTCCACACAAATAAAATTTTGTACCTTAGCCCTTATTTATCTTTGGCTTTTAAGTTTGTCTGTTGAGATATTTGTTGATAGTCTGTCTTTTTAAAGCAGTATGTGGAATAAAGTAAGGCATGCATGGAAAACTTTGATTTGTGTGGAAGGTGATGATTGCTGAGTGGACAGGAGGTTTTCAAGGCAGATTGAGAAGTGCCTCTGAAAATATTAGTCTTTGTTACCAAGCAAAACACTTATATGAAAGTGTGAAGTGATAGGAATGGAAATAAGTAAGTGTTACAGACAAACTAAATCTTATATTTTCACTGGGCTGACATTTCTCTGTGCTTGCTTATGCTTGGATTTTGATAGGAGAGGGATATCTCTTCAACTGAAGAAAAATCCTCTTGTGTTGTTTTTCCTCTTAAATGAAGGTCTTCTACTTCAGGCTGTTTGTCTGGGTCTGGACTTCTGCTATGCATTCAGTTTTCCTGTAATTTCTCAATCCACTTTCCAGTTTGTCTATACATCATTTAGTTACTGAGTTGAAATTAGTCAAAACAGAGACGCTTTTTTAGCAGCAGAATGAGAAAAAGGTCTTAATTTGAGACAAGGTGAACTTTACTGTGGGGCTTACCATTGAGACTGGGGTGTATTCTGTTCCTTCTCTTAGTATGTATTAGCTGGTGATTTCATTAAATCATGCTGAGGGCAGGGAGTATGTAAGGTGAGTTTTTGGACTTCTTTGGACTTAATTTTTTAGTTTTGCAAGAGTTGAGCTAGAGGCTTAGTATTGTTCAGCTTTTCTTCATTTGCCCAAGTTAGATTTTTTTTTTTTTGTTTTACCAGAACTTTTTTTTTAAAAAGGCCTCCTCCCCCCAAAAACCCCACAAAAATAGGTATGTATTGATACAAATTCTTCCTTAATTGTAAATTAAATAGGTGTAGCAACAATATTTTGGGCTAAGTGAATGTTTCCAGATTTAAGATATATTTCAGCTGTTCCAAGTAGCTTAAAATCTGTATTCCTTTGAGCAATAACTGACAAAGAGGACAGAAAAGTAGAAACAAGTTACAGTTGCTTGGAAGCCTATGTTATGCTGTACATGGAAAGCTTTACAGTAAGCATGTAATTGTGAAATTCTTATCTTCAAATGTAAAGTCTCTTGCACTGACCAAATGGTAGGCAAGACCTTCGTAATTGTAGAGACTGCTGTATAGAGAGGGATTATAATTCACACTTCAGTCTCTTGCAGCATCCTCTGAGGTAGTGTGGTTTTACACTGCCCCTTACTGGGGCTCTCCCATAGTGCAAGAACTAAAGGAACTCCAGAAGCCTAAAAGTTTGCTTTGTTCTGGGTTTTTGTATTTTTTTTTTCTCCTGATCTGAGCTAAAGAAAGTATAGTGGTGCTCCTGTGTGTCAAAACGGATTATTTACTTTGAAAGTTATTTTACATTTGAATTTAGTATTTCTTGTTGTTATGATGTTTTATTGTGTCCTTCGGGTTTCTTCAAAACTTTCTTGAGGAGTTTGGTGATAATGTTTTTTGGTACACATCCAAAGTGGTGTAAGCCATGAAAGCTTCAATGGACAAGGATTTGTCTTTCCTATGTAAACAAGTGATCAACAAGTATGACTTTGTATGACAATGATGCTATGTTGCCATTCATTCCAGATAAAAAGATGTGAAAGAATGAAGAATTAGAATCAGAGGGAATTTGAATTCCAGGAAAGTGAGATAGAGCTGTGTACATTAGATAAACGTAAAACAACCACACCATTCAACTTCATTTGCTAAGAATAGTCTTTTCTTTAGAGTTGAGGACATTCTGTTTAGCTAAGTGGGTTGCTTGAGTAGAATGGTAATTAGAGAGAGAGAAGTAATGCCGTGAATTTTTCAGTTTACATTTGAAAGGTAACAGAGTTCTGAAAGGTAACAGTGGAAGGTAACAGTTCTGGTCCCATTTCATGTGGTACAAGTAGAGATTTATTTAAGACTTATGTATTTTACAGTACTGACATGGAGTTAAGTTGGTGAAGTTTTAGTATGTAATGTGAGTCTCCTAGTACTCTGTAGATCCTAAAGAATTACCATTATGTTGTATAGAAATATGATTTGAAGTGCTTTTAACTGCTTGATATAATCAGTTGTGTTTCCAGTATTGGGCTTTAAAGAATAAAATGCCCATATAAATTATTGAACACTGATCTGATTTTGTATGACAGATTTAATCTATTTGTACATGTGGTTCTTTTTGGGGATGGCTTTTCAACCTGAAATGCAGTAGGTACCTGGTGGGATTTCCAAAATGCTAACTTGGCTAGATTCCCAGCTCCAATTGTGATGCACAGTCAAGTACTCCACCTAATTACTTGGGCTAAAAGATTTGTGAAAATACACAAATATGCTGCATTTGGATGTTTCTAACTAATTGTAAAGAATTGGGCCAGCATTTTTCAAGTACATACAACTACCCTTTTAACTGGGCACAATTATCAGAAAATGTTATTGGTGACAGTCTCTGAGAGTTCCAGCACTAAATGGTAGTATCTGAAATTCTCTAATTCAAGGCAGTCTATTTCCAAAAAGGACTTCTGAACGACTCTGTCAATCTTCCTGAGTCCTCCAAAAGATTAAAGTTGTTGAATGTTTTAAATGATTTTCTGCATGTGCTGCCAGAGGCTAGGATTTTGAGCCCAGAATAAGGAGAGGGTTAAAATAGTGATATTTATTAAACAAATCATGCTCAGCAACCATGTCTAAGAAACTGTGACTTCAAAAAAAAAAAGCTATGAAGTCAGTGAAAGGTTAGCTAGCCCTTGTTAATCTAAACTCTTTTATCCTGCCTAGTGAAGGGAAGCAACATTATAAAGCTAATCTGCAAGCTGGAACTGTCAGTGCCACAGAGCCACTACTTTTTTTTTTTTTTTTTTTGGTAAATATAAGACTGAATGAACCATGAATAATAAATTAATGACAACCTGATTTTGTGTCCTATGCAGGTTTTCTTAGATTCTGGAATTAGCAAGGCATTTGGTTGGAAACTGACCTGAAACTGGTGTTCTACCTTGGAAAGATCCATAGTGGGACACATTCACCTTAACACATCGCCATAGCACTCTGCAGCAGAAGAAAAGGATTTCAAGTGCGTTTCAAGTTTAAGATGATGATGGAACTTTGACTATGCTGAAGATATCCCAAGAATAAGAGATTCCTAAGAGGCAGCTTCTCCGTTTTTTTTCTTTTTTTCTTTTTTTTTTAAAGAACTTGCTCTTTCAGAAACTACAAGCAAGATGCCTGCCAAGACACCCATTTATTTGAAAGCTGCTAACAATAAGAAAGGAAAGAAATTCAAATTAAGGGATATTTTGTCTCCTGATATGATCAGTCCACCACTTGGAGATTTTCGTCACACCATACACATTGGGAAAGAGGGACAGCATGATGTTTTTGGAGACATTTCCTTTTTGCAGGGCAACTATGAGCTATTGCCTGGGAATGAAGGAGAAACCAGAACTGGCCAATCTGGTGGCCCCAACGAATTCTTAAGGGCAAACAGCACTTCTGAATCCATGTTTACAGAAACTCCATCACCAGTGCTCAAAAATGCTATTTCCCTTCCTACCATAGGGGGTTCTCAAGCCCTTACATTGCCTTTACTGTCACCAGTGACGTTTAATTCAAAGCAAGAATCCATCAAGTCATCAAGAAACCCTAGGCTTAGCTGTGAGCCAGTAATAGAAGAAAAGCTGCAGGAAAAAGGTAAACAGATGGAAGATGGAGAAACGTACAAAGATGACATATGGGAACAAAATGGTGGTTCTTCACATTTTACTAATGGTAGAGACAGTCATTCATCCAGCTTTTCCGAACGATGCACTGATTGGCAAACAGATGATTTATTTGATGACAGTCAACTTTCATGTGAACTAACCAAGACAAAGACTAAGTCAGAAGAATCCCTTTCAGATCTTGCAGGCTCTCTTCTCTCATTACAACTTGACTTGGGACCTTCACTTTTGGATGAGGTTCTCAATGTAATGGACAAGAATAAATCTTAGAACTGGTACTTCCTTGCTTCTTTGTAAGTGATTCACTTAAATAAAGACAAACAAAAAAAACATAGCTCAAAAGTAGAGACACTTAAAAATCAACTGTATTTGCAGTTGTTTGACGGGTTTTCTAAAAATATTCTTAAAATACTATTTTTTTACCTATTGTTTTTCATGATTTTTATTACACTAAATTCTCATAGGAGGAAGGTAAATTTTAATGGCAGTTTTCAGCAAATGTAAAATGTTTTTAAGTACCAGTATTAATGATCAGAAACTTGAGAAACAGAGTTTGAGGATGATACAGATTGTGACATTTGGTTAGTTCACTTCTACAGGCTTCTGAATATATGAGAATATCTAAGTGTCAGATAGGAGACTGATATTACTTATTCACTCTTATAAATTATTACAACATCACTTTACATGTAGGCCTCTTTCTAGAACTATATGTTTGAGGGTTTGATAGTGTTTTTCTTCATTTTCCATAGTACCACTTCTGTTATGCTGTTGCTACTTTCTAGTCTGCACTACTACTTTCTCAGTCTTGCACTACCAGTCTGTATTCAGATGTGAACAATTTGAAGGCTTTTTCAGCTTGATACCTGGTCCAGAGTCTCAGCTTCTTTAAATGAGTATGCACAAATTTATATAAGTTGAAACTTGGGCCTGACATTGTATATGAAATGATATGTTGTTAACCGGTGACACATACAAGATATTATGGTTAAATTATTTTTAAAGTTTAAATATATTTTTTGTGTGCATATTGGCATTTTACTGCAGAGCCTACACATAAAGTATATCAGAATAGTTGCTTGGCATTATTGGTGCTCTTCTGAAAATTGTATATTTGTGTGCTTGAAAAGAATATGTACTGATACTCCTTGCTTTTTTCTTCATTTATTGCCACACATGCTTAAAATTGCAATCGATTATTTTAATTTTTGAAGAAGGCACTGATTATTCACAATGCTTGTGATGTGTGCTGCAACAGGCAATGTTTTGGGAAATGTGGATCCTTTAATACAGTACCTACATTGATTGCATAGATACCTTGTGCAATATAATAAAAAAACCCTTTAAATTTGCTATGTCTTTGTGGTTTAGTACATTGCCTCACCAGGTCATGAAGTTTTGTTTTCTGCAATAATGAAACAGACTGCAGTAAATTTGCAGAAAATGGCACCAAGGGGCAGATCAATTCTGCTATTCTTAATCCAGTTGACTTCACAAGGTTTTAAGGGCAAACTCCAAGCAGGTAGAACCCTCTGGGATATACGCTGATTTTAAATAATTAGAAATGAGAATAATACTTTGGTCATAGTAAAGTTAATGGCAAAGTTCCAGCAGCTTTAAATAAAAATCTGACTCAATTTGTAAATTGTTCTTCATTATATAACCACATTTATCTGTATCTCCCTATCAGAACCTTTAAGTCATGGATGATTTAATACATATTTATCCATAAAATTTCTAGGAATTCTATGCTAACTAATTCCATTCCTACAGTGTGTTTTAGGAACACAGATATTACCCCTGGTTTCAGTTAATCACTTACATTATTGTGCATTAATGAGAGCATGCATCTATGGTTTCCCATATTGCTCCTGAAAAGATCCAATATACAAAATGGCCAAGATCTGTGTTTGTTTTTAAGATAATGCTTAATTGACTCCAACTTCATATTCTCTTTTATAGGTCTGGATCAACTTTCCAATGCATTTGTGATCCAAGTTCTGTAGCTATAGAAAGCAGGTTAAAGGCTCTGCTTGGTCACACGTTTTCTACAGGACCTGGGAATTTACAACCTAATGAAAATGCAGGCTAAAATCTTCCCTGGAAAAATCTGACAATCATTAGCACAGGGGAATTCTGAGTGAAATGAGGAATTAGGCATTTTCTGTGTAGACCAGATTCAAATATCGTGATTAGAATATTAGAAGTATCTGATGAATGAAAAGTTGAATTTCAGGTCTTTTACAGAACGTATTTTCTAGAAAGCAGAAACAGATTCTTACAGCAGCTATTACAGTACTGTTATTTTTGCATTATTATGTTTTACACATGATTTTCTGGCTTAGTCTGAAAAATGTCTCACTATCACAGGAGGGTTTGCTCTGTTTCATCCTTCCTATGTGATTACTTTTCAAATTTGTAAATCCCCAGGTCTTGCAGGTGAGTGGTCTGACTAAAATAAGTACTATTGCTCCAGGCAAAAAGAACTACTGTGATGTGGAAGAGAACTTTTGCTTAAGTCAAGAACAGGATTTTTAGATTGGCAGAGCAGATTTCATCTTTCTTTAAAGCATTCTTGTTGCTTCCCTCAGAAGCTGGATCCCTTAATGATTTAGAGCTGCTCCGTCTTGCTTGTAAAGACCAAGCAGATGTAAAGTTGAAATGTGCTCAGCTTCTGTTCTGACCTAATCTTCTGTAAAATCCTGCTTTATGTAATTTGATCTTCAGCTCAACTATCAAAAAACAGCTTGTCAGATCAAAAATTTAAATTTCTGGTTTGTCAGAAGTTCTGCCTTCCTGAAGCTTTGAAAAAAATTCTTAATGGAAATTACACTTGGCAAGGGAGAGTTATATGGCAGTTTCCTGAAAAGCAAGATACTGCAGCTTGTCATGTCCATCGATTGTATTCTAGAATAAGAAAGATAACAGTGCTTCTATGAACTTTTGACTGTTCTTTCAAATTAGATGAAAAGATTCATAGGTAAACTGTTTGGAGGAGGATGCTTAGCCTAAAATCATTAGCTGGGATTCCTAAGGAGTAATGTTACATGGAAGTGCAATGTTTTACTAGATAATACACAATATAGTATAATAAATATGCATGCTTAACAGACTGCATAAGGTTTCAACGATGAATCACATTTTCTATAAGCTACCATGAAAAATAGTACTTGAATTAAGAAAAAAATAATCTAGGTTTTGCCTTCAGTTTTAAAAAAAAATCGATTGTAAGGCAATATGATTATACAACTTGGAAAAGAGGGCAAGATGGGATAATGATGGCTTCAGGAAATTTAATATTCAGGGATTATTAGGAAGGCATCTAATTTTTTGACTGTTATTGTTTTTCTTTTCAGAACAGAGCTGGGGAACAAGGACTATCTCATCCTATATATAGAAAGCAGTTAGAATAACCTGGCTGCTCAAGAAATAATTCAACACATGTCCACCAATAGGTGGATATTCACTGTGCCATGACACCTTAGTAGAGATGTCAGACAGAGGTCAAACTGATGCAGAATCAATGAAGTGTGAACAGGTGCAGCCAGACCACCATGAAATAACTCTCTGGTTAAGTCATTCTAAATGAGGCATGAAACACCGTGGCCCATTGGTATCTGTAACCCTAAACCACCCCGTAGCCACAGTGTATCTGATACTATTCCTAAAGTAAGCAAGTGAGAGAAACGGACATCCTAAATTACTGCTGCATCATGAAAAACACTTATCCTATTAATATTGTGGAATATTCTTTGACGTGGGAGTATTTTCCTTACCTACTGGTTCTTAAATGTAAGGACAAAAACTGCAAGTAGTTCATATGAAGGGTCAGGCAAAGTATAAATTGATGCTGAATTTGACTTAGTGCTTTGATATGCAAATATGTCCTAAGTGCAAAGAAAGTTAAATACTATCAAGTCCAATTTTGGATTGTTTGTTCATTGCTTCTTAACACATCTTTTAATCTGCTGTGGACAATTTTATCTCTTCCTTTTTAGGAAATGTCTTAAAGATACAATTCAAACTATCTTGTAAGAAGTTCATCACTCTCAGGCAGAGATAAATACAATTGGGCTTACGCATGGCTATTTTTTGGATTCTGTGAAACGTTTCCTTTTAGGGAAAAAATTATTAACAGAGCAAGCTTCCACTGGTTGTCATTCGAAAGAGGTAGATATATACTCTTATTTGCACTCTTTACCTGCTTGTGCATATTTGTTATACTTTCTGTGAGCATCGGATTGATATTATTAGTTGATACAGAAAATAGAGCTGGCTGTTGGAAGCTCTGTGAGCCTATAATGCTCCAGGGGTTCTGGGTTTGCCTTCTTCCACTTCCCCTCTGGTTCCCTCAACAAAATCAAAGTCACCACAACTTAAGCAGTCTAGAGCACAAGAAACAGATGCAGAAATTATTGCCAATTTGGGAAATCCTTTGCAGAGTTCCCAGTTATATTACAAGTAACAGAGAGATGGCCTTGGAAGTCTCCTATTCAGCCCAGTTTAGACCATGGATCTGAAATGTATCCATGACAGGCTCTGGAGTAAAATAATCCAGTATTTCTCAGAAAGAGTAAGGTATCTCTTGAAATTATATGTAGTCACCACTTATTTTCTGTGGTTACTTATTTCTGATGTTTATCTTGGGGGAATTTCAACATGATTTCATAAATCTTCTACATCTCATCCATTTATAGGATTGTTTTTCGTTTGTCTTATTTGCACTGTGAGATCCAGCTGGCCCAAACCCTGTCTACAGTAACTGCTTAATACCAGAGAACATTTTCTTTTTATTGTGTTTTATAAAGAAATGGTTTAGATCTTTAGGTAATATTACCCATTACCTGAATATGCTGACAGATCTATAGGGTTTGGGGGGGATCTGTAGGGTTCAGGGGGCTTTATAGGGGTAGGGGGGATCTATAAGGTTCTGTGGGGATCTTTCGGGCTTGAGGGGGCTCTATAGGGTT
>VZTY01033886.1:245384-316897 GCA_013400935.1 Turnix velox
TAGGAGGGTATCTATAAGGTTTAGGGGGGCTCTGTAGGATTTGGGGGGATCTATAAGGGTCTGGGTTTTCTACAGGGGTCTGTGGGGATCTTTAGGGCTCAAGGGGGCTCTATAGGGTTTAAGGGAGTTCTATAGGGTTTAGGGGGGCTCTATAGGGTTTGGTGGGGCTCTATAGGGTTTAGGGGGGATCTATAGGGTTTGGGGGGCTCTATAGGTCATACTCTTGTAGTCTGCCTCCAAGCACTTACTGTACTAGAAGAACAGTGTCTTCTGATCAGACAAATTATGAGGAATTTAAACCAGCAAATCTAAACCTGATCATAAAGAGATGCTTCTCTAATGTTTTTTTTTTCTAATTGTCTAGGACTTGTGACGAGGAGTCAGTCGTTTTAAGACAAGCCACACACACAAGCAAGGCCTTGCTGTGTTGCATGGAAATGCAGCATCTCAGCAGATAACTCTGGGTGTCTCTTCAGCAATAGGAGAGAGAATTTTTTTTTTAGAGACTTTTGTCCATTCTGACTAGAGGATCAGAAAGATCACTTTCATTGACAGCATGAAAATACAAGGCCATGATAAAAGTCTAAGAAGTTACATATAGTCTCTGCATGTAGTACAACAGAAAGAGTTCTAGAAACAGACATAAGACTTTTCGTGTATAAATGCAAAGACTTTTTGCTGAGTTATTTATTAATACAGCACTACAAAACTTAAAATAGCACTGAAATTATTCTTCTGAGTTCATAAGATGTCTAAGACCACATGCCCTAGAAGAAACTGTTCTAGGAAATGGTGAAGAATTCTTCATTGAATTTAGACATTTGCCTGTGTTTCTCAAAAAAGTTTTAAAAATTAGTATTTTACAACAGTTGCAAAAATCACAACCACACTTTTCCCCAACTTGCTCTCTCTCCCCAATTGTAGAAATAACAAAAAGATCATTAAAAAAAGAAAATGTCAGTGAGCCTATAAAGCTTACTGTAGGAAATCAAGCAAATTAGTTTCATATTTAGTTATGAATGCAGTGAGATCTGCAGCTCATCTTAAGATCTACAAGTGCCATATTCCAAATGTAGTAAAGCCAAGTCCCTGTCTCTTTGCTTGTGAGGGAGCCTGAGCTCATTTCATTGTTCTTGTGGAATGCAGCTGCTGTGTGAAGGTCCTGCTCACAGCTGGAGAGGCAAGAGCTGGAGTTACTTCAGTACATGTTTGTTTGCAGAACTGGTCTTAAAATGATAAAACTGCATTAAGTATCACAGCTATTGAGATGACTCTCCAACGTTGTAACTAGTTCTGTGATATAGACTCATTGTTTTCATGGCTGCAGTTGTAACTCCACAGCATCCATTTTCTCCCTCAATTCTCCCTGCTCTATTTAAATCTCTTAAGAGACCTTTCATTCCCTGTGATCCTTCCAGCTCTTTTCTGTTAAAAGTCCAGCTTAAGTTCATCTTTCCTTTATATAGATGATTATGTAGTTTCCCAAAGGCAGTTTCACTAGTGCCAGGATTTCCTGAATTGTACTGGAAAAGCCTGCTACAGACATAGGTCTTGATTAGCATTAGTGATTCCCTGTATCCTGCATGATATAAGAAGACACTACAGACTGCAGAGCAGTGAAGTGAGATGCTAGTGTTGGCTTTTGTTGCTAAATAGGAAGTCTGACATATGGTGAGCCAGTTAGAGGCTACTTTAGTGTATGTGTTTTCACTCCTAGCTAAATGTTATGGTAACATGGTCTGAAATTCCTGAATTTACAGATCACTGTGGTCAGGTCTACTTCTAAAAGGAAACTCCAATCTTAGGCATAAGCAGACATTATTTGGATATGTGCTAGCACTGAAATGCCTGAAAGAACTTTAAAGTTGTTAAGCACATGTGTGTGAATTTCATGTTTTTCCACAGCACTTCTCTCTTGTTTCAAGGCCATCTTTGTGTCCCCCATGCTTTCAGCTGGCTGTTCTCAAAGGAATAGTTGGTTTTGCTTTGACAGAAAGCTGGAAAGTTGTGCTGTGTGCATTTGAAAGGAAGACCCTGTGGACCTAATACTATCCACTCACTATTGCCCACTCTCCTGCATCATAACCCAGGTGGAAGAGGCTGCCTGCTGAACAATTACAGTTTACAGACATGTTGTCACCAATAAATCCTCACCAAGTTAAAGGATGCACCTGAGCTCAGTCCTCTGGCACATTTGTTATGGCAAGATATCTCAGTTTTCATTTTATAAGGTATTTATAAGGTATTTATAAGGTATTGTGGGGTCCCACAGATCTGAGAACTGAGAGTCATCTTCAGGACTGGGGGAAATGTAGATGTACCACAGAGGTAGCTCTCTACCCTTCTAGAAACAGAAGATAGGAATGTATTATGTGGACATGGTTCTCATTTTCTGAGACAATTTCACAGTGTTTCATGCCCTTGTTAAGGGGGGTAAAGGAGAGGAGAAGAAATCTATCATGATTGTATTTAGATAGATTTAATTGAAAAATCTAGTGAAAAGTGGGTGTCATTTAAAGTAATAGCAAAACTCCTTTTGACTTTCCTGAGGCCCAGATGGCCTGGATACTAACCATAAGGTATACCACAGCTTCTGTCCATTATCCTCTTTGATAAAAACAAAAATTCTACACATGGCTTACCTTTAATAGGTTTTAATAGCTGTAAAGCAAATATTATTGCAGAGAAAGTTAATTATAGCAATATGTAACAACTAAGCAAGAGATACTTAGCTTCAGAGAACTGTCACAGCCTAGCTGAAATTACATTATGCTAGCAAAGAGTGTTCCCCACACGTTTAAAATACAGGAATAGTGAAGGTGTTAGAACTTTTAAATGTGTGGGAAGCAACTTAATGATTCACTTTGGTTTAGAGCTGGTAAATCTCAGATTCATGCATTGCAGAAGTTCTCCAGACTCTGTTGGATAAACTGAATAACATAACCAAAAATTAGAATATATCAGCTTTGAAAGAAATTATAGCATTTTAGTATATCACAGACTGAAAGCATGGATCCACAAGCAAAGTAGTAATGTGGAAAAACGACTCAAAACTTTATTTGAAATATGGTACTTTCCAAAGTAATTTCTACAAGCAGTACAAATTAGTGAATTATGAACAAAATGTTTTCACTATAAACCTTTATAAAGGAAAAAGGTTCCACACAAAAATTATGCTGTTAAATCTCTGAAGATTTAGGCTTTTTCTTTTTCAAGTGCTAATAATTTATCAAGTAGCTCAAGGGTTTTCAAAAGAAAACCTCCATGCTCACTCATTTTGAAGTAACTTTGGGTTTTTCCTTTTGTTTTCAATTTGTTCTACTCACATGCCTTCTGAGTGGGAAAAATAAACCAAATATTTCTAAGATATAAACAGTTTAGGATGAGATGTGTAATTAAGTGAGAACAAACCAGAGTTGATTTGTGATAGATCTAAGTGATATTACAATAAAATTTCATTCTCTCCTGTTAGCTCAACATCAATGAGGTGATGATTTTATGAAACAATGCTCCATAAAAATAAAATTTGTTACAGAACTTAATTATACCTCCTCCCAAAATAAAAAGTAACAAGAGAAAAATAAATTAATTACCTCTTAGTTTATGAAAGACATGCAAACTGTGGCACATGAGGTCACTTTAAAGGTTTTTCCAGGTGTTGATGAAATTTTGAACCTTCAGAAACTAGCAACTAAGTAAGCCTTACTTGCCCTCCAACTGTTACCAGCTTCCACTCACCTGCCTGTTTGGGAACCTATTCCTTCTCATCGGTAGCAATAGTAGCAGGTAAGGAGATACATTTTTCACACCCTTATTATACTTTTAATATTTTGTGGTTTTTTCCCACAATACCGGAGTACAAAGCTAAAGGCCATAAAGGAGTTTATGCTTACTGTTTAATGGGAAGTTAATAGTGCCCATATTCCTCCAACAAAATTGGTAAATAGGTGCAAATACATGTAAATATGTGTATTTGTTTTATTGAATTAATTGGTTATTTAGAGAAGTTGTTTTAATCTCTCAAGAATTCTAAATAGACAGTGATAGAAATAAAGCATGTTGGCTCTACACTCTCCTGCCACATGCTATTTTTCTTCCCTGTAGGCTGAGCATCAATGTGTCTATTATGGTGAAATAGAAGAGCTTGAAAGAAATGAAAAAAATTAAGGATTTCTGGATCCTCTCTTGCCATCCACCTACTTAACATGTTTAAATTTTCCTTCAACATGAAGTAAGCCTGTCAATCAAGTATATTTTGCAAGCCACTTTACATCATAAATGGAGAAACTATCTTAGATATTAAAGATCAAAAAGTGAGTCCTAATTTAAAGGAGCAAGTATCAAGCAAATAATATAAGACACAGTTTTTATTGAGGGATTGACATTCACTTCACTTGCTAGGAGAATGACCTAATAGAAGCTGTCTGCCCTTCCTTCAAATTGTGCTATAGTTCTGTAAATTTAGGTTCAGGGAACAGGCTTATTGTTTATTATTCCTAGATGAGGCACAGATTGCTAGGGGAGCCTTATCTAGCTAACTTTACCACTACTACACTTTACAGAATTTCCTTAGTGCAGATGACCATGGTTATTCAAATAGAGCTTATTCTAGAAGTTGTGTTGAGTATTTCAATGTAATGTATTTATAAAGGGGTGTCCACCCAACAGCCTTTCTTGAATGTAACTATTTTGGTAAAACAGTACACTTCAAATTAAAATAGTAATAATATTAAAACTTTTCCAAGTATATCAGATTTGAATGACCTTTAGATTCTCAATAGTTCTGCACCAGAAACCTCCCTCCCTTCCATTTTGGGAAGATTAATTTATCTCATGGAAATATCACAGGGAAACAATAGATTGGACAACAGAGGTCTTGCAACCACAGTCACACAACCATTGTGAATGTCAAATCTATTGATTAAAAAGTCAATGTGAAAAAAACAATAAAATTTTCAAAACTGAGAATGCTGGGAAGTTAAATGTAAAAATAGTCATTTTAAAATCTAAAACAAGCAGAACATTTGTGCCATTGAAAATATTCAGTTGCACAGAAGTACCATTTGGGGTAAAGCAAGCTCAGATTCATTCATACTTCTTCCCGTTATTCTAAAAGAATACTGTTAGAAGATGTACAGATGGTGCTAAAGTTACTAAAGTTAGAGTGATTACCTGCTGAACTTCTAGTGGAAGGATTATGGCAAGATGGTGAGCTGTTCCTTGGAAAAGCTTGCACGCACCTTGGATTTCTGCTGATAGTAAGGTATCATCTCCTTGCCATTCACCACAACAGTTACCTTCTCATTTGAAATTAAAATTTCTGCAGTGGAAAGGGGAGAAACGGTGAGGTTACCAACTTTAATTACCACAAGATAGTAGCTGAAAAATGTCTTGTAAATGGGTTTTTGTGTGTTATACTAACAAAGACTTCACAGCTTGTGCTTCTCTTTTGCCTTACTAACAAAAATACTGCATATATGTCAACTAGCCCATCGAAGCAAAAGTAGTCTCCTTAGCAACAGCCTTTGAGACATTAGGAGGAAATTCCCCACTCTCTCTGACCTGAAGGCTTGAACCATCCCTCTAGGGGCCAGCTGCTGTCTTTTGTTACTGGCTTCATTTTAAAAAAACATTTTTAGCTTTAATCTGTGTTTATATTGACAAAAAGAATCTGTATAAAATTATGAGGAAAGTTCAGCTGTATAAACCTGTAGGCTGGTCCAGAAAGAGCCAGAAGCAAAACACTAAACATGGAAATCTTCAGTATATTCTATTAACATACAGACATGAGTAATCTTGCAGTACGGCTGTCTTCAGTATTCCTTACAAACTATATGAAGTGTGTACTCCCACACAGGCAGACAGCAAAGGCCACTTGTACGCTCTCTTCTATGCAGGCCTATAGTTCTGTTGCAGCTGACTTCAACACCACTCCTGCAAATACTAACTTGTGTTTAATTTAAAATATATGAGAAATCTATTGATGCATTTGTAAAGCAATACCAAGGTACCTATCATGCCAGCCTACCACAATGTGTAGGAGTATGTTAATATGCTGGTTCTGCTGCTGGCTTTTTATGTGTAAAAAGTTATTAGGTCATTCCATTACCATTCTTCTGGGGCTGTAGTGCAAAAAGAGCACAAAAAATCAAGTGCAAATAAATAAATAATAAAATCATACTTATGCTCTGGGATAGCCTTTTAAAGAACAGGGCATAATCACACCTTTATCCATCCAGTTATCTCCCAGATGATAAAGTATAAGTGGCATTAAGAGCAGTTGATGCCACACCTCACAGAGAAGCTATAGTCCAAGACATGCTGACAGAGTTATAGTCTTGGCTGAGTGAACATATGGGCTCCTAGTGAAGCAGCAGCAGAAGGTTTGATGCATGGTCCCAGTTAACTTTTTGCTAGAATTTCTCTCAGTGTTAAACTGTTTGTCAGTAATATATGGTTACTTCAGAGAGGGAATGATATGCTACCTCTAGTCAGATTTCTGATGATGCATTACACTGTCTGGCTATGAGGAAGGCCTGATCCAATGCCAGGTTTCATGGAAAACACATACATGTGCATATACACATTTAAACTCTAGTTTGCATTCTACACTAACAAGTGACTGAACAAGCCAATGTCTAGGATCAAGTTTGCTTCCCTAGGTGACAACACAACAGCAACATTCAATGCACTGTTTCGTGTCCTTCTGCTACTGCTTCACTGCCTGAGAAGACCTACAGAACATGCTAGTTTATGTATTTGCTTTTACCACCATTTCTTCCTCAGCTGCTATTAATGAAGTGGGAACACAAGGCAACTTAAGTAAATATTCCACTGTGTAAATCAGTCTGACCTTGAAACTGAATGCAAAAACGCAACTTCAGTGAGCACATCTAAAACGGCGACTGAGGTGGAATTACTGCTCTGCTCTAAAAATTGTTTTGTTAAGAATGCAAACAAGCTACTGTTACCTTGATACATTTTCATCTGTTACTTCATGTGTAAGAAAAAGAAAATACGGGAATAGTTCTAGCAAACAACAGAGCTAAGCCATTTCATAGGGTGAAACAGAGTTCTGGAAATCTTCTGTCTAATGCAGCTTCTAGATATTAACACAAGCAGCAGACTAAACATTTGTACCCTGTTTGTACTGCCAGCCAACAGTGAAGGTAATTAATGGGCAGCTATAAGGTGGTAGAGTCTGGAAAATACCAAAGCTTGTCATCCTGAAATGCACAGCACTGATGTCAGAATGTTGATTTAACAGCAGTACTGTTGCAAAGTAATTGTGTGTTGTTTTAAACTATGTATTGATGGTTTCAGGTTTTTTTCTTAATTCTTTTCTATCAAATTTTCCTTCTAAATATTTGTTGCTAGCCAGACATTAGACAAATAAAAAACCCAGCTGTGTCAATTACAGATACTCAGGTCAACTGCCAATAGAACTTGACATTTTTCAGGCTTTTTTGGAGTTATGTTTCAATTCTCCGTTTCTTGGAATATGGACTGTATCAGTGGCTAATGACAATGAATGCACTTAGCAGAATTAAAATCAATGACGCCTGCATCTTTGCTCTTTGTGAAAAAGGCCAACATAGGCAATAAGATTTCCTAAATACTCTTTTGTAAGTGGGCAATACTAACTAGAACTGGAAAGCAAAAGTGCCTAACTCTATATAACTAGCATTACTCTAGGATTATTACTTTCTCTAAAATCCACAATCATATAAGGTGAACCATCTATGTTTGTCCTTAGCTGTAGTGCCCTACAAGGTCATCAAGTCCACTTTGTTAGAAAATTTATTGTCTGAAGGGCTACCAGCCAATGGCATGCAAGATACAAAGGATGATAATCATGGCTTGTAATAAAAAGTAATGGTTATAATGGTCTGGCATGAACTGACCTCCTACCTATACTACTTGACATTTTTAATGGTTACCCCAAAAACTTCATTAGACAATATCTTCTTATAAAGGCAGTCAATTGAAATTTAAGGAGTCCAAAACATTCCGAGTTTTCCGTGCCTGTGGTAAACTGCTCCAGTAGTTATATATTTCAGTGCTGAAAAATATTTATTTCCTGTCTAAAATTTGATGATTTAAACTTTAACCATGGCATTTTGCTTTGTTTATGTTTTTATACTATAACCTCTTCGGTCTACCCTCAGCTCTGATAAAAATCATTCTGTCTGTGAGGTGGGAGGATGAATAAGAGCAAAGCTAAAACGCAATGGGTTGGTGCTCTCAAGTTTTCCAGGAGAGCCATAAATAGGTTTTTTTCATTTGCCACTGAATATTATCACACCTGAGAAAGCTGAGATTACACAAATATGAAAACACTAGATCATGTTATAAGATTGTAAAATGCAATGCTTTCTTCTGTACAGCACCTTTTTCTCATGGCTTTATTTTGTGAGTTATGAAGAATATTCACGTACCACTTGAGAAAGTCATGGGCATCTGTGTGACTGACTTGGCTCACAGATGGGAAGCTAACTTTCTTCTTCAGAAGGATAAACAAGAAAAAACCAAACTTCTTGCCGGCTCTTTACGCCGACCTTCCCTTCCCCAGCACAGACCTACCGTCCTCGATATCGGTCTCCTCAGCAAACGACCATTGGTTCCTTTCGGACGCCTTTAAGTCTGCCGCCGGGGCTGCTGGCTCCGCCCCGCGCCCCCTCAGCCGCCCCGGGTGGGCGCCACCAGCCAGCGCCTCAGCCAGGGCGGGGCTTACGCTCTTGGAAAGCGGTTCAGCCGTGGGCTAGGAGGGTAGAGGGTTAGCTCTCTATCGCACCCAGAATGGATGTGGGGAGGCAGAGACGTGTCCTGCCGCAGTTGTCCAGGTCACCTGATCGCCTTCTGGTTGTGGTGGGGCATCTCTGAGAGCGGCTGTGTCAGCTGTGAGCAGGTGAGCAATCTGCTCAGGGTGGAGGCACAGCTGTGAGAAGAAGCTGAAAGGCTAAGGGAGCGTTAGAAAGGTCGAAGAAGAAATAGACTGGTGGAACAAGGCCCTGCCTTTCATTAAACAGAAGTGGGAATGCCTTTCAGACAGGAACTGTGATCAAGATGCCCCTGTATCCTGCCCTTGTCAGGCACAAGGCAAAAGCTGAAATGAAACGAGTGAGTGTAACAGTGTCAGGGAAGTGGACAAACTACCTCCTTGCCCACCTTTCCACCTCCAGTTCCTCTGAACAACAGATAGGAGGCTCTGGTTGAGGAAGGCCCTGCAAATGAGGATGTGAATGGTGGGCAATCTATGCCAGAAATGTCTTTGCATTCAGGTAAGCATGATGCTCTGATTACAGCTTCTTCCACAGGGAAGAGAAGGAGAGGTACTGTTGATGGAGACCCTCTCCTGAGGGAAACAAGGCATTGTATGACAGGTACTCTTAGAGAGCCTGGGTTAAGAATGTTGTGAGAAACCTTCCAATTTAGTTTCAGTCCTCAGATTACTACTATGCATTAATTATCTTCCAGGTAGGTGGAAGTGAAGCATTAACTCATAGAGCAAGGGCAATCAAAGAGGACTGCAGGATCTTGGGAATGCTTTTAAGGGGATCTGGAATACAGCTTATTTTACCCTTACTCCTTCCAATTGGAGCAAGTGACATTGGAAGGAATGAGCCTATCCAGTCTATCAGTACATGGTTACATGGCTGATGTCTCCACCACAACTGTGGGGTTTTTGTCAATGGGATGGCCTACACAGCACCATGCTGGCATCAAAGGTAGACTCCTGTCACAAAGGGAGAAGAGGGTCTTTGTCCAAGTAATTGATGGGCTGATGGGGCTTGTGAAAGTGAAGTGGAATAATATCAGGCTCATCTGTGACAAGTTGTGGGGTAGTTGTGGGTATGTTTTTTCATACAGCAGAAAGCCCAGGTAAATGGCTCCTGCTTCTAGGAAGCAGTACCTCTGCACAAAGTCCTGCACATACTTAAAATAATTTGTTTTGTAATCCTTAGCAGTGTTTTTGTAGCTTTTTCCATGTGCAAATGAGACTCTAGGATACTTCATATTTCACAGCCTGACTTGAGTCTCAATTTACTGCTCACTAGCTCTTCTAATTCTTTGGAAACCAAATGTGGTTGTCAACAGTTATTTTCGTGCTGTGTTCTTTTATACTCATTCAATGATTTTAAAAGATTCAATAAATGATTTGGACCTATCAAGTATGATTTCCACATCAGATTTGTGCCTATTTGTTCCATGACTGTAGTGTGCAAAAAAGCAGAGAAACAATGATTTGTCTCTTGCCCTTAGTGGAGTAAATAATGGATAAAATTATTTGCCATCTAACCTCTTGGTACACATCTGCATTTAAAAATAGGAACACATTCTATTCAGAAAGATCCTCAGCTCCAGCTTGTAGGAACTGGGGGAAGGAAGGAGGGAAAGGGTATAGAAAGGAGTTTCTCACACCATGTCTGCCCTGGTTTCTCTGCTGCTAGCAGAGACAGCTTTTTGTGCTAGGGGACCATGGATCTGGCCTAGTCTGGCCATTCTTGTGCTTAAATATTGAGAGCATTACACAATAACAGAATAAATACTGACTGTACTGTTAACCTGAAAGAGTTAAGTTTAATTTAGCTTCTTTAATGAGCTGCTGCTTAAAGGCTTTTCTGTTTGCTCATCTCCAATGGATTTTAAACAGAGACAATGTGTTGCTATGGAAAATAGTGAGCAAGCAATAACAAATGTTTCCTCACATAGAAGCAAAGCACCCTGTTAGCCATGAGCCTTGCAGATATGAGTGAGAGTAGAAAAGAAGATGTGGGGAAAATATGAAACCAGTTCCAGCTTTCATTCTGTCTTTAAGTGAAATATGATGTAATTTTCTTTTTTCAGCACTGCACAGTGGCATTCATGTGATCCTAGAGGAGAGGGGTCATTTGTTGATAGCAGTTCCATTATTTGAGGCTATACACTATAATCATGAGCATCAGTCTGAAACAGGAGATTCTGAAAAGCCTCGCCTGAGTTACACTGCACATAGGCACATCTTACACTAAGCCAAAAAGGACAAGGGTTTTTTTCTTCTATGGTTTTCTTAGGCCAGATAAATTCCTTCATGAGACATATGTGGCAATATAACTCCTTCCATCCAGTAAGATTTCATCCGGCCTCCAGACCTTGAAAGCACTGGAGAAATATAAATTAGAAAAATTTGACATTGGCCTTGATCTTTGCTTTGCCACCTAAGATGCTTTCCAGGGTCAGCCTTGAAATTCAACACAACACCATTCTGTAGGAAGAAAGAGAGTTGCACAGTAAAGCTATTTTATTTTTAAAAATATTTCTGTTATAGCTTAATTTTTTTTAATGGTCACATAGGACTCAGCTTATTTTTAAACTGAATCTTTTCATTCTAAAGTCTCTGCCTTTTTTTCATCTATTACAGTTTTCCTTCTGTAGTGTTCTTGACTACAAAAGTTAAATCAACACTCATACAGGGGTACCAAGGTCGTCATTGTGCGTCTTTGTTAATAGCCTAAGAACAGACCACAGTTACACTGTTGTTCTTACAGTTGGCAGAATGAGGCCAAATTCTATGGGACTTATTCAAGCAAAACTCCATAGGAAATTTTGCCTCAGTTCATTTATGAACAATCAGAAACAGAGTATAGCAATTCCATATTTTTCCACAGTGTACTCTAAAAATCTTTTCCAGCCACTGCTCATATATGGTTCAAAAATGTCGAATTCAAATATGATGTATATGTAAAAACTCAGCTAAAAAGATACATGATAAATTCCTTCAATATGAAGTTTCAGTTATATGTGAGATGAATCCTAGTAAATAGAAGATTCCCTACTAACTTAAATTCAGTTAATTTGTGTTAACAATGAATGGTGAAGAAGGTGGCTGAAAAATGCCCACTTGCCTTGGAAACTTAGTTTTCAGCAGCAATTTCACCACATCAGTCTCCCTGAATCAGCAACATTCCTATTTGTCAAAATAAATTTTAAAAAATAATCCAAAATGTTTATTTATATGTCTTTCCTTACTCTTTTTCTAGTTCTAGGTGCTCAAGTAAATGAGTAACTGACTTTTCTAATCTGTTATGGGCCTCTGTAAGGAGTACAGTTATCCATCCATGCATATAAATTTTGTTTGGTAATACATCCCCATTTCATCTACTTTTTCCAAAGACTTCAACTTATTCAAAGAGCTCAAGCTATATATGTAGCACATCATCCACAATGCTTATTATTTCACTTAATTTCTCCCTGCATTGCCTGAAGCAGATGAGGTCTTCTGATGCACCCATGATTATGTTTTGAGTATGTGAAACAGGATTAATAAAAAACTTTTACTAAGTTTTAGTCACCACTCTGTCTGCAAGCAGAAATCTTTTCCACTGTGTGATTTCAACTAGGTTCAAGTTTATAAAATTGATTCCTTTAATTCTGTTTCCTGCACCACAAAAATAATTTAATCCTCATTACTTACCAAGAGGTTAATGTACCTGCAACATAACAAGGCAGTCCTGCAATGAAAGTAACATAGCCTTCTCTAGACATCAAAACCATGCAATAATATTTTACTTCTCCCTTGGTAGGGAATCAAAGAGAGCCTTGGGTACTGCAGTTGAAACCACATCACAGCTGAAGTGTCCAAAGAGAATCTAAAGTTTCAGATACAACTGCTGCTATGTAAAATAATGCCACAGGAACATTCCCATGTCAAAACCACAATTTTTATAGCCAACTGAATAGCTCTTTCAGGCAATGAGCAATCAGTTCAAATATATACCTTATTCCAACTAAAACAGAGATCCACTGTATGTCTGTTCATGGAGAGTACTTAGCCTAGACTCTAATCTCTAGAACTTGGCATAATTTGAAGGCACTCAAGAGAACAAACACTCAAATTACAGACTGTTAAAATAGGAAATATGCTGGAGTTCTGCTGGCACACTTTGTTGGATACTTCTGCAGTTATGCTGCTGTCCAAATATAACTGCTTTGTGTATTAGTTTGAAAGGCATGAAGGGTCACATTTTCTATACATGGGCTGGGATGAGGACTGCAAATCTAACTTGTAAAAAGATGAAAGGCCTCAAGAGTATGCCCCCTGATCATGTGTATGGCAGGCTATTCTATGGGTATACCATGATGGCTATGGGGATAGAGCAGACTTTACAGGGAGGAGGGTTAGAGATCTGTCTTCTATTGATGTCTGGAGCTGTTTCCTAATATTTCTCCTTTTACAGCCTAATGCCTCAGAAGGTTACCCTAACTATCTCAGAGGGCATTTCAGCTCCAGACAGGGGCAGAGTAGGCTAGAATTATGTTAATATCTCCTTGTCCCTGGAAAAGCTGAGCACATGTAAAGACAGGTCGCATCCATAACAACTCATACAAGCTTGCTCCTTCTTTCTCTCTTCTCCCATTGCAAGCAGATTTTCCAGACCACAAAAAAGCAGGATGAATATCAAAGCATCCCATGATTGAAGTCTCTGTCCTCCATTTTCCTCAGTTTTGTTGACAGCTGGGTCCTTGCTCTGCAAAGCAACTGGACTTCATCTTTCCGCCTCTCTTCTGTATCACTAGAGTGGGCTCAAGCAGTCTCCAGAGCTAGGAGTATCAAGGTAAAAAATGAGTTGACTGTGAGACTTGTTGTTTACTCCAAGACAAGCAAGAAGTGGAAAGCCCAGCTCCTCACTACTAAATGTGATCACAAGTAATGTGTTGCTCTGTATAATATTACTCCTAGTTGTCTCTTATGATTTCCAAGGGCTAATTTTACCATGAGTGAATTCACAGCACCAGAAATACCTTAGGAACCTGTCCTCTGTGTTTAGATATCCAAATTCCTTGAAAAGAATCTGTCCCAAATAGAGAAAAGAGAAAATTCAAATTTATGTGCTTTAGGAGAAATCTGAAGAATCATCTCCCATCTAAAAATACTATTTTCTTAAACCTACCTTAACAGTGCATTTGAGCCCTTTTGCTGTAGGACCTACAAGAACTCCATTTTTAATTTACTTTGTGAGGCTGAAAACAAAGTATATTTTCCCCTAGTTACACCAGTCTAATTTTGGATTCTCCTTAGAGACATTAAATTTTAGAACAACTTTTCAGTTAGCTGTTCCCAAAGTGAACAAACTAAATCAAATAACACATTAAAATTAAAACATTGTTTGCTCAGAAAACATAAGTTGCCTTGACATCAGCTTGAATTCACTTCTCAGGCTGTACAGAAAAAATACCTTTCTTCTATAAATAGGATCTCTGATTGTGAATATCAGGCAATTATAAAGAGTATATTTTACTTTTAAAGCCTCATGGCTTGGGAAGACCTCACTGAAAATGGTTAAAGGCCTTGAACTTCACTGACTAGCACTCTGCAGTTTCTGTAGCAAGTCACAGAATCACAGAATATCAGGGATTAGAAGGGTCCTCAAGAGATTATCTAGTCCAATCCCCCTGCCAGAGCAGGAACACCTAGACCAGGTCACACAGGAAGGCGTCCAGATGGTTTTTGAATGTATCCAGAGAAGGAGACCCCACACCCTCTCTGGGCAGCCTGTTCCAGTGTGCTGTCACCCTCACTGTGAAAAAGTTTTTTCTTGTATTTCTGTGGAAGCACCTGTGTTTCAGCTTCCACCCATTGCCCCAAGTCCTGTCATTGGAGGTCACTGAGAAGAGCCTGGCTCCATCCTCCTGACACTCACCCATTACATATTTATAAACACTAATGAGGTTACCCCTGAGTCTCCTCTTCCCCAAACCAAAGAGACCCAGCTCCCTCAGCTGGGAAATGCTCCAATCCCTTCTTCATCTTTATGGGTCTGCACTGGACTCTTTCAAGCAGTTCCCTGTCCTTCTTGAACTGAGACACAGTACTCCAGATGTGGTCTCACCAGGGCAGAGTAGAGGGGGAGGAGTGCCTCTCTTGACCGACTGACTGCGCCCCTTCTAATACACCCCAGGATTCCATTGGTCTTCTTGGCCACAAGAGCACTTTGCTGGCTCATGGTCACCCTGCTGTCCACCAGGACCCCCAGGTTCCTTTCCTCTAAACTGCTCTCTAACAGGTTGTTCCCCAGCTTATACTGATACATGCGGTTGTTCTTGTGTAAGTCCCTACACTTGCCCTTGTTATATTTAATTGAATTTCTGCCTGCCCAACTCTCCAGCCTGTCCAGGTCTCACTGGATGATGCAAAAATGCCCCTCTCCTTTTGGTACCAGGGTGGAATTTATGGGATGACTTTCCTTTGCATAAAGCTGCACGCTCAGTCCTCATGCTGTTACATCTACAGGTAGAAAAAGCTGATTTGATGGTGTTTCAGTATTTTTTAATAATTCACCTGGACTCTAGATGAATTTGAGGCTTGGAACTGGGACATCAGAGCTAGAATAACAGAAATGGAATGACACATGTGACCTTCCAGGATATGGAATCCTGCTGCCTTCCAGGTTCCTAGCTTATTCAGGAAATTATCTTTCTTATAATTTTGACATTCACATACATAAGTGAAAAACTTCAGCATTTCCCGGATCTGACACTGAAAACCACACAGAAGGGAGCTTAGAATGAAATTAAGTGCTAAAGAAAATAAGAATAATAATATTGAATTTCATTTATTGTTCTTCTTTAAGTCTTTGTTTGCCAATGTTTCTATGAAAAGATTGAAGTTTAGTGTTTCACACACGTTTAACACTTGGTTAAACACCATGTAAACCCATGGAAGTGGCCAAATACGCCTCATTAAGGAAAACTTGTGACTACTGTCCTAATTAAGTCCTAGGCTTCTCTATGTACCATCGTGTATTGATTTCTCTAGAAGCTTTTTCAATAAGGCATCTTTCACAATTAAATGTGTACAAATTAAATGAAATACATTTTATTAAAATAATCACCTCCATCTGTGATTTTTTTATCTTGTTTGAAAATGTGTTTCTAATAATCTGGAGGACAGCAGAGGGCAAATGTTTTTACAAAGTAAAACAAAAATATTGACACTGTAAAAGAGAATTCTTCTTGACACCTGTCAGTATTGGGTCCTGCAGCTGACAGGTCTCTCCACTTTTGACTTGCTGTATGTACTAACTCTCTCAACATCTTGGCAATATTCTGGTTTAAGATCTGTGGAGTGCTACAAGCCAAGTATCTTTTACCTCCTTTCTTTCACCCCCAGAGGTCAGAAGTTCATTTACATAGCTTTGGAGCAGCCTGCTTCAGTAACAATTCATGAAACAAAGTTATGTTAAAGAAAGCAATGTTGATTATATTAGAAACTAGACAGAAGAGTTAAATGAAACCAAAGTTGAACGGAACAAACTTTCCTGTATCTGGCAACTGTACAAAGACTAGCTCACCAGGTTACAATCTCCTAGTTATTACTGATATACTCAAACACACAAGAGAAAAAGTATCAGTGCTTATCTGACCTTTCTTCCCATAATATGGTCCAAAGATCTGTTACAACAGGAACTTCAGCCAGCAGCAGCTACAGGGAAGAATGGTTTTGGCAGCCGTGAACAGCAGGGAAATGCTTCACCTTTTGAAGCTCCCTTCAGCTGAGAAAACTCTCCCTTGTTAGGGTAAGAGAAATGCTTTTTTCTTAAGTGGCAGGTTGCGTTAAATATATTTTGAAGACACAAAATGAAGCAACTGTTTCACCAACTACAGAATGCAGCTAATTCTACCCAGTGATGACAATGTTCCCAAGACTTTGTGAAGCAATCCCTGCTTTCTGATAAATGTGTCAGAATGTGTTTTCTTTATGAAGTCACAAAAGGACTTTAGCTTAACCCACATACACTTCAACATGTCTGTTTGGGAAAATCACAGTGATCTGTCACTAGGGAAATGCCTTCCTCAAAGGAGAGAAACAGAATTATTCTTTCAATACAGTAACTATGTCTTCCTCAGGCCTAGATTCTTGTGCTGGGCAAGAAACTGCATAGGCTGGGGCTGGCTTATCAATGTGCAGAATCTAATGTACTAGATTCAGATTGAGTTCAACATTGCTTGAATTTCTTGACGTGATGACTGCTAGAAACTTTGAAAAGAGCTGCTTGTCAGAATTAAGAGTATAATAGTTGGTCTTCTTACAGAAATCCATTGACTTTAGGTTGAAAAGCCTATCACAGTAAGAAGAAACCAGTCACAGAGAAGCAGAAATCATGGGCAGGAATTAGAAGGGTCCCCATTTCAGTGTTTTGGTCTGTACAATGCTCTGTTTGAAATTTTGCAGTATTGGAGTGAGACTGCTGGCCCAGTGAATTCTTCAGTACTTCAATCCTGACACACAAAAACCCCTTTTCAGGACAGGGAAATTCACATCTTAACACAGAGATGTGTTCACGTTTGGCTTGATTATTAAATTAATGTGTCACATCCAGCACCAGTCTCTTATTGACAGGAGGACTCAGCTACCTACTTGCAGTGTCGATGCTCAGAACTGAATTACAGCAATCTAATCAAAATGTCTTATTTTCCTCACTTGATGATTGCAAGAGCACACGATACATAAGCAGAAGTGACAGAAGATGACAGCTGCACAGAGAGAAGTGTGAGATACATGGTGTAGTGTCAGAGGAAGGGAGGGCCAGAAGGAAGAGCAGGCATGACAGCCTTAATGCAGCTTGAAAGAAGGGAGGAAAGTCATGGAAATAGGGTGCAGGAAACTGAAAGCAGACAATTTGCAACTATTTGCTATATTTAGGGTGGGAAGGAGGGATTCAAATATAGTAGAATTGGGAAGAAAAGGCATAGCAGAGTGAGAGGGTTGTGAAAGTGAGAAGTGGTATAATAGAATGTAGAGATAGCTAGGGGAGGTTAAGGACTGAAGCAGGTCACTGAATATGAGGAATGAGTAAGGAAGGGAGAATTTATTTGAGACTTGAATTAACTGTTGCTGAAGGCAAAAAGTAATAGAGAATGAGGAAAATATTTGAGGAATGATGAGGAGAACATTTTTGGAATAAGGGAAAAAAGGGATGTAGAGACACTGGGACATAAGGAAGAAGAGTAGATAGGAAAGGATATAGTAATGCAGATGAGGAACATAAGCAAAAATAAGAAAACTAATTCCAAACTAAAGATATGCCAAAAAATCCAAACCCGCAAACTTTGTCCTACTAAGCCATCAAGGTAGGAGAGAGAGATGAGGTAATCTGTTGTTCACATATTCTTTCCTTTTGCAAAAGATGGTACACTGTTTGCCAGCTAGAGAGCAGAGTAACTTTTGTTTAGTAACTGCAGAGATAATCCTCTTCTGGATGCCCATTCTAATTCCTCCAGACATGACCTTGTCATGTACAATCACATTGTTGTGTTATTGAAGGATCAGTAGAAATGCATCCAAATATATTAGAAATTTCCATTTATTCTCCTAATTACCATTATATTAGTCCTATAATTATAGTGATTAACACTTGCTTTGTCTAAACCTTTCCACAGTAAAACACCCCTCCAGGAAGCTATTCACCAAAATTAATTGAACACACACCAGTATTAATTGGTGCATTCATACAAAGTAACAAGAGACATAAGCACAACATAATCCTTGCTATGTAATGTAATCCTCAGTGCTACAAATGAAGAAGCTGATTTAGAAAGGCATTTGGGGACAAGATGGTTTATTGTAGCGTAGAGATTTAGGCTCTGGAGTACTGCTTCCAATTATGATTTTGCCATAAACTGGATTCCTCGGGTAAGTTACTTTTCATTCAGGTTGGTGAGTGTACTTTGATTTATTAGTATTTCACAGGAATACTGCAAATATTTCCTAAACAGTAGCTTTATCCTGAAAAAAAGATAAGAAAATGCAACTTTTATGTGAAAGTATTGTTAGAGGGAACATTTCTGTAAAGAACTCTCAAAGATTGTTGTATATTCACTGCATATTCAAATCTCTCAAGCCATTAACAGGCGTTGAATTAGACTGAAAGTTAAAGCAGTGGATCACTGCACTCTCAGTATTGTGATCAGGCCATAAAAGATGTAGCCTGAAACAGAAGCCAGGCATTTGGGGAGAAAATTGTTGCAATTTCAAATCAGTTTAATGGACCAGTCATTTCATGAAGCAGTTAACCAGCTGCTCACACATGCATGTTTCTCTCATCTTAACAAAACTGGTTAAATATTCATAGAGTTTTCTACAACTCATACATAGAACCACACTTACAAATGGTCATTTTTGTCTGTATTTAATCCATTCTTCCTTCAAATGTGCAAAAACATGACACATTGCTGGATACTTTCTATGGCCACAAATTGTGCAGCAGAGTTGCTTGGAACTTAGTCTATCTAATGTTGCCTATAAAAAGTAATCAGTAAAATGACAAATAGGAGAAAATTACTATAAACTAGGTCTAAGTATTTGATCTATAAATAGAGTTAAAGGGAAAACAAGCTCAAATTTCTTCTTACTCTCCTTACCAACCTACACTAAACTCAGTGAGGTGATGCAAGGTAGATTTAAACAATCTAGTTCTTAAGTGGAGAATTATCTCTTTTTATTTCGCATTCTTTCTAGGCATGGAACACATCTTTTTCTTCCCACTGGACAGTTCAGTAAGCCACAGAATTATCCAGTTAGTGATCTAACCTTAATTAGATTACCTACATGCCAAAATAACCCCAGTTACTTGTGTGAACCACGTTGACTCCAAATAATTTAGAAGGAAATCACAAGCACTAAACCCAGCTCCCTCTCCCATGGATGGGAGAGCAGCTGCCTCTAAGATCGCAGTCGTGCCAAGGAAACTTTATGCTCTGCAGATGGTTCCCTTCTGCCTCAAGTCTGAAGATAGAGATGTGCTGAACAAGCCTTTTGTAACATTCCTATTGAAAAGTGAATAGCTAGCAACCAAATCTGAACAAAAAAGAATGGTGGAATAGTCCCTCTAAATATAAAAATCTATTGATGGCCTTTTAGCAAGGGCAACTAATTTGGTATTTCCTAAACAAGGTTTTGATTGATGATACTTGGAAGGGATAATGTTTTTAAATGTTAGAACTGGAATGGAATTAAATCACTGTTGATTGTAGTGCATGCCTGCTCACACCAGTTATCATCTTTGCCTGTCTGAAGATTAATACTCTGTATATATACTTTGAGGGGAGAAAGTTGGAGCAAATTCCTTTCCAGCATTTTTACAGTTCAGTCAGAATTTCTTTCTCTGGTTAGAAAATTCCATTCACAGCATTTTACATTCAGTCACTTCAGGAAAAATAATTGAAAAAAATTAGTGCACAGTGGGTAGCATCCTTAGTCACAAAGATGTGAGCAATGAAAGCCTGATTATGTGCAGCAGAAATTTTCCATAGTGCCAGTCAGTGCTCGATGAGCAGGACTACATGCTCTTCTGTGGATGTATCTTGTAGTCAGACTGCATTACTGCCGCAAGCTTGGTGTGTATGCATCATGCAACAGAAACCTTTTAGTAACGTGTATAAGAGTAATGAAAAAGCCTGACAGCAGGATGACCTTTCCCTGAGGAACTGGAAACAACTATCCCCTATAGACAGAAGTAGAATTTTAGCAGTTGTTCACAAAGGTTAATTTTTGTCCTCTTTTCTGGAAACAAGTGTCACTGTGTAACACCAGTAACACCAGTATTTGTATGGCTCTTATTTAGCAATGAGAAACACAAAACAAACAAGAAGTGCCATTGCAGATCTTGCCATCAGGGAAGTAAATTAGTTCATTAATGTGGTGATTTAACATTAAAATTGCACCTGGGTTGAAGCAATCCCAAGCACAAATACAGGCTGTGTGGAGAGTGGCTTGAGTGCAGCTCTGAAGAGAAAGACTTGGGAGTGTCAGTTGATGACAAACTCACCAGTGTGCACTCGCAGCCAATAAGGCCAACCAAATCCTGGGTTGCATCAAGAGGAGTGTGACCAGCAGGTCCAGAGAGGTGATTTTGCCCCTATACTCGGCATTGGTGAGACCCCTCCCGGAGTATTGCGTCCAGTTCTGGAGTCCTCAACACAGGAAGGACGTTGAGCTGTTGGAGCGGGTCCAGAGGAGGGCCACGAAGATGGTCAAAGGGCTGGAGCAACTGCCCTATGAAGACAGGCTGAAGGAGTTGGGGTTGTTCAGCCTGGAGAAGAGAAGGCTCGGGAGGGACCTTATAGTAACTTATCAGTACCTGTGGGGGTCCTACAGTAAAGGAGAGGTAGGACTTTTTAGTAAGATATCTGATGGGAGGACCAGAAAAAAGGGATGTAATTTGGAAGGGGTTAGATTTTGACTTGACTTAAGAAATTCTTTACAGTGAGGGTGGTGAAACACTGGAACAGGTTGCCCAGAGAGGTTGTGGACACCCCCTCTCTGGAGGTGTTCAAGACTAGGCTGGACAAGGCACTGGGCAGCCTGATCTAGTGGGAGGTGTCCCTGCTTATGGAAGGGGGGTGGAACTTGATGATCTTTAAGGTCCCTTCCAACCCAAACTATTCTATCACGGACAGCTTTTTCAAATTACCAAAATTACTTCAATCTTCATTTGAGCCTTTCCCTTCCCACTCAATTCAGGCAAAAGAAGAAGGTATCTGTGTTCTCATCTGCATACATACATAGTGATTTTTTTTCATTATTTATAACCATAAGGAATATTTTTGGACTAGCTTTCAAAAAAATCAACCATCTATCAGACCTTAGGGCAACTAAAATTATAGATATAAACTGACAGATGTTAATGGTTTTTTTTTTAAGAATAAAGCATAATGAAATGCTAAAATTGTAATAGATTATTGGCTTAGATTGGCTTCTTAAAATTTATATATATCTCATAATGTGACTAAGAAATTTCTAAGAATTCTGTCAGTGATTTTACTCAATAATTGTCATATGCATTGCCTTTGGATAACATGTATCTCATCTTAGGTAAGTAAGGGGACCTGCTTTTAAAATTTAAAAATATGCAAAGCAATGTATTGCCATAGTATCTAAAAAAAAATTATGTCAACTGCTCCCCTTCTCAGGGCCACAACATAGGATCTCCTCCAATGTTTCAAAAGTCACAATGAGGACTGTTGCCAATAACCCTCCAAAGCAAAAGGGTTATGAGAAGCATCATATAAAATCTGTGAATGAGCATATATTTTGGAGCAGACTTCTAAGATATGCATCATTTTTACCACTTGGGATAGGCATAATTTTACCACACTTGGATTTTGTCTAAGACTGCTGATCCTACTAGCGGTCTGACCCTCAATATCTCAGTACAAAATAGCATCTGCTTCATTAATAGTGCCATTGTTTGAACCAAATTGTAATTTTGCTTCAGCTTAAATTAAAAACAGTTTGCCTCTGTACCCACGGACAGCTTTTTCAAGCCACTGCATTGTGAGATCTCGTCAATGTATTTTGTGTGTCATTGAGCTGTGTGATCCATCTTTGTTGATAAACTAGATACATATCTCCATTTTTCATTTCCAAAATCCTGCTTCTGGCTTTATTCTAGACTAAGATTTTCCATATGTACAATATCACATGCTGAGGGTAAGTTTTTGTAGTAAGTTGAACTCTTCGAAGACAAGGAAAAGAATTCTTATTATTTGCCATTTCTCTTCAAGTGTAATTGGCAAAATCCCATCCCTGTGATGTTACGCAACTACATATTTCTAGTGCATATATTGCTAAATGATGGGTAGAGCACTCATCAAATCAGTCATCTATAACAATACTTGGCAATCACTAAAATCAGAATATGACCCCCAGAGGGTGAACATGCTTCAATTTAGATTAAAACACATTCTCATTTTATTTTCATTTTCAGAATGCCAAAAAACATGTTCTGGGCAAGCTTTCTACTCTAAACTAGAGAAAATTTCACTTTTCCTAGCCCATAAACCTGCTAATCAGCTATAGATAAGATCATTAGAGGAAGCTCAAGTTAGAGTGCAGGAGCTAAATCTTTGTGTCATTAGTCAATCATTTATGAAAATATTTCCAAACACACTGGGACAAATAATACAATCAATGTGTCCTTTTTTTCTTATTTTTTCTTTTAAAAAAGTCCAGTGAAAATAAAGGTTAATTAAATTATTTATAGGACTTAAAACTACTTATGAAGTAATGCTTATCTCACAAGAAGTATTCCATAAATTGGATTTTTTTTAAAATAATTATGTAAAAGTCAGCGAGTTCAGAGCTGCCTGAAATTATCACTGTTGGCCTATGAAGCAACAAAAATTATTAAGGAGCAAGAGAAACTTTGTTATGAAAGACTTAGGAACTTTTGCACTAGTCTTATATACATTCATGCATACACATGCACAAACACAGACCTATCAAGAGGGATGTCCAGCATTTGTGTTTGAGACAGAGATCGCTTATTTACTTTATTGGGAGTACCAGGCTAAGCTTTTGAAAATGACTGATTAGATGAATTCAAGGTAATAAGAAGTTTTTGATTTTCAGAGGGAAGTTCAGTTTGAAAATTAAGCTATGACCATTTTTTATCAGAGCAAAACCCTTAAATACTTCTGAATGAAGTATTAAAAATAAGGCTCATAGTTGAGAGCACTGGGATATTGACATAGCATAGGAAACAAATCATACTCTATAGCTAGTTTGATGCCATTGACAATTTACAAAATAGCATTAAAATGTTATGAATACAAAAATACAAAAATAATTTCAATCCAAAATCCAGCAAAACTGAAAATATAACTGCAAAAAGACTTTTACCAGAAGCCCTTGCTTAATGTAAAAAATGATTAAGATGCTCTTAAAGATCTCTAGGTTAAAAAAATATAGTAGCTTTTACCAATCAAATCCTGTTTCATACTCTCTCTGTTAAACAAAACTTATTCTGTCTACCTATTTATTTGCAACAGCTAGAATTTAAACAAGTACAGACCGTACAAATAGAAAAATATGCAAGTTTCCCTTCTTCAAGGAGAAGAAGCCAGGCTATTCTCCCTTCTACAATATTCCTGACAGCCTGTGGTGTGAAGGCCCAGCCCTATCTGCTGCTGCAAAATAAGAGCTTAAGTGCCATGAAGAAATACTGGCTCTTGCCATTCTCTTAGGGAGATATTTTAGGGAAAAGGGGGCTTACACATGTCTCCTGAGTCTTTCTTCTTAATTAGCTTGTTGACTGACTGCTCCAGCAATACTATGTCTCTTGTAGGTACTCAGTGCCACAAGTGCTGTCGTCATCTCAAGGCTGAAGGAAAAGCATCTCAAGTTTTTCCTTCTCCCAATTCAGTGGAGAAAAGACTTTTCTCTTCAGGATGGCTGATTAAGGATGCTATTAAGAGAAGTTCTGAACAAAGAGAAGCATTCAGTGTCCTCTGAATACAGTAGACTTAGTGTAGCACTCAAAGTTAATTTTCATATGTCCATGTGTAAAAATGGTGTATGGTTTGGAGGATTAAAGCCAAATTCTGATCTCACTGATGTCAGATGAGATACCCTAGTGATGAATGTGGTTTTTTGCTTCCCAAACAGCTGCCAGAGTCAATGTGTTTCTCATAAGATGGAGACTCAGTAGGGGCCAGGTGTTCTATTAGTTTAAATTGTAGCAGGGTAGCAGGAGTTTTGTAGAAAGTTAGTAAGTGGAAAATGTTTTCTGCCTTTCTTAAACTCATACTCCTGGTCCAGAAATTCAGTTGCTGCAGCCCAGCATTTGTACTGGCTGAGCATCTGACTAAGGCTTACTTCATAACCCTTTTATGTAACAGTAATAAAGCAAATACTTGATGTATATTTGCAAGAGAACTCAGTTTCAACTGTTTAATTTCTACCTGTTTAAATTCCACATGTTCCCCACTAAGTAATTGTTTTCCTTGTATTTTCAGAAGTACTTTCTTGCCTATTGTTTACATAACTCTTTGGTTCAAAGGTAACTGTTGTTCATTCATGGGTTTTTTCCAGAAAATACTTAATGCAAGCTAAACACAGAACCTGTGGCTGGATAATAAAGCTGTAATGGAACAAAATGTTTTGTTGAAAAAGTAAAAGTTAAGTGAAGCTTCTTACAGTCAGACCTGAGTAATTTCAGACCATGGAACTGTAAAGAGGTTGGCAATCGGCAGGGTGATTTGCTGTTGTGTAGATGACAATCCTGATGGAGAGAGATCGGTCACATTTGTAGCCACTCCACCAGCACTTCTGGCATCAGTGCAGCACCCCAAGCACTGCTGCAGAGGTGTCTGCAACATCAGCTTCCTGGCAAAGGACTCTTTTTCCAGAACAGGGAAGCTACTCACCAATAGCTGGACTTCTTCAGGATAATGGGGTGTATGCACTACTTGGCGCAGCAGAGCAGGGTTTTTTGCTTGGACAGTACCTGCGGTGGCTCTCAGCACCTCCCTCAGCTATCCTTCCCAGATAGCAAGGCTATTCATGCAAGCAGTGCTGTAGCCCTAAAATCCTGCCTGTTTTCAGGTATCTGTGAGAGAGAGGCTGGGGAGAAAGCTTCAAGTATACCCGTAGACTTGCAGGGTAAGAATCTCAGTAGACCAATAAGCATTTTTTAGATATGGCTCACAGTGGGCATCATGAAGTTAGGCAAAGAAATTAAAATAATTTTATTTCTGCATATCAACTAGCTAGTTAGGAGCAGGGAGAATACAAAATCACAAGAATAAAAATGCGAGATCACTACTTAGTGTTACTTAGTAAAACACTATTTGCTTTAGCAACATATGTTCTGTTTTTCAATATCATAGAAGCATTTATGTTTAATCATATTTTTATTATATATGTGTGTGAACATTTTTCTAAACTGGTGTACACTTTGCAGTTCTTATAGTCACATACTTGCTATAAATGGAGATTATATTTATGACTTCAAAAGAAGTTGAAGTATTACTATTTCATGGTTATGTGCAATTGTAAACTATTCAATATGGGTTTTTTCCAGTACAACTGTAAAAGTTTTCCAGTGCTCTGTAAAAGAAAGGTGCAGTTATTTGGTCTGTTGAACCAAGCATCTGAAAATCAGAAAAAAGTAGAACAGCAAAGCCTGGTGAACAACAATATTATTAACTTCCATTGAAATCCATTGTATAAAATTGTATATTTTTCCTCTGGAAAAGCATAACAAGGGAGAAAAGAAGGCCTAAGTCAGAAGGAACCCATCTACCCAGATGAACCTTCTTACTGTGTTTGTGATTATCATACTGCTGACACATTACAAAATGGGACAAACTCACTTAACCTCCCTGGAGGAACTGGTATGAAATAAGGACACCCTATCTAATATAAATGTCCAAGAAATAAATCTTATGGAAAGCAATAGCCCTGTGCAGAATATTATAGTATAATATTGTATAAGGTACAGTGCCAAAGGTAGATAAACAAGTGCATCTGGAGATATTTGAGGGAGAGATCATCTATAGGTTTCCAGGCAGCTGAAAAAAAGAGCTGAATAGAGACAATAAGAACTAGTAACCTTGTAAGTGGCATCATCTAAATCAATCAATCACAAATCTTTTAAAGTTCAAGTTTAGGTTGGAGAAGATGTTTAGTTCAGGACTGATTTCTACTTTACTGAAATTATTAAGCTGCAAATTTCAGAGTTTACTCTGAAACTTTTAGGCTTCAAAATCACAGAAACTACTGTATGTCAAGATCACACATATGCTCTTTGTTGAGGAAAAACAGTTGGCCATTTGTCTGGCTGATGTGAGTAAGGTCAAGGGAGATCAACACCTGCTTTAAAAAAACATGCTCAATATTTACTACATTTTGCTACAAACAGGTGCTCAATGGCAATTCATCTGACCTCAGTCATGCTAGAAAGACAACTGTGTTCAGCTTTATCTGATGAGAGGAGTATGAGATGAGAGTATGTTTCTTAGCAATTTTTGGACTGTGATTACATCTTCTCACTCTTCTGGAAATAAATAGGTAATAGGTTTGGATGGGCAATTGGAGTCTCTTCAAAGGGACTCCTTTTGGCCTAAAAACTCTGTTACTGCAAGATGAGTAAATGAAGCTGATCATATTAGTCTGTATTCATACCTGCATAAAATTATTCCTATAACTAAGAAACCAGGCTGCTATGTGAAATAACAAAAGATGGATCTCAGTCTGTAGCATAATGTGGCACAGTACAGTACATTGCCTCTTCCCATTAAACACAAGTCATAAAGAAGACAAAAAATTTTGCAAATAAGACCACTAAATTATAGTTAATCATTGTTACAATCAAATAGCTCATGTATGACTTCATAAACACTTCAACTGGTGCTCTTAAATTTCTAGATATATTTACTTTACTCCTCTAAAGCACATTAAAGAAAAAGTGTTCTTTGTTATCTGTGACTGTTTGGAATCTTTAGCAGTTCACTTAACACATCATAATGTCTGTCATAAGCTTTCCTAAAACACCAGGAAAAAATGCATAACTCAGGAGAGGAATAAATCTCTTAAAAGATATTAGTGTAATTAAGTTTGTCACCCTGTAGAAGTGAAGTGCCTGATTGTATCGATGGATTTTAGTCCTGATTCAGCAGTGTGCTGAAGCAAGTCCCACTGAAATCTGTAGGTAAATATAAATGCAAATTTTTTTCTGAGATGCATTCCTTAATGGTTCTGGGAGATATTACCTTTCCCTTTCTGGTGAAGAGTCAGTCTTTACAGCGTGTGACAGAGCCAGATGTCCAAACATAAATTACATGTCTAGCTTTCAAGTTAATTGCTCTTCTTCTCTTGAGTTATCTTGATGTAAACCCATCTGATCCCAAACAGACATGCTTTAGTGTTACATTTGAACTATTGTGTATCCTGTGACAAATCTGCAAGAAAGCAGAGCAATGAACTTAATATTTCCAAGCCTGTAGATGTTCACAAAGAATCACAGAGAAGGACTGTGGTTGGAAAGGGCCTCTATTGACTGTTTAGTCCATTCCTTCCCTGCTCAGGGCAAGGTCAGCTAAAGCAGGGTTATGTCCTGTTGGATTTTCAGTTATCTCGAAGGATGGAGACTCTGCAATCTGCCTTGGCAACTTTTCCAGTGTTATATTTGCCTTACAGTGAGAAAAGCTTTTTCTTATGTTTAAATAGAATTTCCTGTATTTCAGTATATGTCCTCTTGTCACTTGACTCTACACCTCTGAGGAGCCTGGCTTTGTCTTCTTTGCACCACAACATCATGTAATAACACACAGTGAGAGGATCTTCCTGAGCCATCTTATTCCCAGGCTGAAAAATCCCAAATCACTCAGCCTTTTCCCATATGTCACCGTCAGGAATTAAGATTAGACTATTGCTGTCCTGCAAGAGGCTGACACTGTTTGAGTAATCTTGCCTTAGAAGCAGGTGGCTGCTCTGCTGAGAAAGGTTTAAATGAAAGCTTCTGGCATGCAGAGACTAGCTCCAAGAGGAAACAAATAATTTTTTAGCTTATGGACTACATCATCCTGGAAGCAGGATTCTAGGAGTGGCAACCTGAGGTGAAATATATGATCAGTCTTTTATGGTAGAATCTTAATAGATTGGATTTTTTTCAATTAAAGACAAAGCATGAAGATAAGGAGCCAATACTTTTCTCATTGCAGAAGAGCACTAGAAGACTGATCAGTCTTTCATATACATTACAAAAAACTGAAAGATTGCTTGACAAATATGTCTGTTTCTGAAACAAAGCATGGATAAAGGGCAGCAAGGTTCATGCAACACATAAAGCACAGCCCATTGAAACAACTGGCTTGTGTAATACTATTCTGGCTCCTAGATTCAAGCGTCCAAGGAGTGTTTGATACTCTGACAGGCCTTTGCATGATTCTAACAAATTGCAAAAGTAATCTCTCATCTCTGATATTCCCTGGATAGGTCTTTCCTGTCCAGTTGCAGATCATTATTTGCTGCTTTATATTGCCAAATCTGCCTCATACTGGAGAAATTTTAGAAATACTGAGGTGACCTGGCTCTGTCATTATGGTTAAAATTAATTTGTCTTCATGAAACTAGACTACAATGTTATTTAAATATATGATAGGATTTAGTAGGAGAGAGCGGCCAAGACTGCATGCTCTTCCTGAATAGCATCTCCTACTGATGGAAGCAGAATACTGGTCCAGCACAGCAAGATATTTTTTATATTCTTATTTTCAATACTGAGACCTGTTGAGTCACAATTTGCATCTGCTTCATAGCATCCTAATCTTCTCCCTTTTCCACAGCTTCCTGTACAAAAGGCAGCTGGTCTGCAGGTCACTAAGCAGCAGATCAGATCAGTCTAATACTTCTGGTATGTGGGGTGACAAAGCAGTAGAGAGGATGCAACAATGTGGAGTAAATGCATGGGGATCTCAGGCAACTCACGTGGAGTCTGTGAAGGGGTCAAGTGATTAAGTCATCTGCTCCATATCACGCCTGGCTGTTTTATGACTTCTGTCAGAGGAAAGCATTGAAATATCAGACTGACATGCAATTGTAACAAAAAATACAAATTATTCCTTCTGATACCTTCTGTTCACCTTTTGGCTCCTGCTACAGGACTTGTTGAGAGTAGGATTATGGGAGGCCATGAATAAACTTAAAATTCATGCCCTACTTAACCACCTCCAGTTTCATATGTGGGAAGGAAGTGGCCTAAATCTGACCCATCTAATATATATAATATATTCCATGGCATGTAATGTTTTGACAGCTTAAGTAGATATATGAGCACAGAATTGGTAACTCATTCAAATCAAAATTGGTATGCCTATCTAAGTTTTGCAAGTCCTGCTTTTATTCAGATACTCGTGTTTATTTTTTCTTTTCCAACAAGATAATTGTGCATATTACTTCAGCCTCTGGTATGTGTTACTCTTTCTAATGCACTCTCATGAAATTTTAGATACAGATATCATCTGTATTGGTAATAGGGAATGTAGGTGCTGGACAGGAGCAATGAGTTGAAAATCTATTATTCCTTCCTCCAAAGACATTGTTTATATCAGATTCTTTTTTTTCCCCAAGTAAAACACTACATAGACTGTGTGAACACATCCTAAATGGGCTGATTTTTGTAATGTGCCTTTTAGGAACATTTCTGTTCTGTACATCAAGAGCTAAGACACAGAGAAATTTGTGTTTTGTCAGGCAAAGTCAGAGGCAGAGAGATAAGAAATAATTCTGGAGTGCCTCAACCATAGAGCTGTGGAGCAAGTCTTTCATTGAGTTTGACACAACTACAGAGCAATTCCAGAAACATTATTGGAGGAAGAAATATGAGTTTTATCTTCAGTATCTAATCTCCTCTTAATAATGTTAATATTTGACACACATTGGATATTTTCCTTCCAATTATTTAAAGCCCTTCAGCATGCCTGTAATACAGTGGCATAAGGAGGATTATACCACTCTGAACCTGCACAGATACAAGGGGAGAGAGGCAAGGTCAGTCATTAGGAGAGCCCTCAATGGATTTGAGAAGCTTGGTCCTTGAGTCATATTCTTCAGTCATATGGAAAATTCTCACTTACTTTCTTCTTCAGTGCTTCTTTCCTCTTCCCTTTTTGTCTTTCTAGATTTCTTTCTTCTGTGTTGTTTTCCCCTAGTCCAGTAAATGGCTGGTTGTACTTGAGAACTCAGTCTCTGACTCTTAAACCATTTTGAATAACTGCTGAAGTCTTTCTTGACTCCTGAACCCCACTTGTGAACTGATTTTTGGGAAAAACTGTTCTCATACTTCACAGAGATCCAAGGGATCAGCAGTGTCTCCAGATCATCCTTTATTCATGTATAAGTCTGAGAGGTAAATAGTTACTGCCATTGCTTGCAAACAATGAATTAACAGCTTGGAAATAGTACCTCCAGCATTCCCTCATTTTGTCCTCAAGCCTGAGATCAGCATGAATCATGAGCAGATGTGCTTGCAAGTAGTTTGTTCTCAAACTAATCTGTGTTCTGCATCAATGCTGTAGTGTCTAATTATTTTTTAAAAAAATTCCTATCTGAAAAATGTCTCTCCATTAATGATACCTTTGCCTTTTATGGGACCATTGGGATTACAGGTCAACAATTCACCAAAAGCTGAGGAATTTCACTGTTACTTCTTGCCAGTTACTATCATGATGGTTCAGTGAGAAGATAAAAGATACAGGCATGACTTTACAGTACTTAATAACAAAACCTGAGTTCATCCGCTTAAAAGAATTCATGTCTAGATACAGTGTTTGGCTGTCCTTTCCCTCCTGGATCTCATTTCCTTGCCCTTTTCCTCCTGTCTTTTACCTTTCTTCTATTTTACTTTCTTCTTTGCCATCTGTATCACGTTGTTTCCCAGAACCTAATCGAGACTGCTATGGAGATCTTCTGAGAAGCATGGTAAAGTAAGGTGAAGTTTGAGAGCCATTTTGCAATATAATTTAAACAGAGCTGGGGAGGCCACTGAAGGATCCTTGCACTCATTTAGTTTCAGCTTTGAAAGCTCAGTTAATCTAATTTTTTTCCTTTGGGTTGCTAGAGTTCAAAGGAGCAAAAATAGTGATTGAAAGGATAAAAAATGAAAAATTACTTCTCCAAAGCAGATATTGGCAGAGGTTTCTGGAAAAAAACCCCAATCTTGCTGTTTTCCAAACACATGAGAAGAGGAATGGCTGAAGGAACTTTGATTATTCACAGACTAATTATGAGTGTAATTTCATATTGATTGAATGGCTGATTCAGGGTTATGTGTGTCTGTTTCTCCCATTTAATGGCTCATGTTAGACTGGTCTATAAACAAGCTTGCCATTGGCTTTAATATTTTTTCCACCATTCTAAGAAAATAATATAGCTCATATAGTAAGGTGAGTTAGTCTGTCAACAGGCTAACTCAGTTACAGAGTAAATCTTGCCCTACAGCCTTTAAACAGGTAAGCATATCTTGTAATCTGAAGTTCTGGGGCCTCAAAAAATGTCCCTCTATTTTGTAAGCAATCAAATCCCTGCCTGCATTTTTGGACACAGTATCAGTACAGACATAAAGCTAAGCACTTCAAAGATTCCAAATGAAGAGATGCAGTTACTCACTTTCTTTCTTCTGTCAACACAAAAATGAAAAAGTCCAGTGGGAGCACATTATACATGCACACAGTTGTAGCAAAGAGCTTAGGCATACTAATACATTTCTCTTGTATTTGAAATTTTATGCCCCTTACTAGTCTACTAAAGTCTTCAACTGGGAAAGCCTGGAACTAAATACAAGAAAACACTAAAAGAACTCTAAAATGAAGAAGAAAAATTGTATCTCAATGCAGAGAACATTCCATTCTCACTGAGGATTTGTGGAGGGACAAAGGAGGAACAGTAATTAAGTGCCAACGTGTGCTTCAGTATCTGCTCTCTGCATTTTCTTTGAGATGCAAATTAGTAAAAAATTAATTCTGATACTCTCATAAAATATATGGCAGAGTAATTCTTGCTACATCTAGAGAAAAGCAAAACACACCATATTTAATGTTAAAACTGCACATCTTATTTCTACAGATTTTCACTTTGTTTGCACAAGCATGTCTAAAAGCTGCCTCTACAACTTCCATACTTAGACTTGGTGTCTAAATAATGAAGTTGTATTTATTTTTCAAGTTTTTAAGATGGTTATGGAATCATTAAATAGGTACCTCTGAATTTTTGTTGTGCTTTTGTTGCAATTTTTTATGAAATTGTTCTCATGTTACTATTAGAATTTTGCTTAATTTTTCCTGATACTATTGTATTTTATGTTATTACCATCCTAACTTCAGCCCAGATACTCAATCTTCGCAGAACCATCTATGAAGATTAATAGAAGTTTAACATATGTAACCTGTTATAAAATCAACAACTGGTCTCTATCTCTCTTAAAAAAAAACTTCAAGGATTCCGTACATTCTTACATCAAAACCAGGATTTTTATTTAGAAAAGTTCAAGATAAAGTAATGTGATCATTGATAGGGTTTTTAGAAATCACAATATGTAGTCTATGTTTTAATTAATCTATATGGCTTTTTGTTTCTGTGGATACTCATGAATAATTTGAGGTGAAATGAGTCAAAATCCTTACACTCACAGGCTTTCAAATGAGTTAGGATGACACATTTGAATGTCATGAGGAAACCATTTGACCTACTCATGCCATCTGAGATCATCTTCAAGATCATCTTCAAGATCATGGCAGGCTGACTGCTGCCTGTTTGCAGGTGTCCACAGGTCACTCACATCAGTCAGAAACAGGCAGGTTGATGTGTGTTCACAGCCACTCCCAAAACTACAATATAAATGAGGTGTGGATGTAGCTGCTGGGAATGATTCATTGCTACTGCTTTTCAGTTTATCATTGACACAGTATCATGTAGCAGGAAGGGGGGGAGCCAAGGGGTAGCATGAAGAATGAAGCTGATGTTATCAGAACACTGAGGAAAAGTGAATAGATAAAATAATAAGCACATAGCTCCCGTGTTTTGTAGTGATGAAGAAGGAATTATGCAGCATGAGGCCAGCTTGGGGGTAATAAAACAGCATGACCAAAGACATTGAGCACTTGCATAGGGAAGAGTGGCTTGCACTTGTCATAATGTTTTACACCATGAGCTGCAAGTTTATTAGGATCCCATTAGGAAATGCACTCAGGCCCTGTAAAGTATCACTTAAAATACCTTAAGCCAAATACTTCACACTTAAAGTTGGGGTTAACACTATGAAGAAGTCGATAGTGACTGGGGAGCTCAGCTTTGTCAAGCATGTTCAGCCATGGTTAGGCAAGCCAGGAGGGAAGTGTATTTTCAGAAATGTATTTCCTGTGTGCCAGACATATAGCAGTGTCATCTGAAAAGTTTTTGATGTAATCACCCTTCCCCATTTGTGCTCTACTGCCACCTCCTCTGGTATTGATCCTGCTGGGGCTCATACCAAGAGGAGCAGAGAGCATTCTTCAAAGGCAGTCTTAAGTCACTCTTCTAGATTTCCCAGAAAAAGAAACATAACATCCCTCTTTAAAAAAGAGATAGGTTGAATGAACTTCAATTCTTGGAAAAATATCAAAACGGGTATTTAAACAATCTACTTGAAATTACTAGGAACCCTCAGGGTATTAAGTAAATAGGAGGACAAACTTATGAAGAACAAGTGATGTAGCACTAATCTAATTTCCTTCTATACCAGAGTAATTGGCTGTGTGGATACTGGAGACATTGTAAATGGCAATCTTAATTTTTTCTTAGATGATATAAGCAGCTTGGGGATATATGATAAAGTAAATCCAATAACATGGTGAATGGAAAACTGGTTAGAAAACTGCACTCAAAGGACAGTTATTAATGTCACTCTGTCAAAATAGGTGATTGTATTAAGTGTGTTTAGAATGGCCTTTTCCCAAACTGATGTTTTCCCCATTTTCACTAGTGACTTGTATGATGAGGAAAAAAGAAATAATTTCTTTTATTATTACAATAATAAAGAAACAAATTATGCTTCTATAAGTACAAGCATGAAGTAGTGTAGTTAGAAATAATTATTTACATGAATGAAAAATGGAGAATAAACAGCTAGATTGCTTTTTTGGAGACAACAGTTTAGTAGATCACAAACTGAATATAATGAAGGATGCATTAAAATGTTTAAGACACACATTAGAAGTATACATTGTAACTCTCCCAGTTAGCTCTGGTGTGAACTCAGCTGGAGCATTATGCTTAAGCTTGGGCAGGACAATTTAAGAAATTTGTGAAGCAGAGGGAAGTAGCAAAGATGATCAAAAGCCTAGAAAATCTGACCTCTGAGACTGAAAGGATGAGTTTTGTTTAGTCTAAGAAGGAGAGAACTGAGGAGACGTGAGAGCAGTTGTTAAGTACATAGAGACTGCTGTGAAAAGGATAGAGACAAATTGTTCTTCATGTTTATTGGAGATCAAGAAAAAATATAATATGCTTAAACAGCAGTGCGGGAAATTCAGGTCAGACACTAGGGAAGATATCCGAGGTGTAAGATGATTGAGCACTGGGATAGATCCTTCATCAGATAAAACAGTTCAGGGTCCTTTGATGCTCTTACAGCTTTCTTACATGGCATGAAGGATCTCTCCCCAGCAGTTCAGTTTAGGAAATATTTAGTGTAAGTGGGAATGCTAGAAGGCAAGGTGTGGAGACAAAATCGTTTTTTGGACTAGACTGAGAGAGCTGGGTCAAGGAAAATTCATGCAGAAAGAGTAAGGTGGGAGGAGAAGAAAATGGATCTAAAACCAAGCAGGGTTTTTGTAGGGTGTGAGCCCTGCTGTGACTCCACATAAGGAGAGTAGGTGGCCAGCTACACTAGATACTTAAGCAACTACCAGAGAAACTCACTGAAACTGTAAATATAATGAAAATATATTTTGACTTTTCTGATTTTGCGTTGCCCAAATGATGCAATCTGAATGTTGCACAAGACATTTAACAAAAGCATCTTCAAACATTCACCCTTCAATTAGGGAGCCATCAATGGTGCATTACATTGTAAAGGCCAATTGCATTACATTTCCTGAACTTGTTTGATATAAGACCCGTAAAAAGATTTTATACAATGAATTACATTTTAAGAACAAAGAGTGGACTTTTGAAAAAATTCTTTCCTTTCCCTGTGCTTAGAGTGCATACACTAGTTTGCATGTATGTCAACTTGCTGTTCTGAAAGATTAATCTCCCATTATCTCTTATGTCATTGAGCCTCTTTGGGAATTCACGCTTTGTGCATTTGGCTGACAAAGCAATCTTTACCTTCAGGATTCAGTACTTTATGCTATCTTGTGCTAACCACAGCTGTCCAAGGCCACATGTTAATTCTGATTAAAAAAAAATTAATTGAATTGCATCAGCATAATATTTTAGGGACATTTGTAATAGAAACCTAAACTTCAGAAGCTTCCTGTGCAAGTTTGCTTTCTGCCTAATTATCTATAGTGCATTAGTACCAACACACTATTTCACTTACAATAGTGAACTCATAACAGAATTCTAGACAGAATTACAGTGGAAAGCTACAGCTGTGGCTACATAACCAGTTTTACTAAAATGTTTTACTAGAATCCAGCTAATGCAAAGATCCTGCTCTTAGATGAATATAACCTTCTCAAAATGAAATCTTATGACAAAAACCAAAAAAGTCAAGGTAATAGGAATGGTGCTTAGGCCTAACTGATGTTGTGAGGGTAAGCAATGTGTACTGTGAATATCTATTTAAAAGATTATATTGCATATGTATTGATGTGTAATAATTGTACCTAGAAAACCCCTTTAAAAATGTGTCCTTGGCTAAGTGTATTTGCGCAACAAGACTGAGTTTCTGCATGTTAGGTTTTCTTCTATTTTTCCCCAAGCATGAAAAAGGATGAAATTGTNCAAGGTAATAGGAATGGTGCTTAGGCCTAACTGATGTTGTGAGGGTAAGCAATGTGTACTGTGAATATCTATTTAAAAGATTATATTGCATATGTATTGATGTGTAATAATTGTACCTAGAAAACCCCTTTAAAAAATGTGTCCTTGGCTAAGTGTATTTGTGCAACAAGACTAAGTTTCTGCCTGAAAGGCTTTCCAAACTGAATAAATAAGAATGAAAAAGGATGAAATTGTGCAGAAAAATGAGCATGTTCAAGATTTTGTAGTCAGGGAACTGGAAATACTATCAGTATTATTTCTGAGTGCAGTGATTCTTTATTACAGAAGTACTATTCACTGTTACTGTTTCACTATAAATAGTGCTTTTCCAATAAAAATAATAGTTATAACACTAAAATAACCACATACATTTGAAGGGACCTTTCAGATCATCAAGTCCAGCCATCAACCCAATCCTGACAAGCCTTTTACCTGGACAGGGACTTGAAACGTTGACCCTCAGATTAGGAGTCTGATGCACTCACAACTGAGCTACACAAAAGAATGTATTTTTGCTGAAAATAAGGCCATTAAGACTGAAATTAAGAATCTATTACTGAGGATCACAGTTATGAAATCTGTGGCACTTTTCCTTCTGTAGAACCCTTACAATTCCATGGAAAAGAAAGTGTACAATACAATAGGTGTACAGTACAATACAAGTGTATGGTACAATACAAGTATACAATATAAACAATATAATGCTTGCAGTGAGGTGGACAAGAGAGTCTAATTCCAAAGGTTTGTTGTTTTTTTTTCTGTTTGTTTTAATGTAAAATAATCAGATGGTCTAAGGTAAACTATTGCTTCTTCTTGCACATTCTGCTTTTCTGTAGTGCTTAACATAATGACCTTTCAAACTTCTTGAAGGAAATATAAGCACAGAAAACTAATACAAAAGTATTCTGACATCTCAGACATTAGTGAGACAAGAATAATTTATTAAGCACCTATTAATTTGCTTGGTAGTTTTTGCCCCTAACTTCATCTCTTGTGAATCTTATGGTAACCAACAAGTAAAAAGCTAAATTGCAAGACTGCATATTTGTTATAACTGTGACCAGTCACAATTTATACTGCTTGTTTTAAAGAGAAAGATGGTTTTGTGTCTAAAGGTTGGAGTCAGATCTGGACTCAACTGATGACTTGATAGTGCACTTTCCTGCACATTAAATAAAACCATTATTCTGGGAGTAATAGCTCTATTCAATGGTTACTTAAGGACCCATTGGTCCAGACCTGTTGGTCAGCACAGAGATTGTTGAGCTAAGACTGAAAAAACTGGTTGATGAATGAGTGCTAATGAGAATGGTGGGTTAATGTGCTTAATGAGCCAGTGTTGTCAGAACGCCAAGTGGAATCCTTGTAGTTCTCGGTAGAATTAGTTCACATACTCTGTTTCAGGCCTTTTATTCCAGTAATAATAATTTATAAAACGGTGGGAACTACAAAACACTTGACTGTTAGACATAAAGCTATAAATCTTACTAACTCTGTTTTAGGAGTCACAAAATTTTTGTTAGAATACGAACATATTTAGTAAAAAAGAAACCATGTTTAGATTTCAGTTTCATAAACCTGGTCATGATATAACTCATGTCTCCTAGTAAGAAAGATCCTGAATGCAGTGTGCAGAGGTTTGATTGACCAAGTGACTGGATTTGGAGCAGATTTACAAGGAAGTTTGCATTCCTTCAGTGAAGTGTCTTAGAGGATGGTAGGAGCATGTCCACTATATCTGTGTCAATGTAGAGTCCAGTTCCTTGTTCTCTCAGATATTCAGCCAAGAAATATGCTCACAGCATAGGAAACTAGCTGTAAAACATTTGTCATCTTGGCAAGGAAGGTAGCTTTAAACAATCTTTACACCTTCTAGTGGTACCCCAGAGGCTAGAGAAGTATTTGGTTTAATTTAGACCGCATTGTCTGATTTCCTAAGCATGGCATTTAGCCCCCTATGAACTTATTCCTTCTGGCCTCAAAGTGCTTCATGTGCTTAGAAAGAGGTCCTAGAGAAAAGTTTTTATGGTGTCCTCTCTATTGCTCAGGCATTCCTCCCACAGACAAATACAGACATTTTAGTCTGTTTATACCATCTGGTACTTTTATTGGTTCTGAACTTCACATCGGAAAACCTTATCTCATAAACATAAGGTGCTGATCACGTTAAAAAATCTCCAGTGCTGTGACTAGATTGCATATGCCTCATTGCACATGCTGAGAGGATATGACAGAGAATTTTCATGTTTTCTTACAGTACTCCCAGAGCTGGTTAATGAAGCCTATGGAGAAGGTATTCCTTGGATTTAATTTTTTTTTTTTTTTTTTTTGCATTGTTGTACTGGTCTTCATAAAATCCCTTCAGTCTTCTGTTTTCTTACATTTTATGACTTTGCCACAAGTACTTCCTCAAGTCGGGGAAAAATATTTCTTGGGTGTAAATTTTCAGGTTTCTTAGAAGTGTGTGGAATTATATAAAGATGTTCCCCTTGGCCTCATAGAAAAGTCCTAGAAGTTTTAATTAAATTGTGGCCTAAATTTGGAAATCATCTGAAAAGAAATCCCACCCAAACTTAGCCCAAAAGATTATTTCCTGTTAGTACTGTATCCTGTTTTCCCAAATGTTTCTACAGCCTACTGCTTTGCTCTCCCTCTCAGCTGACCTATAATTTTCTGTCCTATGAAAGAGAGCTTTCCTGCCATTTTCCTGTGGTTTTTCTCTTTCTCAGGCATCTCCTTCAGCTTTCAGCACTGCACAGCAAGCTCCAGGTCAGATCCTGCTTTTGTGTATAGCACAGTGAAGGGATTATGGCCTCCCTCACCCTTTTCCATTCCCTGCAGTTTTATGAGCAGTGCTTTGTTTCAGCAGAGAAGCGTGCTGGGCCCCATCCGCTGCTGCACCGCACCACATTTGGTCATTTCTATCATGTCAAGTGGCACTGTGACCTGATGGAGTTTTACAGTTTATATCAATGTTACTAACAAGGCAGAGGGCAAAAAGCAAGGATAAACTGGACACTAGCATACGGAGTCCTCTTACTTACATAGCACATTAAGCACATATATATTTCAGATTCCAGACATGAATGACACATTTTCACAGAAGACGATAATCCACCTTCAGCACAAAATGTCCTTTCTCTTCTTGTGTTTTGTAAAATGAGCCCCTTGCAAATGCAAATGGGATAGCAGTAAATAAGATAATTCAGCAAAACCCAATTCATAACAATGAAAATGTTTACTCTTCCCTCTGGCAATATATTTCAATGTTTAAGTCAAGCTTCATGTTTCCTTTAAATAGTCTTTAAACTTGCCTCAATGGAAAAGTTATTCCAAAGTTTGAAAATATCCTCTATCATATTATTTATGAACTCAAAATATTTTTCTAGGACCATATATTATTTCTAAGCTTGTTTCCTCAGGAGACCCATTATGAAATGAACTTTAAAGCTACAGCTGGAAGGTGAATTTAATACCAGTCATATAAAATACAGAGTTCCATTCCTGCAAACACATCTGTGTCTAACTTTAAGTTGATGCATATTTCTACTAACTCAGTGGAAGCACTCTCACTAAAGTTAAGTACATCTATTAAGTGTTTGGAGGCCTGGTTCTGAAAGTACCACAGTAATAATCATAAGTAAATATTTGCACAGCCTTTCCTTTCTCTAAATGTTTAATTTGCTGAGCATCTTTAGGATTCCTAGCTAAGAAGTCTTTTTTGCAATATTAAAAGTTTTGGAGCAAACCCAAAAGCTGGAACTCTGCAGACGTTGTCAATTTTGATTTACATGGGCACCAGCAGTTTCTGGGTCCTCGAGTTCTGGTTTGTATCCCTGCAATTTAAGATTAGTATGTTGTGTTCAACTTAATGCAAACACAAAAAATTTAGTAAGTTCATTTGCAGCATTATGAAATATAAATTTGCTGGTTTGTGTTTTGATTGAAAACAGAAACAGGACAAATAGCTGCTTATTTGGAAATTCTTAAAGGTAGGTCAAATTTAGAAAAAAAAGTTTGTTTTGGAGAGGACAATGTTTCCAATTTGTCTGGGCTAGAAAACCAGACCTTGACTGAAAACATTTCATCTTTTCTTTAGACAGAAATTTGAAGCTGAATAAGTGTAAACACATTTTGAACACCTTTTAAAGTCTGTTTGGGAGCATAAGCCCACATTTCAGTTGTAACTGCCACTCTTTACTTTAAATATAGCCTATTTTTCTTATCAGAGCCAGTAAGTCAAAAGGAAAGATAATGAGTCTTCATTAACAATACATTTCACAGGCACACAAGCATACTAGCAATTCTGCTTCATGAGATAGTGCTTTGCTAATACTGAGGTGAAGCATATTCCAGAAGTGGTATATATAGGGCATCCACAGGTCTACAGAAATCTCCTTTCACATACATCAGAGAGATGCATGAATAAGGGTCTAATGTTAAAACACAAAAGTGATGAGAGAAATGTGCACATTTTGGGGAGGGGGGGAGCATGGCTGTGGCAAAGGAGCCAACTTCTTTTGGAATAAAAGTAACCCTGCTAACAAAAGGATGCATTCTCATACATACAAAGATGAGTGTGACTGTCAGCAAGTGGGAGTTAGCCATACACATTGTGCAGGGTGCACCGACCACAGAGATCATTACAGGAATTCAACCTGAGTTTAATTTGCTGTGTGTGGGCAAATACTAGGAAGTGATGGAATTTTAATGCAAAAATTACCCATTAAAATTAGAATGAGCTTTGCAGTATAAAGTTGTGAACATTTACAATATATAATAAATTATCTTTATTTTTAAGCAAGCCACTTGAAGCATAAAAATTTGAGTTAATTCCAAGAACAAAGCAATATAGAAATCTCCCCTGTCTGGAATGCCACAAGTTTATATTGAGTCTGATGGAGGAATTGGTTTAGATGATCTTTATCCTTTCATCAGGCTTCTAGAGAGAGTCTTAAGCTTTTGTTCCCATATGCAGGATTGCACTAGTGGATGAAAAGAGAAGAAAAAAATGCAAATAAGTCATGAGAAGACAAAGTAGATGTAAGTCTTTCTTCTTCACTCTTTCCGTTTTCCATGCTGAGTTGGGTTAAATACAGAGATTAGTTTCCTTTCCAACAAGGATAGATAGAAGAGAAACACTTGGATACCTTGCATGGCAAAGACTTAGGAAAAAAACTTGTCAAACCAGTCTCTGGGAAATAGCTAGAAAGACATCAGTTCTCCTAGTTTTATTTCATATAATCGAGCCCATTCTATAAAAAGTTTGCACTGGTAACAAAATTCAGTCTCATAGAATAAAATCCTTCCTTCAAGCAAAAAGTCTATCTTTTATCCATCTCTAGATTTAATCTTTGCCAAAAAAGTATACATAGCTCAAAAGTTAAACAAGATATTTTTGTCCTTAGCTACCCAAGAAAGAACATCTTTCAATATTGTTTTGGAAATAGTGCAGCACAATTAAGGTAAAGTGTAAATCACAGAAAGAATACTTCCTGTATCCTTTGAAATGTTCTAAAGCAGCCTAAAGTGAAAGCAAAGGCCTTGCTTAATGCCAAGTGAATATTCCTGTCCAAGAAATCTATTTATGCTTAAGATTTCACACACATAAAAAAGTTCTTGTGTCTCAAAGACAGAAAATATTAAAATGCTTGCTTATATATATACTCTTTAAAGTAAAAGAACATTCAGAAAGTAATACTAAATAGTTGCAAACAGGAATTCATGACCTGCTGGCAACGTAACAGATTTGATCCATGCTCAAATCGCAATTGTCAAAGTGATTTTAAAGTGGAAGGAGAGTCATAGAACAAGTAGAAGGATGCAAAGAATTTTAATTCAGAGTGCCTCAGAAAGAAGATCCCTTATTTCAGATCTACAGTGAGAAAAATGTGTGAAATTAAATGAGCCTGCATTTTTCCCCCTCTCCACCCAGCCAGGTTGTCTGAAGGAGCTCTTGAAGACAGAGGAAATTGTTCAAAGGTCCTTCTGTGGAGGACCTTGATCTCCCTGACATCCATCAGAGAGCACAGTGGCTCTGTTTATTAATACAGGAGCAAAAGTATGTTTGCACTGAAGTCAACAGTCAAATTCCCATTTAATTCCCTGACATTATCCATGGTACTTTAGGAATTTATCTCAAGATAGTGGTAGACACACAAGGTTTGCATTCAGACTCTGGAAATTCTTGCTTCTTGTCTCAGCATGTGTTCGCAGAACTAGCTTGGTAAATGTGTTTATCTCCCCTTTGATAATGAAGACTTATGAAATGCCACTGGTACTTACTGATGGTATTCTTATTTCTGGTCTTTGCATATGTGGAAGAGTGAATCTTCTTGTCTGAGGCAAGGAGATAGTATGTGAGTAGATAGCTGCACTGGATCCACAGAAAGTATGAGATCAAAGGGCAGACATACTTTTTCATAATTTACAAGGTGCCTCCACATCATTACCCCTTTTTTTCATCTGAGATAGTTATGGAGATAAACAGCTCCATATAAGGAGAGTTATTTCTTAAATTAAGTTTTCAATCTATGCAAACTGATCATCAGTGGATAGATTTTAATCTGTTAGAAATGGAGGAAAGTGAGAAAATTAGGATAAACAGTGTCTCCTTTACTGAACATTGTGTAATAGTTATTTGATTTTTTAAATAACCAAATAAACAAGCAATGAAGTGATCATAGTTCTAATGTTAACAATCACCACTAACAAACAACATAAATGACACAAAGATTCTTCAAATAATCAATTTAGTAAATAAAAATGCTCCAATTTAAATGCTGCAGTGCTAGAGCACTTGGAAGCTAGACAGCTGAATCTTGTTTTAGAAAAATATCCACAGTTAGATTCAAGATATTTTGAAATGCAATCTGTTCTGTACATGTATTGTGTCCAAACATTGCTAACAGTGGTGTTGAAAAGATGTATAATCTGTGTAAGATTAAGTTGATTCAAATGGAAATGGTTCACGACCCTGTAATGAAATTCTAATGTTTGAGAATTCTTTCTAGTCTTCTAGTGAACTACATTTTATGCAAAATGGCACATTTCCTAATTCTTGTCAGGAAAGGTACACTTTATGCAGGCAATGCAATATAATGTTGTAAAGATCCTCACAGAAGTATTTTTAAGGAAACAAAAGTTTTTCACATAAAAAGAGAGAAAACAGGAAAGTATGACACAAAGTGGAGATCATATAATATGGGATAGGTAAACTAATCTGATAGAGAAGAAAGTCTCAGAAGCTCTTAATGATGTAATTTTCAAGAGGATTGTGCTGATTTCTTTGAATTCTTACTCAGTTTGGGCCTGATATATTCCATTAACCTTGATGGACTGAATCCTCATTAAAATAGCCGTGGCTCTAACATCTATCTCTTCTGCTTCTAGCTAAGCATCTGAGTGCTAATGACATTAAAAGGGAAGAAAAATAGGAAAATACTTATCAGTTAGTTTGAAAAATGATAGCATAGTGAAATCATAAGGTCTCAAAACAAACCTGCAGATATTCCAATTGAAGAGCAGATCATACTTTTTTTCAGATGTCATAACTGTCATGACATCCAGAGTCAGGAGCTTTTGGAACACAGACAAATCTGAATGCATCTGAAATGAATATTGTGTCAGTTGGGATTTCTGAAGAAAAACACACCAGTGAGAAGGCTCTGAAATTAATTCTTCAAAATAGCAAACATCGTCAGCCTAAGCCAGCAAAATCTTCACAGATAGACTTAAGTAAATTATTAGAGTCACCGGAATCACCAGTGTCAGTCAAATACAGGGACAGCATGCTCAGAACATTGCAGTTTGATATCCCCAATGAGAAGTATAAATGCAGAAGTCAGTGTTGGCTTTCTAATATCACCATTCCATCTTCTTCTGTATCTGAGAATAAGGTGGCTATAGGTATGAGTGACATTAATAAGAAGAGCAGCTTTTCTTTATTGCTGTTTGCAGCTCTAAGAAAACTGAGAACTTACTGCACCACAAATTCTCCTCAATTACCGTCACTTTTCAATACAGCCCCATTCTTAATCTATTAAAGTATCCAGTGCTGGTGGCTGCCTTTATACCATCATGTGTTTTGCAGCATAACAGCCAAGGGGAAGGTGTATGGTCTGAGAACAGAAAATAGCTTGCTCAGGTAGCTCAGTGCCACTTAACTTGTGTATATATGCTGTAACTCAGCTTGCATTTGTTCTTTGTCTCTTCTTTTAATCTATGTTTTCTTCATTAATTTCAAGTTGAAGTTGACTCTAAATTATAGATATATAAATTTGGAATAAATAAATAGATTTCTCAGTGAAAGATATATTTATTATGAGCAAGAGAATCCCTGTTTTCAGACAGTCATTTTTAAAAAGTCAGCAACTTAATAAGGCTCAGCATGTCTTCTCTATCTAATGACTGAAAGGGAACTGTTTTCTCATCGAAGGTCTGCTCTGCAAGCTAAGTTAAATGGGATAAGAAACTTGCACAGAAGTGCTATTTTTAGCATCTATAGTACAGCAGTATGGCTGTACACTACATAGTTTTCAACCTCAAGACACAAAAATCTTTTTTCTCTTCAGGCTCTGCACAGCCTGATTTCTTACTTCTTAATTTCTGGAAAGACATGTAGGGAAGTAATGAAGATATCGTGACCTTTTGCAGACAGTCCTTTGAACTTATCACATAGATGAGTCATTAGGCTTATAATATCAAGAGCTTTTTTCATCCATGGAGAAAAGCTTCCTAAAAGCTTCCTCATAAATACTGTTCCTTAGATTATTTTTCTGTTTATCAGGAGAGCACCACTGCAAGAGATGATCCTACAGACCATGAATCTGTAATGTCTTACAACTGTTTATCATAGTATGTTGTTTTCATAACAAGTTACTTCAACACTAGCTGTTTGAAAATAGTTGCTTTTGTGTTTCCCTGGGGTACAGCTGTCTCACATCACAACAGCTATTTTGTGAGAGGTTTCAGTTGCTCTGGAAACAGCCTTTGACAAGCTCTGTCTGTGTGGCTGCAGAGAAGAGAAATTAGGCAGAGAGGAAGTCTGTGCTCTTCTCACTGATGCTCTGATTTTGCTGTACAGTTCTGTGTTTCTGAGAGTCACCAGTACCTCAAGGCAGGTACCATTTATCACTTTGTTTTGCAGTATTGCACAGAATGAAGACACAATAAATGGGAGGCCAATGAGCAAAAATCTTGCCATTTTCAAAATATGCTGCCTATTAGACTGTCCCATGTAATCACACAGAAGAGTTTATTTGGAATAGAAGCTAGTGTGAGACCACACCAGATGCTACATTAATCCAGATCTTCCTTCCTAAGTAATGTGATGTTAGTTTTTTTTTCTAGGATGAATTCTTTTCCTGACTTGCAGTGCTATTTTCAGGTTCTTTTCACTGTTATCTTTCAGTGAAGTCTTCTGTTCTGCTTTACTAGATTTCTACCATGCAGAGCTTTATGTTTCACTATAAGAAGTCATACGTTCTTGTGCTTAAAATTTGCATTTAAAAATTTTTGCCTCAAAACTGGAATGCTTCAAATGATCCTTCCTTTTTGTTTTTCTCTCTGCATTGAAAAAATCTACAGTTTTAAAGCATCCGTATTGTAGCATTTGGCAACCTCAGGGACCTATGACTATTTCAGGACTGGAAAATATATAAAGAACTGAGAGTAGCTTCATTAATGCTGAATCCTTACATTAGATTTCCAATCATGATGTGTAGAAGATGTGTGAAGATGTGTGAAGAAAAGAAGATGTGTAACTTAGACTCTGCCACTAAATCTGCATACAAATATGCTGAGCAACTCCAGTCTGGCGATAATGCATTACTATAGAATCCTGACATAAAATTCTAACACTGATGACACATAATCAAAGCAGTAAAGAAGCAGCAGAAAGGAGGCTCCAGCAAGGGAAAGGTTATTGCTGACAATGCCTTATAGCATAAGCCGTAATTGATGCAGAAACTGCTAAGTGCATTCTAGCAGTGGATTTTAAGAGTTGTATTTTATTGAAGATAATATTCATAGCTCACCAGTAATTTCAGCAGGGAGTTTGTGACAACTGGAAGTCTCAAAAAGCATGGAATTTATAGCAGGCAAAAAGCAAAGTTTGCTCCTTCCTAGATTTAATTAAATGTAAATTGAAGGCTCCCAACAATGATTTTGACCCCACCCCAGGTTTCACAAGCCCCAGCTCATGAAGGGTTTTGCAGACTGCTGCTGTGAAAAAAAAAATCAGGAAAAGCGAGGTTCCTTTCAATTGTTTTGGGTCTTGCAAGGTCAGCAAGGATCTAATGAGATATTTAGAGAAGTCACTGACAAATCTAATGATGCAACATGCTGAATGAAATAGAAGCAGGAAAAAAATCCTATGTGATCTTCTGGATATTGGTACTGCACATACATGAAGGGATGTAATTAAGGATTTATGGACAATATTGTTATTTCTTAAATCTGAGACTATCACAATGAAATTCCAATGCTATTTTATTTAATTTTCATATATTTCTTGCAGTTCTATGCAGTACAGTATTTTCACTCTAATAAGAATTCTATCAATGTGGAAATGAAAACAGAAATCATACAAGAGCAAAAGATTTGTCTTTCATTGTTATATTGCATATGCTCACACTGACTATTAAATTATTCCCCTCTCAATCTTATATTTCTACAGGCAGAATGAAACTGTAGGAATGGCTATTATACTGACATAAATAAGAAAACAAACCCATAAATGTTGTTTGATTAAATCTTATGATCATTTAAATATCATAACATTGGAGTGAAGTTTTAAACTTACAAGAAGTAACTCCTTGTACGCAGTCTTTCAGAAATTCATAGGGACCATATGTATCCAGAGCATTTACATTTGTCAGTAATCACCATAAAAAAGAACAAATTCATCTCATGGGTGTGATTCAGCTCCATTGTTGATCTCTTTCTCACAGACTATGTATTATCTTATTCCCAACCTATTATTTCTGGCCTTTCATAGTCTTGTTAACCCTGTATAAGTGCTAGCTATATGTCTGCTTTATCATGTTCCCAGAAACCAGAATCTTCCTCCAACATTATGAACAAATAGAGAGGTAAGTAGACCACCTAAATTCCGTCAAAGCCCTCCAAGTCTCAAATGCTTTATATTATTCCATTTTGAAAGACTGCCTTTTTACCAGGAATTATAGGCCTGATGACTGATAAAGACAAGAAAGTACCAAGAGTACATATGAGTTCACTTATTGTCAGCACTTCCAGGGGTGCAATTTTGAATATAGCTATATCAGGGCTGTAAATTTTCCTGTCCTCCTATAGACTTCTTTTTTTGTTCCTACCAAAAAAAGTGGACAATGAGAAATCCATTGGCAATTTATCAAATGAAACACCCGACTACCTCTTTGTACCTCTTCCATATTAAAGCACAATCTTTCAAGTTATGAAAACTTTGCAGCTCCCTATTGCAACCGAAGAACACAGTAGGGTCTCCTATTCCACTAACAAGCTGGAACATGCTAATACATGTCCTTCTATGACATTCACTGGCTCTTGTCAATTATTTTCTTGTTTCCCTATGCAGAACATAGAAGTTTTGATCATATAGCCAAAAGATTCTAAATGCAGTTATGATGCTGAGCAGATTTTCAGTCGCACTGAAAACATTTCAAGCTTTTATCTTCTCTGATAAAGTCCTGAAGTTTTCCACTGCTTTGAGGAAACAGATTACATGAACCTTTGCCACAAACACAGATTTGTGGGATAAACTATCTATTCAATTTTCAGTCTTAAAAAAGGGGAGCACATTAAGGAATTTTATCTTCTTTTCCAAAGTGCTTTAAACATATTTTTCGGTTACTTTCTTGTGTACTTTCAGTCTCCTGTTGCTAATTAGAGCAATCTTGGATACCATCTTAAAAAAGGAGAAAGACTAGTTTGTATTTTTCTTCGGATATAGAATCAATAGCATTAAGAGAGAGTGCGTTTTTCTATGTGACTGATAGGACCTCGTAATTGCTGTCAGTAGTAATTAAGGTTAATCCTTTTAGTTCTTCCTTTAATATTTCCTCTTTTCTTTTGCTTGCTGCATATAGTAACAATCCTAGAAATACGAATCACATCCTATCCTAGCAAAAGTGAATACAAGTTCAGTTGTAGAATTTATCCATGAAGCACATGTAGAATTTATCCACAAGCACATGTAGAAACTCTGGATGACATGTTTACAGTACTTCAGAGCCATTGATAAACTATTCCTTTCGACTCATACAGTTGTAAAAGTTCAAAATAAACAAGGCTTTGATAAGAGATTAATCTTCTTCTCACCAACTCATTGCTTTCCCATGTAAGAAACTTTATTTTGGAAAATGTCACATTATCTGTAAATAGATTAACTCTCAAGTTTCCTGAAGAAAAACTACTTGTATTCCATTAACAGAGTTTAAACATTTTTCTTTTACTTAAATTTATGTTTTTTCATTTAATCTCTGACTCTCATTTCCTCCTGTATGTGGAATTCCTTGCTCATGTGTCAATATGCCCTGTCTGCACCAGCTGGCAAAAGGTTTCCAAACTAAGTTGGGCATTTAGATTTAAGCTGTATCAGCCTGTAAACAAATTTGGACTAATTTACTAGCAAAATGCCTTTCCTCCCTCCTCTATTTTTAGAATTGGAATTTAATGGGGCCTTTGAACTTCATCCTGTTCTTTTTAAGTGGTAGACTCTGATGTTTTTGCTTTCTTCAAGATGTGCCCTCATGCATAGAAAACAATTGAATTTCTTCACAGGCTGCACAGCCTGCTCCTTCTTCCGGAGACTGGACAGAAGCTGGTAGAAGAGCTTAGCAAAAGATGTTGCTTGCTCAGAAAAAATTGCTAATTTTAATATCCTGAGACTTCTAGTATCTCATCAAAATATCAGAGTATCAAAATAAATAGAGACCTAACAGAGTGGTCCATTCAGCCAAATAAAATATATCAGTATATATAATACTGATCTCAGGAGGTCGAACCTGACATGTGATAGATAACTGGGCATCACCAAATTTCCACATCCAACATCAGTTTCAGCACCTCTTTTCATCAGTTGATTTCAAAATGAGACCAGGCATGTACAACTTGGAGCATATGACCCTGGGTTTTCACTTGGCACCACAGTTCTCAATCCCTCAACCCAATTTTGCTTTGGAAGTTATTAAGGAGCTGCTGGGAACAAATTAACATTCAGCAGTGTGAAAAGCCAGCAAGTCAAAGTCATGAACATAGTTGATTATTCAGTACTGTAGATAATCCTGAACAAAAATGGCTACTCACATTGCTTTCATTCTGTGGTCATTACCTACTGGACCAACAAGTCACATCCATTGTTCTCCTTCATATTTTGCAATAAAAATCTGATGCTTTAAGGTGTAATATGTAGATGTTTAAAAGTGTTCACACCAGGCTGCAAAGAGAATTTCAATCAGGATGAGTAACTAACTCAAGAACTTGAGGAAGATGCCGTCTTCTGTATTTAAGAAACTGTAAAATGTTGCCCATAGAATTTGTGGATGCCCCATCCCTGGAAATGTTCAAAGCTAAGCTGGATGTGTGGCTCTGAGCAACCTGGTCTAGTGTGAGGTGTCCCTGCCCATGGCAGGCGGCTTGGAACAAGAAGATCTTTGAAGTCCCTTCCAACCCAAACCACTCAATTAATTCTATGATTAAAATCCACATTTTGCATGTGGAAAACACAGATTGTTCATTAGTTGCTATGAAATATTCTCTCTCAAATGTAATCTTATCTATATTTGAAGGCTATTTTATAAGTCTAAGATTTAATTTTCAGAATATACAGTGAACGGAGAAGGTAACAGGGTTTCTTTCTCCATCTCAGCACTCAGTCTGCACTGGAATGATCTGGTCATGGGTTGCTGGTTTACCCTTGGAATTGTATGATTCAGCTGTAGCCACAAGGCTAAACTTCCCTCCTCTTCCATTATATCCTATCAGCCATTCCTACAACATCCTGGCACAGCATTTTTCCCTATCTTCTCTCAGTTTATTTGGAGATGCCAACAAAGTGCTGTTTTGGGAACAGGAAGGGTGGCAGGGCCATGGCAGGAAAACAAAGAATAAAAACAAACAGGAGTAGTTAAAAAACTTCATACTTCCTCTCTTACGCAAGAAATTTATGCTGCAAAGTGTAAGGTGGCCATGGTTTCAATGGGAGAAGGACCATTAGAAACTGAAATTTAATTAGGTTATCTTTTTTTTCTCTCCCGACTTAACTCTAAGTTAAACAAGCCTGTGCGTAGCATTTGTCCTGGGAACAGCATCAGTTCTGGTATATATAAAATTTGACAATGAAAATGAGAGAGCAGGAGAGTAAAATCTGAGTTATTAACAAAATTCCTTACCCTAAAAATTTCTCAGTAAAAAAGATGATTGGGAAAAGAGTTTCACGTCTGGGCTCTTTTAACAGAGGTGTTTTGTAGAAATAGAAGTTCATACAGTGGATAGGAAGTGTGAAAACAGTATAGCTCTCCAAACCCACATACCCGTTGGCATCTTTACTTACTAAAATTATCCAAGAGTAAGAGACTATCAGTTATGCTTCAGTGACTTACAGCTTCTGGGCCCAATGCTGATTGATTTGCAATGGAGAAATGAAAACTCCTATCATTCAGCTAAACAGTACTGCTTTACTGGAAAAGAATATCAGAACCAAATACATTGTACAAACTACCTAAACTTTAGCTATGTTGCATATGGGGAGGAATTTCAAGAAGGAAACAAGAAAATCTGGTGCCTCAAAATATTTAATCTTAATAGTACTTAAAGATCAGAAGTTACTTATACGCCTAAAGGCGAATGTCATGCATATCCAGAAGCTACCTAATCTGAGAGTTTAACTCCTTTATCTACTTTTTCATACCTCTTTACCTATGACCCTTTATAGACCTTATCTGAAAAACAGGTTCAAAGGATGCCTCCTACATCACGTGTTCAGTTTGTAAGGAGAAGGCTTGAGTTGGCCAACTGCACCAGGAACCTGGGGAGGAATAGTGCCCCTTTGCTTAGAGCAAGGAGAGGCATCCATTGAACCCCTTTGTTTAAAGCAAACATAAAAAAAAGAATCACCTACACCTCAGAAAAGATGCAAGAAAAATACTTCAAGGAAATTGGCACTAGAGCCCACATCTGCCCAGTTTTATGGCAGAGGACGTCTCATACTACAATCTACAAATCTCTTTCTTGTGCTCTCTCTTGCCCTGGGACTCTTTCTTTCTGAAAAGTTTAATGCAAAATTAAGACAAGACAAAGCTTTTGAGGAATTTGAACGCTCTGAACAGAGATACTTTGGCTGCATGAGGCACTATGAAAAATATGTGCAAGTGTGTGTGTGAGATATGGCTCAGGGACAGGAGGAGTGAGACCACACACTGGAAAGGAGAGAAAAAGCAGCTTGAGCAATCTGAACTGCTCTTCTGTGTAAGCTTGTGGGAAGCCCGGAGAGGTGACTTTGGGATTAACATGCTGGCAGAAAAACTCTTATAGGGGTAAGTGAAGAAGCTGTCAAAGATTGTTTGATTTTTTTCCTACAGTCAAAGAAGTGAGATTTATACATTCCTGTAAGTGAAGTTGTAAGTCAAGTATGTGATTGAATCTATTACTAACTTTTCTTACCAGCTGGCAGATCTTAGCAGATCCTGGTCTAACAGCTGTCTAGATCAAACCATGCTGCTAGTAGCAGTAACATGTTTCCATCTCCAGTCATGAGAAACGTGATGATATTTTTAATAATTTTTGTATTTTTACATTTCAGTCCTCTGCCTACACCTCACTACTGTTGTACCCTCACTACTCTTTCACGATACTCAAAGACACTATTATTTTTAAAAATTGACTTGAGTTATAGTCTGCCATTTTGATAATTTTGTTTTAAAATAACTCCACTCTCAGTCAGAGATGATCGGCTGGATTCCCATGTTAGCTGTACTAAGGTAAGGCTCCATCAGTTGACATCAATTGACTCTGTGTTTGAAGTGAATCCTGTAATTCAGATCCACTGAGTTCCTCTGAATTTATATTAAGAATAAGAATACGAGTCTCAGTTGACAAGTGTAGACCATATGTGTATCTTACTGCCTTTTCTTCGTAGTCAATGGCTTGTCATATCAGCCATTGCCAACAAAGAGAAAGAGAAGCTGAAAGGGAGATGTGCAACTGAAAGTCCTAAGTAGTTTGAGATGGGATACAGATAGAAGATAATGAGGAAAATGGTGAAGAATTCAGTCGGCTTTGAAGGGAGGACCTATCTACAGAAACATAGATGAGAAAGAAATGAATGAACTGCAGGCTGACTGCCCTGTTGTAGTGCTGGCTTCTGCAGAGACAGAGGAAGTGAGTAAGTGCTTTCCCTCTAACCTCAGCAACCCAGTAGTACTGACATCTTTTAAGATGTAAATGCAATTTATATGATGCACATACAAATTCTGATGGAAGTGAGGTAATGCTAATTGTTCACTTTTTTTGCTGCATGAGTATCCAGGTGAAACTTCTCCCCACTTGCTGTCAACAGTGGCCTGGCTCAGACTCAGGCTCAGGCTCAGGTTTGGGCTGAGACTCAGCTTCCAGAGCAGTTCTTGGGGCTCGTCCCATCAGCTTCCAGCAATGCTGACCACTGTGCTCTGCATGGCTGTAAAAAGCCAGCATGGAATTTACTGAATAAATAGTTTAGCAGTGAATATTACAAAGTAACCTTTTACTTGGTCTTTTTTTTAATTAAAACAAAACAAAACAAAACAAAACAGGGGATAGATGTTTTGCTGCCAGTTTGTGTGTTTATTTTCCAGTTGCCATAGGAAATAATTGACCTATTTTCTTCCAAGAATAAATATCTTTATTCAAGCTCCCTAAAAAAACAAGCAGCTAAGACATGCTCTGAGGCCCCACCCGTGCTGTCTGCTGCTACAGCCCACAGTGGACAGATTAAGCTTTACCATTTTTACTGAGGCTTTTGAACTGTTGGATGAAAATGTGTTTCTTACAGTACATTTATTCTGCTGACTTCTACTGTTTCAAACCAGAGATACATTTCTACAAAGAAGCCTCAGGAGATGCAAAAAATGTAAAGAAGGCCAGACATTCAGCAGTGTCATTGCCCTGGGCTCATTACTGTTTCCTTGCTTTTCCTTTAAATCCCCCAGACAGCCAAGGAAGCCACCTTTCAGAGTGCTTCTTCTGGTCACCCCTTTTTCTTGCCTTGGTTATATAAAGGCTTCATAATTGAAGCCTTTATATTTTTTTTGCAGGAAATGTGGATGGCATCAGGATTTCAGTGCTAAATAGATTATCTTTTTTTTCTGGATCATTTTCTTTCTTTTATCCATGAATGTAAAATGGGCAGAGACTCTTTGGAACTCTACATACAGTTTCCCCCTGAGAACCAGACCATTCGCTCCATTGCCCTCTCCATAACCCCAGAATACATATTCAGGCACTACTCCACTTGCTTTTTCCCCCATACTAGGCCCTGAATATTAATCTCAGTGCATATTGTTCATGTTTGCACACTGCTGATCCACTTGAAATCGCTCTATAATTATTTCTGGCAGATTACAGTCTCTACTTCTATTTATATATATCATGACTTTGTTTCTTCATTGCTGCTAAGCACTGCACTGAATCTTTGAGAGTTTTATCTATCGCTTTGTCCAGCAACATTTCTGGTCAATGTTCAGTGGTGTCCATGGCAAGTGAGGCAGCCTTGTCATGACTGTGGGTTTCTGTTGCACTCCTGCCTTATTTGCTGAAAACCTGGAAGCATGTGGTTAATGCGGCACAAGGATACACAAAATAATGAAATAAAAGCCCTGTATTTCTAATTTGTCTTTATGTACTTGAATTGGTAGCTATGAGCAGCAATGGCTGCTGCTTCCATTCTTTCTGTGCAAGAGTCAGCATCTTCACATCATCTGCTGGGCAGTCAAAACTATGACCCAGGAGGACTAAGTGGGAAATTCCCCCAAAACATGAATGTATCTGTGTTGTTCACTGGACTGTGTTTGAGCCCAGGCTCGCTCCTTTTCCTCGTATGAATGCAAGGCCTGATTTGGCAATGGGATCAGGAACACCTCCTAGGGAGGAGAGTCAGGGCATATCCTGTACCTGGATGCTGGTTCAAGCACCTGTCTCCACAGGTGCTCTGCATCATCTGGTGAGTTCCGTTCTTCCATGTGGCCATCATGGACAGACAGACAGCTCTCTGTGCTGCAGGGATGTGGCTGGCACGATGCAGCAGGCACTGCAGATGTGGGCATGTGCCATGCACTAGCCCCTTCTCTGCCCTGCAGACTGCCATACAGTGTGCACCACGGGAACAGCTGTATTATGATTCCCAAGCCCATTCATCACATCTGCAGAGAGAAACCACTGTAATCCATACATCCTGTCTCACACTTACCCTTACAGATCATCATGTATGCTTTAAAATGCAGTTGTTTAAATCAATCCAGCTTATTTGTAAATTCCTTCTTAAAATATGCAAATATACAAAAATGCTTTCTTAGTGTGCATTACAAGATTGTTTCAGATATTAAAATAGTATTGAACATAGCTGGAATTCTTGAGGAAAGTAACACTGATGACCACTGGGAAAAAGAAAGGGAAATTATTATTTGCCCAGTGTTGGCTGTAATACTGAGTTTAAAAAATGTTTTTGATCTTTTGTCTTCCCACTAAGTTTATAGCTATGTTAGTTAAGTGATCCCAAATATGCTCACAAGTGTCACCATTCCACCATGACAAATTACTTCATGTTCTCCATGGATTGACAGCCACATAAATAGAGGCGGTGTTTATTTTACTACTCAACAGATCTTTCAAATATTATTACTGTGGCATATTTTCTTTGTTTTATTTCAAGTGGAATTCTATTTAAAACTTTAGGTCACTGCTTTATGCCCTTGGGCCGTGTGCAAATCTTTAACCAAGCCACTGTAAATAAACAGTAGTGATTTTCTTGTGATTGCAGATCATGACAATGCTGTCAGAAACATTTTCTTTAAAGGCTATGTCACTTTCACCTACTGCCTTCAGGCCAGTGCATGACATGCAGTAAGTGTCAGGCAAAATGTCACATCTGGGAGGAAGAGCTTGTGTGAACGTTAAACTGGAATGTGGAAAAATGGTGTCACATACCCTGTAATCTAATATTGTTCTGCCTTAAAAGGGATGTTTTCTCTACAGAGATACATGTTTAACCAAAATGACTTCTGCTTGAAGTTCAACAGAAACTAAACTTATCTGTTTCACCCCAGCTTTCTTGGGAAGCTCTTGCTGCAGTTGTTCAATTTCAGGTCCTTGTATATTTTGCTGACATGATAAGAGCCTTTAACAAATAAACTCAGAAAATGGAAAGGAGAGGAATGAAATTAATTTTTCTTAAGGCATGAGAATAGCAAACTTCTCCTAAAGCATGAGAACAGCATTCTACCCCTAAGACCCTGACTTTCAGAAGAGACACAATTCTTAGACTTGGGTTAAGTGTAAGAACAAAGAAGGTATCTAGTGATGCTTCCCTGGTACACACTCAGCTCAGGGAATTAAGAATTATGTGTTTCTTTCCTTTTTGTTTTGAATCTGTCATCCATAAGGTTGGATAATTAACTCCCATTCTCCTTTTCTTCTTGAGTCTCTGTTTACAGAAGTCTTATCAAAGCATCCCTCCATTGTTGTACAAGATGTGTGCTATTCCTGGAAGGGAAGTCATTGTTTAGTTTCAACAGCCCTTCTCCTTCTCCTCCTTCTCTTTATCTTTTCTGTTTTTACTAAAATCTTTTTGAGATGGGGGCACTGGAAGTGCACATAGTTTTCAAGTTCTGTGTCCACTATGATTTTAAGCCATACTTTCTTCCAAATAATTCCCAGCATTTTAGCAGCTCAACTGTTCATTAGTAAAGACTTACCTTTCAAAATCTCTCTCCTGAGTGACAGTAACTATTTCAGAGTCTAACATGTATATGATTGTTTTTCCCACAGGCATTACTTTACAACTATGCATTAAGTTTCATTTGTTGTTTTATTACTCCCTTTGCACCATAAGGATCTCCTGCAAATTTTTAGTCAGCTTTCATTTTGATTACCCCAAACAGTGCAGGAATCATCAGTGAATTTTGCTGCTTCACTGTTTAACCCCTTTTCCAGCTCACACTCTCTGACTGTTTTTACTGGTTTAGCTGGAGTTTTCTATGATTTTGAATTCTTATTTCTGAAAAGTTTAGGAAAATGCATTCACCTCATATTGAGATGGTTTTAAATAAGAAGCTATATGTGACAGTTAACAGTTCATCTATTTCAGGCTTGTGTTCCTTTACAACTCTGCATTGAACAACATCTGCATATGGTGATCTTATACTATTCACTTTGCTGTCAGTTCCAGTTCCACTGTCAATTCAGCCTATGACACATCCTTAGCTTCAAAAACCAGCAAAAAGGAGTTTGATGGGGAAATGTTCCTCAAGTGTCCAAAAAGAACATAGCTTCAAAAAAATTGTTTACTTTTTCCTCTCTGACCTTATGTTCCCTTTTATGCTTGGCCATTAACTGCCCTGAAAACTTACTGGCTGGCTTTTTATTCCTCATCTGTTTCAAAAAGAATTTATGTGACACTTTATGTCTTTTTAAAGTTGTTCGTCAAACTCTTTTTCAATTTGCCTTTATATGCTCTTATATTTAACCTGCCAGTTTTTGTATTATTTTCCATTTTCCTCCTTTCATTGCAGCCTCAGATATTTGCAAATCTGTCTTCTTGCTTCAAACACCTTCCATTAACCTGACACTAGATCATGTTGATTGATTGCTTTGAGGTTCACATGGAATGTACTGATATATCTGAAATCTGCATGGAAGAAATCATGCCATCCTTCTGAGCCTTTGATATTTGTCTACAGATAGTCCTCATGTTAGATGCAAAGATTTACTCTTTCAGTTGTTCCTTTTAGGTCTTTTTTTTTTTTTCAACAAGAGCTCTCATTTTTATGTAGGGTATTTTTGGATTTTTTTAAAAAAACAAATATTACTGAAGTACATTTTGGAAACCTGCTGCTTTCCAACCTGTTTGTTTCCTAGATTTCAAATCCAGATGCATAACAGTTAGTGGTACATTTTCACCCACAGGGATGCTCTTCCTGACAGGTATTTTTCCTGATGCTATGACATATACTGTCTTTTGTGCTTGCCTTTCTGTATCTTGCCCTGGGACTTAAGCTGCGTATGTTGGAATTTGGAGATTGTTGGTCTTCTTTTTACTAAGTAGCATCTGCTTTGTTCACCTCTTGGCTGATGAGAACTAAAACTGTTGCTGAAGGAAGTTTGAATGTCTAGCAGCAAAAAGCTTAAAATGAGTATGGAGGCCTAACTCCTTATTGCTACTCATCATTGATTTCTCCAGCACTACTATAATGTGCATTGGTATCAAGGAAAACACGTGATGATGCTGTTTGACCTCCAGAGCACCTATATCCTTATTTTCCATTCTAGATCTTCTGTCATTGCCTATGGGACCTTTCTGTTGCCTTCCCACTTGGCTGAATACATTGCTATAACAGTTTATGTGCCTCTTTCAAATATGGCAAGAGATTCTGTTCATGTTCTACTTTCAACTAAGAGGTCATGCATCAAGAAATTTGCCTGATTCAGTTGGGATCTTCTGTGCTGCAACTGCACATTCTTCCAGTGAAATATTCCCTTCCTGGAACTATTTAACTGTATCAGCATTCAACTAGCCTCTTCATTTCTAGGCATAAGAATAATTACACTATGTCATCACAGACTTTGGAATGAAACTATCTCTCATGAAACCATGTCATCACACTACAACAGATAAATCAGTCCCAGGACTGTTCATAGAATCATAGAATAGTTTGGGTTGGAAGGGACCTTAAAGATAATTGAGTTCCAAGCCCCCTTCCATAGGCAGGGACACCTCCCACTAGTTCAGGCTGCTCAGTGCCAACACATCAGCATCATTACTTTGCCCTCAAGCTGATCATCTTCTCTGATCTCAGAAGCAAGTCTCCTAAAATCAGGTTTTCCATGTGATGGTATAGAAGAGGAAAGTGGGCTTACTGACCTCACTTAATACTTCATTAGCAACAAAGTAAATTATTGAAATACATACAGAAAGAAGGAGCAAAACCGGAAACAGTGCTATAAATAGAACAAGCTTGCTGCTTGCAGTCATCCATACTCATCTTCTAAATTATTCAACTCACTGCTCTAATTCATTAGCTTCTTCCAGTATTAAAAAAAAGTGCATTTGTTTCTATGGCAGTCCTCTGAATTTACATTGAACTGAAGAGCTAGAGAGTCCCTAGTATTTTATAGGGTTTTTATCTGTTAAACCAGAACTTGCAAACCTTTGTTTTTCAAAGACATCCGTGGGGTTAGCACTAGGTCTATGCACTGATGACAACTACAGCACAGTGGAAAAATGAATAAAGGAGGTTTAAATTGGTTTCATCAGGATGTTGCAGCCACGGTAACCTTGACATAAACCAGCTGCAAGGTTCTCAAGCTAAAATAGCCATAAGATGAATCACTTTTAATAATACTTCTGGCTTGTGTGCCATTTTAATTGTATCTAAATATCCTCCAGGTTTATTGAGTTCAAGAGATATTGTTATTATTCAAACAGTTTTACTTGCTTGAGTCCTGTAAAACCTAAGCAATAAGATCCTCACATGCTTTAGAGGCTCCTAAGTGACCCATAAAGAAGTTTGTGGCAAATCCCATATGGCAGAACTGGGCAGGCAGGCCCAAAGTGTACCAAAGAAGCTCAGAATGTATCTCATATCTCATGTCTGTGTACAAAAGGCCAGAGAAATTAAATTCTTTCTCAGCTGCCTTCTTCCCTTCTGATTAAGGGGTGGGCCTGAAACTGCCTGATCCATCAGGAGTTGTGCCATTGCCATACCTTTAAAATGCTGTAAAATAACACTGTCTTCCCACTACCCAGTAATGTTCACTTTAGGGTCAATAAACATAAGTATTTTAAAATCAACTCACCTAAAGTCCCGAGTCCAGGAGTGCTTGCTATTCTGTTTATTCATTGTCTCAAGTGATCAAAAGTATGCATGTTTTAACAAGTTTTGTTTTAACAAGTTTGCTTAGAGCAAAGAGGACTTTTATGGCTGTAATCATGGTTAATTCAGTGCTTAAGAATGGACTGAAAGTCTTCAGACTGAGTCTGTATTACAGCTAGTTTATATTCAAAGATGAAGTGCGATGGCACCAGATTCTCATTTTATATTTCTGGAACACTTTGCCTCTCCTGGTGATCTTCTTAATTCCATAGCAAGAAAGCAAATCAGAAACAGCTCTGACAATTCAAAATGACTAATAAAAAAGTCAGAAAGCACTCTGAAATTAGCCTATGAAAAAAAGTATTTAGGGGTGGGAAACTGGATAAACTCCATGGATATCATAGAGAGGTGATAGAAAAAAACCATAGCTGATAAAAGCACCTGTGACATGGTAAGGCAAATAAGACCTCACAGGTAATCCTGCACAAAATGATTCTAAATAGTTGAACAGAGAAGCTCCTAGTGGAGCTCTCCCTTAGCAGTATTGCAAGTGTCCCTAAAGGCAGGATATTCAAGGACATGTCAGCATATGAGCTGAATGTCAGAAAATTCCTATTAGTCCTGTCACTTCCTACCTTACTGCCCCTTTTTTGCCATCAACCAAGGGACATACCTCCACAGTCGTTGCTATTACATTTGTAGAATGGATGAGGGATTACATGAACACCCTGATTCTTTTGTTATTTGGCTCAAAGTAATCATCTTAACCTTCCTTTTCAAAGATATCACCAGTGAATCATTTGAATGAATGATCTCACTACAAATATATGTCTTTGGTGTTGCTCTTAATATCCTGTGATTTTTCCCTTCAAGAAAGGAAAATTTGAAATGCAAATGTCAGTTTAAAGTAGTGGTGAGACCCTTTGCAAAGTAGAAATTCAGAACTTGAGAAAAGGCCTTTTACTATACTGGATTTGCTCTCTGGCATGACTGGATGATGATCTCACTGCTGTCACTGAACCAGAACAAAGACCTGAGTGGAGCTCTTCAGGAATTTGAGGACAAAATCTAATGTCACTGGAAAATGCTGATTTGTCAAAAACAACATATTCTTTGGAAATAGTTTGGTTTCAACAAACTTCTCTCAAATCACAGTCATACTTCCTTTAAAAACTTGCCCAGTTTTCTGAAAATTCATGTAGTGGGCTGTGCAGGAGGTCATGTTTCCAAGGTCTAAAGCGCTGGCCATCTTTGGCAAAGCTTAAAATAAGTTTGAGTTGGAAGGAGTTGAAGACCTGAAGTTTACAGCTTGTGAACAGAAAGGTGGTTTGCAGAAGACAGCACTTGACAAAATACTCAGAAGAAATCGCTCTAATTGGTTGCTGGCCTCGCAGCCTTGTTTCTGAGCTACAGCAGCTGATGACAGCTTCTGCAGAGAGCAAGCAAGGTCCATTGTTTGGCCCTTCTGATAGAAAAAGACCAGAGCAGGAATAATCCACCATCTCAAGATCCATCCTGGCAGCAGGACCGCTCGTTTCATTTCCATCCCTGCAAAACCTCATTGTGAAAGGGGAAGGGATAAACAGTACCTGGCTCTGGACAGTGTTGAGAAAGAGGATGAGTGAGGACATTGCCATTACTGACTTGGAAGCAGAGGAGCAGCACCTCAGAGAGTAAATCTTGCTTCCTAAATCTTGCTTCCATAGGTATAAGCTTGATCTGGATTTCTGGACTGGGGATGGGATAATGGCAGAATGGTGGAATTCACTCCATAGGTGCTTGCTTGCTCTTCTGGCTAGTTGATAGCTAGAAGTCCCCAGGACTTCATGCCCCTTGCCTGTCCAGTTGGAGGATTCCCTTCTCACCAACACCCTGGGCTGTAGCAGCGAACACAAGAGCATCAAGAGCCTCAGTTCATGCGAGAACTCACAAGACTTCCCCACCTCCTCACTGGAGAACTGGGTGCCAAATGCAGACACAGTAATGTTTAGCTTGCCTGAACTGGGGTTAGGAGCAGGGAAGTCACGACAAAGACAAGGGCTTTTGAGTGTCCTGGGCTCTCTTCCAGTGAGCAAAACACTCTGCCTAGCCACAGGGCTGCATCAGAAAACACACTGGAGACTCCCCAGGAGATAGGTCAGTTTTGTCACCTTCTGAAAACAAAACAAAACAACAACCAAACAAAGAAAGCAAGAAAAACAAAGGAGGACAACCAGAGAAATTCAAAGAGGTTGACAATGGGTGCAGTTTCCATTCCAGATCCGAAGGGAAATCTTCCATGTTTTAGAGTGCAAGAAACTAAGTTTTAGGCAGTTCTAGAAAAAGTCTCAAGGTCTTAATCTGTGCAAAATCTTAGGCAACTACAGACTCACAGAGGCAGAGCCAACTGCATGGTTGCTCCAGCCCTTCACTGAGGAATGTTTCTATGTATATTCAGACTTTAGAAAGTCTGACTGAACAGAAAATATGAATGGCACCCTCAAATCCAGTATGCCTCTCACTTATTTTCTTTAGGACACTCACTTTCAATTTGAATACTCTTGTTGATTCCTACATTTGCCAGTCTCTGTTACAAACACATGAAATATCTGAATGTATCCAATGAATTTCACAGAAAATACAAAAGCACTTCACTAACCCTTTCTATCCTTGCAAAAACATGCATCAAGAACCACTGCATCTTTTAACTTCAGAAGAACCTGCCAGTCTTAATATTTTCTGCTCATGCTGGTGTTAAGTCCGTAGATGCCAGAAGAGCATCACCATCAATTTCTTCTGCACCCTTTATATATGCATCTCATGACAGGAATACATGGCAGAATCACATGAAAAAAAGGCTGAGAAGCCACTCACTTGAATTCTCCAGTGAGGATGTCAAAATAACATGATGAACAGAGACCGGGTTCCTTCTTCCTCTGCCAGCAGCACCTCTTTCTGTCCCTGCTCTACCCCCTGTCAGGACCGCAAAATCTCCTCAGCTCTTGCTGTCAGGAGCTCAGCAGAGCTCAGCTCCACACTTTCCCTGCAAAAAGGGCACAGTAACCCTCACTGGCAATTACATTCTGTGTTGTGAAACCTAAATAGTTGGAGAAGAATTTGGGGATTATAATATGTACTATGATCTATTCACAGCCTAAAAATCATCCCAGCTTTTGCTTCCTCACTCAGAGTGAAAGCTGTTGATGGAAAAGAGGGCTGAAAACTAGAGTTCTGAGCCATTGTCTGCCATAATCAATCTTTTTAAAATATTCACTGAAGAAAGAACTTCCTTCTGGAGCACACATTGTTTACAGGCTGAATTCCATGCTGAAGTTGATATTTATAGCTACTATGAATCTTTTAAAGGGGAATGGCCTCTAGCTGCTATAAGGTATGTGGCTTTAATAATACAAGACTTGCAGAGGCTGGATAAAATGTATGGTAGCCATATTTTTACAGTCAAAGCATTGCAAACAAAGAAATATAAAGGGAGCTACACCCATACTGATGCCAGCAATCACAATTACAGAAAAAGCAAATGGAGGAATTTCTTTTTTCCTAGAGCAACCTCCTAGCTGGCTGCTAGTTTTCTAGCTGGCCATTCATTTCTCAGGGTTTTTTTAAGACTTTCATATACACGGGAGAATGAGCAACCTGACAGTTCTTATAAAAAGCACAATAATGATATTCATTATATGCAACTGATAAGTGTTTTTTTCCATAATATATTACCAAGCTTGTTTTAGTTGTATTTGTAAAGACACAGTGACACCTCGTGGTTGCTAATAAACATAATAGACAAAGCCATAATTTATCAGGAGCAATGGATCAGATCATTGACTGGAACATTTCCAGTACATACCATTAATTGTTTCTATTTTATTTATTTTATTGAATCTTCTAAACTAACATCAAATGCACAGCACTAATTGTACTAAACAAATAATAATAAAAATGTCACAAGACCCAGTCTTTCTAGGTTACTTTTGTACTTCTGAAAAATTCCTTTGAAAAGAAAACCCTACATCTCTAGATTCTTCCAACTTCCACAGCATCATGAAGTTAATGTAACGTTTTCCTTGAGCTTTTGCTAAATGAAGTCGTATCAGCTCCTGCACAATTCAAATAATTGGCTGTTTTCATTTGTCACACAACTTTTGCTAATCAAGTGTAGACAGGAAATAATATCTATTTTGTCTTAAGGCTAGAGCTAAAATGATTTGCATTCAATCTTTTATTCCGTCTTTATTTTAGCTAGCAAATCTGCTCTTAGCCTTGACAATGCATAAGAGCACTTTGCATTTTCAAGAACAAAGTTGATTTTCCTCTACCACTTAAACAGAGATTGAAATTTCATTGAGGATTTTTTGCAGTAGCCAGGTCAGGCTCAAAAATGGAAAGTTGACAGCTTTAATAAAAAACCAAATTGATTTCACATGCTTTTGACACATTTGTATCTTCAAACCTTCCATTTGAAGTGGTCTGGGGTAATCTGGAGTAGAGAACCTAAGGGACTGCAGCTAGGGCTCCTGAGACTTCCATGTGCCATAATGAAGGTCTAGAAGTAGCTAGCTTCCTACAAGTGTCTCCAGATCTATGAGATTTCTTTCTGGATACTGAGATATTTATGGGCTTGAAGAGGAATAGCCCTTTCCTCTTTTTCCTATTATATTTTTGTAGTTTGGAAAAAAAAATGTAACACAAGTCTATTCTTAGTATTATCTTCTGCCTTTTGGCAGGTGATCCAAATATCAAGATAAATTTTGAGGTCCCAGTCTTAAAAGAATTTGAGCAGTTGTGGCTGCAATAAAGTGACCTCATTCCTATATCTCAGCAAAATTTTTAGTTAATGTATTTTGTTAAATCTCTTTGTATAAAAAAAAAAGATGTCAGTGAAGACTCACATTAAAAAAAGGGAAAAGGAGTAGAAAGGAGTAAAGTTAAACAAGAAAAGGGAAACAAATGCAGAGGAGTAAATTTAAAGAACTGCTTGCCATGTGTGAAGGAATCTCTATGGTGAGAAATAGTCTCTCTCTTACTTTCCTTCCACCGACTCCATTATGTTTTCACACAAGAGAACTAATATAATAAGGACGTTAATGATCTTCTTGCGTGCTAGCTAGTTATTAAGAGATTCATAGTAAGGAAGGTGATCAGAGAATGCTTGTCACATGCCCAAACTACCCTAATTCAAGGAAATTGCCACCTCAGTGCATCATATGAGGCAGGTCAATCCTAGGGTGAAGTAAGCTTTCTGTGTAAGAATTTTAATTAGCAATGAGCACGATAAAATACATAAGCTGCTGAAAGTTAACAAGTGCTACTGTTTGAGATTTAAGTTCAAATCCATGCTGTGTACTTCCCTTTCCTCACCGCCATAAAGGATTAGCAATATACTGGATAGTACTCAACAAATATTACAATCATCCTTCTAATCTTATTAGCAAACTTGTAAGAAGCATTAAGGACACATTTATACCACTTGTGGGAAACAGTCCAAATACAACGAACTAAAAGCTGCTTATCTAGAAGCAAAAACAGCATTATATGACTGAAGGGGGACAAGTTAATCAGAGCTATCAAGAGACTAATTCAGGTCCTGAGGGCTGGGAAGGCAGAATAAATGATTGTTCATAAATCATTGAAAGCATACACTATGTGGTATTGTAGCAACAAACAATGATCTTCTGTAGGGTGCAGTTTCCTGCTTTCTATATATCTGTGTTTTGACATTTTAAGTATCTCATCAGCATCTTTTGTGTCCCTAAGTTGTGAATGTGTAGCAATAGCATTATATCTTGGATTGTTAATCATCAGACTTTTAGGAAGGAAGGGGATAGACTGTAAAAACAAACCCAGCTGTGCTTACTACAAGCACATACAAAATATAAAATTCAGTTTACTAAGATACTGTGAAGGAAAACTGGGGAAAGCAAGTGAGAGGATGTGAAAAATCAACTTTATATATACCTCAAGCTCCTTTGTTTTATGGGATGGAGGAGAGGAGACTGCTCGCTAATTTTTCACTTTCAAAATATTTTGTAGAAGTACTGAAATACTGGTTTAGAGAGGAAGACAGCACACCAAAATATAGGTTTATTCACTGACTCCACCATGGAAAAAGTCAGGTTTGGTGTTATCATACCCTTCTTCTAGTAGGACTGAGACTATTCACAGGCTGTAGAAATTTACCACAGAAATCTATGTGTCTGTTTTCACGGATGCACCCTAGTAATTTTTAAATCCACTTTTCTACTTTACTCAGCCCTGTTTTCAGTTTATATATTTGATACAGGGTTTTGATGCTTGGGGAAAAAAAAGTATTTTCTAGATGGGTCAGATTTTGCTAATAAAGGTAACAAACATTTTCACTGATTTCGGTGCTTTGCTGAGTTGAGATCATGCCTCTAGAGGATCCTAATTACAGGGAAAATGTTGTATTTCTTTTCACCACAGTAGGAACTGCAACTTCATGGTAAAGTCCATATGTAAGCTCTTACACATGCTTAGTGTGAAAGGAAGCAATAAAGGTTGACCTTTTTACAAGCCAAAATGGTGGCAGATTAAAGATAGTGTCACTTGAAAAAAGCTATGTGGTGTTTTGCTGAGGAGTAATTTGCTTGTGGCTAGCAATTGGACAGTAATTCTTTGTTCTTTGTGAAGTGACTGCTTCATTCCCAGTTGGTTTTGTGACTGTGCCTTCTTTTGTACAGCTAATATGCTCGAATTGTACTGTTGCTATTTTAGAGATCTAACTCTTTACTGGCGTGGTCTGTCTCCACAATAAATTTTCCTGTAGTGTATTAGAGATGCAACTATAGCAGAATTGGGGTGCCAGTAGGAAAAGCTTTTGTGTGCTAGGTCAGACAACTATCCTATAGAACTGAAAAAGAAGCCCAAGCAAAGCATCTATTTATTATCCATCAAGTTGCAGACTTTGTTACCTCTCCTTAATCCAGACAATTAGACTTCAAAGGCCTAGATCCATACAATATTCATCACTCCTAAAAACTTCATATTCACTCACAGGAAATAGTTCAGGATATTTTATATTCTACTTAAAAATAAAAGTGGAAAAAATAACTGAAGCTCTGTCTGGATAAATCTAAACTGAAGGTCATCCACAATTTAAATTATTTATCTCAAGAAATTTTCTGATTTACCAGTGCTATGAATTACACTTTTTCCTTTCTTTTTCTAATTTATTTTCTGATAAATCAAGTACATTCAGTTTTGGCAAATTACAAATATTCTGAACTATGAGAGGGAAAAAAGCTTGTTATACACTATTCCAGTGCAGCATGATTTGTTGTCCCTTGCATCTTTCTTAGTTTTTTGTTTGTTTGGTTGGTTGGTTTTGTTTCTTTTTTTTTTTATGAAAGAAAGTAAAAAATTTTAAAAGCCTGTGGGCTTTTCCTGCTTTTCTGACATCTCTCTGATGCAAACTGTGCTCTCTTGTTATTAATTGTCTCTCCAGTAACTGTTAAAATAAAGGACTGTGCCAGCTGTAAGAGCTGCACTACTGATTCTGTACAACATATTCTGGTGGCTAAACAAATCTTTAGTGTTGGTAAGACAACTGTGTGCCTTTGCAACACAGAAGCTGGACAAAGCTGTTTGAACACATGGGATATTCTTTAATGGTTTAAGTTCTGAAGATTTCAACCTCCTGCTTCAAGTTTTGGTTTCTAATTAGGATATTAAAATGTGTATTATACAGGATTGAAGCATTCTGGAAGACTGAAATGAGACCTTAGAATCTAAACACTTATAATGGAGCAGGATACTGATAAGCCTAAATGATTCATGATACATGTTTAGCTATCTCGGTTTTTGGGTTTTTCTATATTCTCCCTATGTGCTATTTTACCTTCATGCCTTTAGAATGTTTTCATAATGACGGAAACAAAATCAACTTTGAAAATGAGTTTTGCTTGCATCATCCATTATTTGCTTTGCTATTTTTCTTGTTTACAGAGTGATGCAATATTTTTTTTCTTTTATATAACCTTTACAATTAGGATTCATGTAAAAGCTTTATACAAATTTTCCTTACTGCATTTTACATCTCTGCTAAATGTGAACCTGTTTGTGATTTTATCCTGATATGCTTCTTTCTTCTTTTTGAGAATTATGTTTTGATTTTCAAAACACACAAACTCAGTTTGTAAAGTTACTATTGTTACCTAGAATTTCCTGAGTATCACCGGAGATACAGCAGTTGATGAGTTGGATTTCTTCTAGTTTATTGAGTTCATCAGAGGCTGATCTTACAATGTATGTTACACCCTCTCCAATAGCTGTCACAAGATTTGTGTATAATAAATGCAGCTTTTTCAAATTTCTGATACCTTCAGCTATGGATGGAATGGAATGGAATGGAATGGAATGGAATGGAATGGAATGGAATGGAATGGAATGGAATGGAATGGAATGGAATGGAATAAAAGAACAAACAGGTCATATTGTTAGGTGAATTGTTTTCATATGTTTCTAATGTCTCAATCATAGCAAATACCTAGATGTGCAAAGAACTCGATGTTTATTGCCCAGAATACTTCAATTATCAAATTTTTTTGACATTAAAAGCATAGAATCAAAGAATGATTTAGTTTGGAAGAGACCTTAAAGATTTATGATAAGTTTTGTTCAAAAAAAAAAAAAAATCAATACATCTTCCTGCTCACCAACTGTATTATGTGTGTCTCTCAGCCCAGAGACAGTAACTCATAGAAGATCAAATGTGATCTTCCCATGGAACAAATCCAGGAGAAGCATTTTTTTCAATGCAAACCTATATGAGATTGCTTCTCTAAATTAGATTATATGATTTTCAAGTCCTAATGGTGTACAAGCTTCAGACCAGCTTGTTAAAACATGCACATTCTCACATCAGCATGCTCTTAAATGAAAAAGAATCAGTAAGCAACAAAGTGTCATAGTGCTCATCAGAAACTGACTTCTTTGTATTTGTGGGTTCCTCCTTGCACTATTACTTATTATCTTGTTCTCTTGAAAAGTATGTTGTGCAATACCTTTCTATTTCCAGAAACAAATGAAACTCTTTCTTGATGGAAAGCAAGTTACAATTCATAGCTTTTTGAAAATCTACAACAGAGCAGCTACCAAAAACCTAGCTGTCAGTCCAGGAGCACTGGCCAAGTTTTTAAATATTTCTAGTACCAGTAGAAATGAGTGTATTCACAGCGCATTTATTTCATTAAAAGACAGAAACTTTAATTAATGAGTGAGATGTTCACTGTGGGACTGGGATATCAAGACATGGAGTCTTGCTGTTCCAAGAAGCCAGGCCTCGGGGCTTTCCTCACTGGTTAGAGCGGCACTGACTCAAGAGACTAGATATAGTGAGGAAGGGACAAAAACAGGGTCTAACAACCCCAGACACAAATGCAAAAGTCATTTTTGCATTTGGGTGATTTATACTCTCTGCACAATTAGCCTAATCTGATACTACTCTGAGAGCAATAAAACTCCCCAACAGCTCTGTCTATTTCCCCATCATAGCAGTTGGCTCCAGACTTCCTCCTGGAAAAGGGAAGATAACTCTTAACATTAATACTTCTGACTTCCTCTTCACACAGTAAGTATTACAAAAGTTTAAAGTAAATTCACATTCTGCGTGATTTTTGTCCTAAAATTACAATTAAACAGAAGCCCTTACAAAGATAACGATCTGTAGATAAACTCATTTGTGGCTGTCCAAAATGACATTTATACGCAGCACAACTTTCTACGGCCTTTTAAAATAATTCCTTTCCCTTTTTTCTTTCCCTGGCTATGGCATCCTCTTGCTAAGGCAGAGAACAAGCAGGGAGTAGGAGTGAAGCCAGCACTTGCAAACGGTTCAGATAGCATGGAAGGCTGATAATTTGCAAAGAGCTACAAGACAAGCTAAACTTCACCAAATTATGATTGCTCCAATTTTTACGTCTACTCTGGGCTTAAGTCAATTCAGGTAATTTTTAAAGTGTGCAGAAAGTGAAAATGCATAAAATACTGAAAAGTCCAGTAGCAGCAATTGGGCGAGACAGGTTACGGAACCGGGCTTTTAACACTTTCTTGTCATAACCCCATCCTGAACTGAAACACTGAAGGAGGTCTGACATGACAAAAGCGGTGCTGGAGCGCCCTCCGCTGGCACAGCCCAGCCAGGGCACAACAGGCACTCCCTTGCCCAGGCTGAAGGGGAAGAGAAGGAGGCTGAAAGGAGAGGGAGGCATGATCTTAAGATTTGAACAAATGCTGAGAAAAATCCAGAATGCATCGATCAGATGTGTTTCTTGATCGAGTACAACAGGGCATCAAATGGAGCAGCTCTAGAAAAATCTCCACATGCATGCTCAGAATGTCTTTCCTTTGTCTTCTTCCGTGTCTCATATGTGAAACTCCATTCAGATCCCAGCTGGTCATTAATTACCATTGTTCCTAGCTTCCTCCTCCAAGCTGATTCAGTGTGTTACTTCATCTCTTTTGTCTCCTCTGGTTGCCAGGTGGTCAGAGTGTTTTTCCCTGGGACTCAGCACTGGTGCCAGTCCTCTTTAATATCCTCATCAATGATCTGGATAAGAGGATTGAGTGCATCCTCAGTAAATTTGCAGAGAACTCCAAGCTGGGTGGAAGTGTTGATCTGCTTTAGGGTAGGAAAGCTTTGCAGAGGGACCTGGACAGATTGGAGGCCAATGAGATGAGGTTCAACAAGGCCAGGTGTGAGGTCCTGCACTTGGGCCACAATAACCCGACACAGCATTACAAACCTGGGGCAGAGATTGTGGGTTGTTGGCCAGCAATGACTGCATATGAGCCAACAGCGTCCTGGCTTGTATCATTGATGCTGTTGTCAAGCAGATCACAAATGGACCATTTGGTAATGCCTTGCAGGTTATCAGATTGAACATTAGGAATTCAAAAGAATGGTGCAGAAAAAAAAATCAGTGGAGGGTAACAGAATATATTTTGGATTGTGGATGGAAATAATTAGCAAAAGGGTTGCAGATGACCATGATGATACAGGGAGGTGGAGACATTCAACTAACAGTGGATAGTTAAGATGGAGGTAAATCCATCTGACTAGTCAAAAAGGAAGAAGACACTGAGAAGGAAATGAAAGTATTTGAGGAAGTGCTTTCGTGAAAAGTATTTGAGTTGATGCTCTTGTTCACAAAGAAAAACACGAAGCCCAGAGTTGCATATGAAAGACGAATTACTTGCTAGCAAACCTTTGGCTACTTTAAAGTTCAAAATACTACTTTTAGCAGTGTGTAGGAAGCAGGTAACGTGGGTCACACGGCACATAGAAAAACATGAAGAAAATAAACTATGAAACGAGAAGCAGATTTACAATTAAACATGCCAAGAGGCAGATGGCAGGCAGGTGCTGGCAGAGAGCACACGAAAAGCTGTGCAGAAGAACATCGGGGAAACCCTTGAAGCCGGAGGCTAAAGGTAAAGCTGTCGCTCGGGGGTGCTCCAGGAGCCCAGAGTTTTTGCTGACCGCCTTCACACCGCCCCTGGAGGATCGGACCGGGCTAAAACACCAGCCCTCATGCCTTGAGCCACGTTCGATGGTGGCTCCAGCACCGGACAGGCCGAGAGCTATCCCGGCCGCCCTCCAGAGCTCCCAGGGCAAAGGGGACTGCTTCTCGCCTTTGCAGCCGACCTTCCCCCGTGGGAAGCCACGTCTGGAGGCAGAAGCATCCCCTCGCAGGGCAGAGGGAGCAGGGAAGGCGCACAAGAGGCAGACTGGGCGCTGACACAGCAGCGATGACGCCACCCCAAATGCAAACAGACGGCAACATTGCAACGCCCCACCACAACGCTCCGCAGGCCTTCCCCTTCCGCTACAGCCCCTCCTACCCCTCGGGTGGCGCCTCCGCCAATGCAGGAGGAGCTTTGTAGCGGAGTAGAAGCGAGCTCACCCCCCAAGTCACACGCAGTGAGCATTGGCCTCTCAGCGGCCAATTGCGGCGCGCCTTGTAAACAGCCAATCGGGGGGGCCGTGTCTGTTGTTGTTGCTCCCCCTCCCCGAGAGGCGGCCTCGCTGAGCGTTGGGTGCCGGCCGCCGCCGTAGGACGGACCCGGCAGGCCCCAGGCCCCGGTGCTCGTTCACCTGTCGCTGTCCCCACCGGCCCCGCCGCCCTCGCGGAGGGCGGGGAGATGCAGCC
>VZTY01033886.1:316936-334174 GCA_013400935.1 Turnix velox
CAGCAGCAGCCGCCACCTCTGCCACTCTTTACGCCCAGCAACGGGGACTTCACTTTTGTCTCCTCGGCAGATGCCGAAGGTGAGCGCGGGGCCGCGGTTGGGGCCGCTCTCGCTTTCCTTGGGAGAAGGGCTTGTCCGGGTCCCGGGGGAGCGGGCGACTCTGGGGCCGCTGAGGTGAGGGTGCCTCCTTTCCTGCCTCCTCCCCCGCCCCCTAGGCCGCTGGCGTGGCTGGAGGCGGAGCGGGCTGGGGGGAGGGGGGTGATGGCCGCGGTGGCCGCCGCTCCGGGTCCCGGCTGCGGGCAGAGAGCGGCGCTTAACGCCGGTGCTAGAAGCTGCTGTCTTGTCCTTCTCGGGAACGCAGCAGCGCAGCAGAGCCGGCTGGGGTCCTCTGGTTCCTAGGTTCTCCGAAAGCAGTCACGGGGATTGTGGCCGGCAACCTACCGTCGCCGTGACAAGCGCCGTCACCCTCCGCTGCTCCCACCCGCCTTGCTGCGAGAGCAGTTTGGCAGCTGTTGAGGATCGTACCGATGTTCACGTTCGCTTTAGTGCTCTGCCAACGTCTCCGCAGCACAGTAATAGCCCTCTGTAGTTTAGGGTGTGGAGTGTTGCCCGCTGCCCTGCTGCTGCACAAATAGCGGTGGTGTACCAACACAGAATCATAGAATTGTTTGGATTGCAAGCGACCAGAAAGATCATCTAGTTCCAACTTTCCTGCCATGGACAGGGAAACCTCCCACTAGACCAGGTTGCTCAATGCCTTATCCAGCCTGTCCTTAAACATTTCTGGTGAGGGGGCATCTACAACCTCTCTGGGCAATCTGTTCCAGTGTCTCACCACCCTCACAGTAAAGAAATCTAGCCTAAATGTACCCTCTTCCAGTTCGCATCCATTACTCCTAGTTACCTTGAAGATGTATTTTTGCAGTCCTAAGGCACAAGTGTCAATGTTGCTCTAAATTACTTTGGTGGAGAACAACCTTTTGGGCCCATTGAATACAGAAGCGTTCTACTTAATGCATGAATTTAGTTACTGCTGTGATTGTGGAAAGGAATAGGGAATTGTGTAAATCTTGACTCACGTGCTCCACCCTGGTAATGAATCACTCAGGTGGAAAAACTACTATGGAATGCCTGTTCTTTTTGAGCTTCCTAGGCCTCCTGACAAGGAATGCTAATCAACATGTACAGCCTTAGTTGTGATTTTCTTTTTTTGTTGTTGTTTTGTTTGGTTTATTTTTCTTCACCTTGGCTTGAGAAAGGATCCACATACCTGTGGATGGGAACTCTCTGTATTCCCTTGAAAGTATTTGTTGAGCAATGCTAAACCCAGTGCAATACAGCCACCTTTCCAGTGGGATGTGATGAATTGAACATTAGCAAAGTGTGACAATCTCCTGCCTCTTCAAGTGTAGTCTTGTCTGCAAAGTGCTCCAGACCTATCCTGACTAACAAGAACATAAACAAAGCTAAACAGGTTGATATTTCTAAATTAAAATGCCATACATTACACTCAAATGTTTCCTAAATACTGATTCATATAATAAATAAAAGTATAAGCAGTTTCCCCATCTTGTTTCCATGAGAGACAGGAGCTGTCTGTGGAAAAGAATGCTGGAGAGTGTTCTCAATTTAGTGGGCAAATGTGGTATAAAGAATGGACTGTTTGATGTTTTTACTTGTCTCTTGTATTGCTTTTTCGAAGTGGAGAGCAAAAACTGTCTTGAAAGCTGTCTGCAATGCCCATTTGAAATCAGGCAAGTGAGATAGCTCAGTTTTGCTTCTGTGGTGTTCTGCTCAAGACAGTAGAAGGGAAGGTGCCCTGGCTCTCACCAGCAAACTAAAGAACCGCCAGTTCTCATCAGATTTAGTATTTGCTGGCTGCTAAATGTATCGTTCAAAGGAGTTATTGAGGAGGAGGTGACAGATTTTTTTTCCTTGGTTTCTGCAGTTTTGTGTCCCACCTGAAATGTTTTGCTAAATAGACTTAAGGTCACATTTACAGGTTTTAGATTAAAAGATACAGTTATAGGTTTTCACCCATCTTTGACTGCTAGAGGGATTCTTGATAAGTGAGACTTGTGTAGAAATTTCACTGCCTTGGCATAAGATTGTCAGTAGTCACCATGCAAAGAGAAATTAAGGGCTGGTTGGACAGTTACATATTGTGCTTGCATTTGCCACATTTGCGCTTACAAAGTAGCAAGATGCTTTCCTTGAGAAGCAGTGTTGTAGCATAAACGAGTGTTTTTAAATGACAATAGGGTCCCCGTGTCAACAGAAAACTTCTGAGGCCTTCTCTACCTTAATGCAGAGACATTAAATACACGTATTTTTCCTTTTTGCTTCCTTGGTAATCTTTGCTTGTGTCTCGTGAGAGCAGTGGACGTGTGCTGATGGTGACAGGAGCAAAGGAAATTCTTCTTATAAGTTTTAGCCATCTTTAGATGGATCCTGGGCAGATGGTGTTGCAAGAATCGAAATAATGGATAAGTAACTCATGATTAATAAATGGTTGAAAAGCATTTATGGAGAAGCTTAAATTTAAGCTTAATTGTCCTAGCAAGCTGATTTGGGAGGTGATTATGGATGCTTCAGACAAGCTGCCTGAAGACTCTTGAGATTCCATCCCTGTACAAACTTAGTTGCTGTAAAACTACACTGTGTTTTGATAGAAGACATCACAAATGTAATCTACAAATCTGGCCTCACTTGCCTCTGTGAGTGGTGTTTCAGAGTAGTGTTGTGGGAAATGTGTGTCTAGAAACTTTTATATGAACAACGCACAGCAATGGAAAGGTAAAACAACATTTTCTCTGGCAAGATGAAAAGACGTTGGATGAGAAGAGTTTTTCTTTCTCTCAATATATTTATTATGAGGTTTGTACAAAAAAATTTATATGTTTCTGCTTGTATTTTTCTTTTTTTTTAGCAAATAATGTAATTCCCTTGTTTCCTTAAGAAATAATTGTTCCCCTCTTCTGTATTTTTTATTTTTTCTTAAAGATGCTTCACACCTTTTTCATACATACGTATCCAAATGTAATGACATAATAAAACAAATATTTATTGGTGACATCAGCTCTGCTGGAACATACATAAAAACATACATAAAATTGCTCTTTGTTTTGATTAGTCCTGTGGCAGAGCAAGGTCACAGAATATCAAAGACTGCTCCTTGTATCTCTTTCTACTGAATGGAGCCTCAGGATATCTGATAGTTTTTTCCTAGTATTTTCACCTATATTAAAGGCAAGGTACAAATAAAAACATCTGCAAATGTTTTCCTTTGAAAAATTTCACATAAAAATCAGTGAATTGGCTGAAACGGTGCCACTGTGCAGAAATAGGCTCTGAAAGAGAAACAGGAAAAAAAAGGAAATGATCCACAACTTAGAGTATGATGGCACTTTCATCACTTTATTCCTTTTATGCCTATGAATGCTTAATGATAAAGAACAAATTGAAGCCTTTCTGTCATACTGTAACACTGTGTCATCAAAATAACGAGATCTAGGTAATTTGAGATCTCAACCAAAGTTATTACTATTTCATTAAAACCAGAAATATCCTTTCAAATTATTTGAAGTATAATTTTGTTCTATAGCTTTGAATGTTCTTTGGTGATGACCAGGCCGTGTAGCCTTACATATCTGTGTTTTGTTTTCTAGTGCTTTTGAAATCAAATGGCTTTTGGCAAGACATAAGAAGGTCTGTCTCTCCCTTTTTTTTTTTAAGATCTTAGTGGTTCCATAGCAGCTCCAGATGTTAAGCTGAATCTTGGAGGGGAATTCATCAAAGAATCTTCTGCAACTACATTCCTAAGACAGAGAGGTTATGGCTGGCTTTTGGAAGTGGAAGATGATGACCCAGAAGATAATAAGCCACTCTTGTATGTCATGATTATTCTTTGTTATCTGTATTTATTAGCTGTGTAACAAAAACAAGTGACTCAAATTGTCCCACAGCCTTTTGCTTTGACTAGAATTACATTTGATAAATTACTTGACCAATGACCATTTTCTGGTATGGGAATGAAAACATGTTTCTCACTATGGTTTTTATTTTTAGTGCAAAAGCGTCTGATTATTATTCACTGTTGGGGAGAAAGGAAAAAGAAAATAAAACCTAATTTAATTAATCTCTGTAAATTATGGGGTTTCTACTCTTACCTGTTGCTTTTGTAGTGATTTTAAAAATTATATTATTTCTATCAGAGTTTAAGGCAATCCTGTGGAAAGCTTCGTGTTGAGTAAATCTAAGTAAGTTCTGTCAGTTCTGTTCGTAGAAGTGTGGCTGGCTGAAGAAAGTTTCTATCTTAATGTTGCCACACTAAGTCAGGAACCCAGGTCTTAGTCCTTGTTCTGTATTTAAGCAAGTTCATTCTTAGTATCATAGTGTTTTCCCACAAAAATTCAAGATAATGATGCTTTGAAAAATGGAGTGAGCATTGAGAGTACTCTGGAGGACTCAAATGAAGATTGCTGGGAAGGAACAGATGTCTGGAGAGATCAGTAATGAAACTACAACTTGAAAAATAATTTAAAAGCACGTAGAGCTAGGTCCTTGTGTGAGTGCCTGTTATTTAGACCACTAACTTTTAATTAAGAAACAGAATTATGTACCCAGGTGATAACCTATGAATTTCCTCTTTTGTCTAATATATACCTCAGAAACCCCCAAGTTTCTGTTTTAAAGTCAGTTAGCTTTTCAAAGCTGCTGATTGCTGGAAGGGAGGAGGGCGTTCAAGGGAAATGATCTGTTTGTGGCAAACAGGATGGATGTAATCAGCCTAATGGAGAAGACCTTAAAGCTTGACTTCCTTGTAGCAGTTTTTATTCAGTTCTCATTATTACTTGGACCTGTGCTGTTACGAAGCCTTCTGACTTCAATCCTAGCAAGAATTTAAAGAACAGCAGTCAGCTGAGGGGACTTCTGTGTGGTGTTTCTGTGCAAGAGTTTTGTTCAATACAGTGAGGTTTATTTTTCTTTTTCATTAGGCAGCCTCTTGTTACTTGCTGCTGTTACAGCTGCCTGTACTCCTAAGTGAGTTAGCTTCATCCAAAGTACTGTTTATTCATCTGAGAAATTGTCTGAAGCCATAGGCAACAACCAAGAATTATTTCCAGGCAGGAAATACTTGTATTACATAGCCTTCAGGAGGAAATATAGAAATGCTAGATCCTGCTTAGATAAATGAAGGATGATAGATGCTTCTAGTCTACTTTTTAGATTCAGGGATATGTTAAAGAACATTTTTTGTTAGTAACAGAAGTTATGAAATAGCTTTGGTAGTAACCATACTGAAACTGCCCCAGGAGACCCAATAAGCAGAATTTAATTTTCTTTTTTTGTGGCGAGTCACATCTTTGCATTTAATTCTTGCCTCAGCTTTTCTGAGGGAAAAGCCCTAAATCAAGGCCTTTTACAAAATTTAATTATAAACAGACTTGATGTGATTCTACATTTTTCTCTGCTGCTCTCTTAAAGGTAGCGCAGAGGGTGATCTGCCAGGAAGTTTCTTTCAGCTTTTCAGAGCTCCTCAGTCCACAGTGCATAAGGAAAGTGCTAGCACACAGTTCTGTCTTAAGGATCCACACTTAAAGAAGGGGAACTGCCTATTGCTTGTGAAGTCCGATTCCCTTATGCTAGAACGATCAGGGCAAATTGTACCAGTTTGGGATCTCCTATGCGAAGAGTCTTGTGGTCAATGTGTAGCTGCTTACCGTTATTTTGTAGCAGGGAGTGGAAAAGAGCAAGATCTGTTGATAGAATTTGTTACTAGTTTAATTGGCTTTCATTTATTTTTACCCACATTGGAAAGAAGCCACTAATTAAATGACTGTTGAAGTCTACTATTGTTAAAACAGGTTAAGCCCCATTTTATTTTTAAAAAATTGCCCTTACTTGATGCATTTTGAATTACTTAGGATTTGTGAATGTAAAGGTATTCTTTCTTGTAAAACGTAAAATAAAATGTTTCTGTCGTATGTGTGCACATGACAAACTCCTCATCATAGGAGTGCACAGATGTCCTACTTTGGTGCATGGATGTCTTTGACTTTTAAGTAGTTACAAAAGCCACGAATATGTCATTTTCTTGCATGGCAGAAAATACATTTACTGCCTTAGTGTAGGCTGTTGGGGTATGTTGTGACTGTGTTCTATTCTCACTTAAATAACTGATTTTTTGAGTAATTAAATATATATCAGCTGCATCACACCAGTTACTGGATGCAGGAATAAGATACGATATTGCTTTGTTGTGGATGAAACTGTTCCATTGCTAGTCATGGCTTCAGAAAGCCTTTAGTTGACAGGAGACTTGCTCTATAAACCTGTTGTTTGCCCCCAGACTTACTTCTTTTTAAAATGTGATATTTCATTACTGTGGTGTGTAGTAATGCTCTCTTGCTTTACTTAATTCCAGGGAAGAACTCGACATTGATTTAAAGGATATTTATTACAAAATTCGATGTGTGTTGATGCCTATGCCATCCCTTGGGTTTAATAGACAGGTAGTGAGAGACAATCCAGACTTCTGGGGCCCTCTGGCAGTTGTCCTCTTCTTCTCAATGATTTCATTATATGGACAATTTAAGGTAGGTATAAGCCTTTTTTCTGAAAATAAATCTAAATTTGGGGATGTTACTGCTGAACAATTTGTATTGCTGTGTAGGTAGAAAGTCTTTACGTGACATAGTGATATGGGGGGATTTCAAATGCTGCTTCTCAAGTTAATATGTAGAAAGACAGCTGCACAAAATGTATTATATAGTCCCTGTATCAGTTAATCATAATGAAATGTCAGGTTTGTTTTTATGCAGTGAAACAAAGGAAAGATGTGGTTTCTAGAGAAAAGAGATTGATACTAATGGCTTATAGTCATATTAGTGAATCTTTCCATTTTAATTGTGACCTTTTGTTAACGTGCATTTTATTACAGAAAACGATGTAGCCAAAGAATATTTGTTTAGATGCCATGAATTTTAATTCCCTGACAAATAAAACTACTTGCTTAATTCATGCTCTATCAGCACTGTTATCGGTGCATTTTAATTTTCACTAGTGCCATTTGCTACTTTAACCTTTCTGCTCAACTACAATCAAATAACACAATAACACTTTTTTTTTTGTAATTCCTGTTGAACTCTAGGGTGAACAGCTCTTCAGAGGCATTGTGCAGATTTAATTTGCCTCCATAAACACCATTAGTTTTTTTTTCCTTTATGTTCAGATTGAAATAGGGAAATAGTATTATTTATAGTCATGAATTGAATATGAGCCTAGATGATTCTTCTTTGTAATCTTTGATTGTATGTGTAGTGATAGTTGCTTTAAATAGAATGTAGTATAGCAGTAAGCTGTATGTAAAATAGCAGGATGTGCTTATGCAAGGATTTTTGTGAACAGTGAGATAAAATTTTTCTCTCTGTGACCTCTGGGTTCCATATGGTGTACCAAATGCTGAGATAGAATTCATTTGCATTATCTTGTTTCTAGGAGACTTGAAGTGAGTTGACTAGAGCACTGTATTTCTCAGGTTGTCTGTGTGGACAACTTAGCTGCCTTCTAGGCAAAGCAAGGACTGTTCCTTGACCATGTGACAGATACACAAACTGCTTAAGGTAGTTTATCTCCTATACATGCAGAGTAGATCTAATGACTCTTAGGAGCAGTGGATTTACTGTAGCCACATAAGAGTGTTTTATATGTGTGAGCAGGGAAAGCAAGTAGCTAGCAACAGGACTGCCAGCAGCAGCTAGACTGGAGGAGCTGAACTGTAAGTTGGAGGGAGATAAGCATTCCTTAATCTTGCTCCCTTCTTTTAGGCTGTGGAAGAAAAGAAGGAGTAAAATGAGACCACACACAATTTTCACTGATAGCATAAAGCTATATTTATCTTAATCTGTTGAAGTGGTGCTGTGACTTTTATCTTTAGATTTAAAGAAAAAAATCATCCCCTACTTGATTCTTCTGTGCACTTCTAAATTTGAACTATGCAAAAAAAAATTGTACTAGCTTAATTTTGAAGTGCAGCTGTTGTATGTTTTTAAGTACATAGAGTGTACTGATGCTGTTCTTTCCCTCTTAAAAGATAATTCAAGAGGGAGAGCTTCTCTTCTAATCCTCCCAGTGCCTCAACTCCAAGAATAGCGAAGTTACTTTGGAGGTTCTGTTAAGCTGGAGAATAATTTTTAAGAGCAGATCCTTTAAAGAAGCAAGAAAACGTAATGACAGACTGTCCCAGGGACTTGGACATTTTCTTAAGCTGCAGTTGTCATCAAGTTCTACTGAGAGTTGGACTACTGTGTCATCATCTGAGCATTTTCAGTTTGAGTAAAGAATGAAGTGGTATCATTATAGATGAAAAAAGCTGAATTCTAACTCCTTGTATTACTTGGATTGACTTTTAAAAACTAACCAAGCCCATCTTTTGTAATTGGTCAAATGATATGACTTTTAGCTAGGATGATCTTAGCTTTGATTTTAAGTAAACCCTTTCTACTCTGATATTACATTTCTTACAAGGCATGCTGCATTCTACATTCACTGAGCTTAGCATTAGTTGAATTCTGTAAACGTAACTACTGAATTTTCGTCTCAGTTTGGATTGTGATACTAAGTGAAATTATTCTTGCTGAAATTCAAAAGTCAGTTTTGAATAACATCCTTGACTGCAGTGAAAGTGATTAGTAGAAATTAGTTTTCGGTTTTCACAATGAAAATTATTAATACAAATGAATTGTTCTTTATCTCTTAAAGGTTGTTTCTTGGATTATAACTATCTGGATATTTGGATCCTTGACAATTTTTTTACTGGCCAGGGTTCTTGGAGGAGAAGTAAGTATCTGCATGCAAAAAGGATATAAAGGAAGTAAATGTAAAGTCTCCTCCTGGCTGCATTTTTCAGTAGTAGTTGGGTTTTCTTGGTGCTTGACTTTGAATCTTATAGCTAGCTTAGGATGGATACAGTTGGTAAGTGTGATGTGTACTTTTCAGGTTCTTGGCCTTCAAAATAAAATCTAAAATATAGAGATAGTCATCTGATCTTTATGCATGATGGATGGTGTGCTGCATGTTATAATCTGAAATTTCTGATGTCCAGAAATTCCGGCAGATGCCTGTGTTGCAGAACTGAAGCTCATTCTTGAGGGATAAATGTTTTCAGTTAGATGGGACCCTTTCTCCTCTTTTCTGCTCTTGCACTGCCCTTGAAAATTAATATTTTTAATGGACTACCATCAGTCATATAAAGTCCTTGTGGTTAGAGCATCTACCAGTGTTTTCTACATCATTGGGCTGATACATCTCAAACTTAATAAAGGTTAAAAGTCACCCCATGTTCTTCAGCTGGAAAGCCAATTGGAATTCTGACTTGTATCCCTCCCTCCAACTGCTTGTACCAGCAGGGCTGGAGTACCTGTTTGAGCTGTTTACAAATAGTCACCCAAGCGATTCAGGTGTAAACAACAAAACATGACTTGCAACAAGGCCCACAGACAGCCTCTGTGGACCACTCAGGATGGCAGAAACTCCTTGAAGTAGCTCTGCAGTGTGAAATGCATTGAGCTGTGTCAAATAACTAAATATTCAGTGATTCTTGTTTTTTTAAAAACATTTTTACAATGTGTCTTGCATTAATGATGAGGTAATGTTACAGACTTCCTCCATTATCTTATTTTTTTAAATTTTTCTAGAATTTATTTTTAATCATAATAGCTAGTTTCTTTTTGCATTAACACTGTTTTGAGAGCCAAAAGATTACATGTTTTCTGTTTACTGGCATAATCCAGATGCTCTTAAATCTGTGTTTTGTGGCTTATAGTGTGAGATTATCAGAATGTATAAATTGGAGAGAAAGCACAGGTCTGTACACTGTGATGGATCAAGGGCCACAAGAAATTGCTTATAAGATGGTCATTTGTTTTGCCACCCTTTTTCCTGTGAATTCCAAGAAGCTGACCTGGACCCAAGAATATTTCAGACCATAGGCAGGGGAAAATCAGACATTTAATCCTCATTAAACTAAAAACCAGTTAGGGAAATACTTTGAGCAAAACTGTTTATGATAGAGATAAATTTAAATGAAAATCTGAAGGTTCCTGTGCCTTGGAGCAGTCAGGTTGTAGGTCTTCCCTAGATGCTGAAAGCACTAGTGTGCTGCATGTTCCATGGAGGGTGGCAGTTCAGAACCACTTAAGGCAGAACATGAAAATATGAGGTGTGGGTGGAATTAGATGTTTTAACCTGTTTAAATACTTCCCTTAGAAATGAGAAAATTGTCATTTAAAGTGGTAAAAAAAAACCCAAAAACACAAGGTGTTTCTAGGAGAACCGGTGATTAATTATACCATTCTAGGGTGTACATCTAATGATAATCATACTATTAATTACCCCATCCTAGGGGTAATCATCTAGGGGGTAGCACAGAGAAACAATTTTCATACTAACAAGCTTCCTTTAGCTGAAATTTTATGAATACTTAACATATTTTCACTATTAAGATTGAATTCTGTTTGGTGACAAAGATTTGAGTACTAAAAACTTTGGTGTTTTGTTCTTGAAAATTTCAGGTTGCTTACGGCCAAGTTCTCGGTGTGATAGGATATTCCCTACTTCCTCTCATCGTCATAGCACCTGTACTTCTGGTGGTTGGGTCATTTGAAGTTGTTTCTACCCTAATAAAAGTAAGTTCAGAATTATCTCTTGAGAATTGTTTCTAGTTGTTTTCAAGTCACTTTCTGAAGAGTTCAGGATTAATTTGTTCAGGATAACATAAAGAGGCACCAAATTGTTTGGAACTATGAGCTCTATCAGCGTTTTGGCTAGCATGGTGGATGTGACTGCTGAATTAATTCTGTTCTAATTGTTTTCTTTGAGTTCTTGAGGGTCTACACTGCTGTTGTTGTAACACCACCTGGTGTTACCTGGCATTGTACTATATGATAGTTGCGTTGAAATAAAGAGAAAAAGATGCATAATTAAACCTCAACATGAGGAATCTGAAAATAAGCCAGTCTATTCCTTCTCCCATCATCCAGTTTATTTTTAGTTGCTGCAGCATGAATGTGATGTTTGTCATTGTTCTGAGAGCTTCCCATAGTGGTAGCAACACAAAGCTCAGCACCCTTTGCAGGGAAGGCGAGCATTGTTCTGACTTTACAGATGTGGATTGTAGGGCACAAAACAAGAATTACTTGCCTGATACGAACCGCTGATGGATACCTTTTATGAAACTAGCAACTGTCCCTGATAAATCCCAGAACTACATAATGTTCTTGTCACCTCTAGTACTTCTTAAAATCCTTTTCAGGTAGCCTTTGAAGGTACTGCTGAACTTCTGGAAAGGTTGACTGAAAGAACTCTGTTGGCTAAACCCTGTGCCTTTTCAGTTTGTGTTCTGTTGATTTGATTTGTCCTTTTAGCTTGCTGGTAAATAGTATAATTGAAGTCCAACTGAAGTGTATGATAAATAACAGAATTGCTGGTTTTGTGATTTGATAACTTGCAACTACTATAAAGTGATACAGCCAGAAAGCAAAGAATTAACTTGTTAGTTAACTAATATATAACTTGGATAAATAAGTGTGCTTGAAACCTCTGTTAACTTCGCGACTTCAAAGAGTCTTGCATTAACTTCAGGGTGAACCTATGCAAGATACTTCTTTGCATGATTAATGTAAGAATGCAAGACAAGGCCCACGTGGCCAAAACTACCTCTGCTGTGCAAGTGCTGCTTCCTTTGGCCTCAGAGCTGTGGGTTTGGGAAATATTTCACAGTCCTAAACTTGGGAAATTTAACTGCACAGTAGTGAAATACTAGTCGGCTCTTTCCCAGTTTCAATCAGCAAAGTAAACTACTCAAGCAGTGCACCTTGATTTCTTCAATTGCAGTTTTCTGAACATGTCTCACTGATTTCAGTTGTGATCTTGATTGTCCCCTTGCAGTTCTGGGATACGCAGCAAAAAAAAAGTATGCAATGAATGTGCAGGATTTTTTTTGTTCAGTAGCAGTTGAATGGACCATGTAATCCCTCAAGGGTCTTCAACTCCTCTGACAAAGCTAATAAAAAGGTTCTTTGCTGGGGTCCTGTTATCCTGCCCTCATTGGCCTCGTGGTTTGCAGGAGATGATGGTGGTTCTGTATGCCATTCAGTTTTAAGAATTTCTCCTTTTATTAATACTCAAGGTGCTGCTAGAAAATAATAATGTCTGATTACTTTTTGCTATAATGTTGTTAGCTTGAGGTTTGATCAAGTTCACTGACCTCAAGGCATTTTTAAGTGTGCTCACTGACTTCATATAATGTAGCACATTCATTATTAATGTTACATTCCACCAGTCTTTTAAACCATTTCTTTCTTAACTTACTGAGCAATACAGGCTTTGATACTGATTGAATTTTGACAAGCATCTTCCTGCCCCTGACAGGAATAGGAATGGAAGTTTGGGTTACCATGAAGTGGAGGCACCTTTGCTTTAGAAATAAAGCAAAGCTTACCAGCCAGATGAATCCTGAAATAAGAAGATAAAAACATAGCCTTATATATCACTGCAGGAAGAGTCAAGTATAAGGATCTCTTTGCTTAGAGAAAGGGAGGGGTTAAGAGTTGATGACAGTTAAGATAGAATGAGAAGTTATTAATCCAATCAAATTTCAAATTAGCAGAATATGTAACCTCCCAGCTTCCTGTGTACTGTCGATTGTGTCTTTGAGAAAACTTACTGCAGATCCTTAGCTACTCACTTCAGTAAAAATCTCCAACAAAAATAACATGCATATTTGTTGAATGTTTCTCAAAGGTGCATGAAAATGCATAATATATACTTTTGAGGGGGGGAGTTCTTCCCTCCAAACCCCTCCAGATTCTTCTGGGGGTGTTGTTTTTAGTTAGACTGGGAGAAGAATTAGTATTTGTCTTGATATATGGAGAAATTTTTTCTTGCAGTGTCAGCTGAGAGTGTTTATCTTCTTTTTCAGTTGTTTGGAGTTTTTTGGGCTGCATACAGTGCTGCATCATTACTAGTTGGAGAAGAATTCAAGACCAAGAAACCCCTTCTAATTTATCCAATCTTTTTATTATACATTTATTTTCTGTCTTTGTACACTGGGGTGTGATCTAGTGCAAGATGGGGGCAGCAACCATATATTACTCACTTGCAGACTGGTAATGCATAAGGCTGGAGATAAGACAAGTGTCTGTTTCTTATCCGGTTGTCAAGATGTTTTATGATCAAAGAGCATATTTGTGTATATTATTTAATGAAGCAATTGTAGTTATATAGATTTGTATCAAAGTTCTACATTTGTTTAAGACTCTTCAGGTTTTAATGAAAAAAGTAAGAACCTTGTGTTTTATAAGAAAGTGTAGCAAAACCTCAACTCTTGGTACCTGTGCCAAAAGCACTAAGGTCAGATGACTATATTCGAGGAGAAAAATGAGAAGTTAAACATAACAATCTCAAAGTGCAATTTTTCTTTTGAGCTTAAACACAGCTGTCTTTTTTGGCACAGCAAATCCTGTAGATAATATATATTTATGAAACAGTCCTGATTGTTCACAGAATAATCTGTATAATCAAGACATGAAGATGCTACTTTTAATTTAGTGCCTCAATTACTTTGATTTGGCTATTGAGTTTTTATAAATTCCAATTTGTTTTCAAAACATGTATATAATGTGTATTTTGTATCTATGGCTTGTGTGTAGCGTAAATACTCCTTGGGCTAGGGATGTATATTAGGTTTTAAAAAGCTAAAGATACAAGAGTCTTCACTTACTATCTCTGACCAAAGGAGCAAGATATTTACTGCGTGACATAATTAATTAAATTGCATATTTAGAGAATCAAATTATTTTACTTAAAAGTATAAATTTACAGAGAAACAGTGAAACCTTTCTCACCTGTAGTGTTGGCTTAATATTGGAGGAAAAACAGATGATCTATCAAATTTGTGTGATCTTTAAACAATGTTATTTTATGATGACAAAATAAAAACAATGCTTCCCTTACTATGTTTTACAACATCTTGCTCTGTCTTGCTTTTAATAGCATGGTGTTTAACATGCATCCATTGTTCTTTTCCACTCTTAGTAATCCCTTATGCAGAGAAATAAAAGGATTTGTAAGGCCAGATTCTCCCTCTTGGAAAATGAGGCAGAATGACAGCCTTAGTAACAATTACAGGCTTGCTAATTTTGACTATCCAAGGATTATGCAATGGTGTGATGACATGTTAAATATTTCCTGTGTACTGTGTTGATTGCTTATGCAATGGTCCTTATGGTAATGTTTCTTCACAAAAGGTGTCCACTGAAGTTCACTTTGCATGGTATTAACTTTGGCATTTGCAGTAGTCAGTATCTAGTATTGCTGAATAGATCTTAAATTTCTAATTATTTTTTTAATCTAACGAGAACAAAAAGCATCCTTCTCTCTTTTCAATTCTGCAAATAAAAATCAGCTATGACAAAGCAATGGCAAAGGCTGTCCATGATCCCTAGTGGACATATTTCCTTATTAGAATTGTAGTTTTCAGCTTTTTAGATGGCAAAACTTGCCATTTTATCACTTGCTAGTGATGCAAAATACATGTTTAAATTCCAAATCTGCTACAAACATTGAGCTTATTCAGCCTGCTTTTCTGGTGAATGCTTGGTTTTAAACAGAACTACTTAGTGTGCTCAATATAAATTGTAATACTTTAGCTTTAATACATTAAAGGAGTAAATCTGGTTCGATTCTTCACTTTGTTTTTGACTTCTGCAGAAGCTCTGTTGGGATTACCACAGACATATTAAATCAGTTGCACCAGAGGCACAGTACTTTCCTGCAAGTGTTTGATGAGCACTCATACAAAATACATTTTAAAAAACCAAGTTACTGTGCATTTATGAAATCCAAAAAGCACATTAGCTTAGGAATCTTGCGTGATAATCTGGTCTTAGCTTTGTTTCTTCATGACCTCTATTTGTTTTTTAATAGCAATATCCAACTAGTGAAAGAAGACGCAGCTCAGCCCCCATGAAAACGTTTAACATCACCACAAATGTAAAGGGCAAGGACACAGTCAGGGTACTAGGCTGTTGGAGCTTAGTTTCTCTTTGCATAGCTGTTTGTTTAATGTCCGTAACAGATCCTGTGCACCTGAAACATCTAGGAATATTCAAATGATGCAAAAATGTTCTGTTTAATCTCCAAATCTCTTCATTTACTCTGTACTTGTGTTCTGTGAAATTTATAGTTGCAATTTTAACTCTTCCTTTACACAGACTTGGCACATGTGTAATATGCAATACAGATAAGCACTTAACACAGTACAAATTTTGTACAGAATTGCAGATTTGCACCTTTAAATCTTAGTATCTCTAGGGTCACCTTTTGCATATGCTGTGCAAGTAATATGTACAAACAGCTTTCAAATGGTTCTGATAGTTTGTAATAACTTTGCATTAAACAAGCTCATATTTTTAGATGAGGTATGTGTGTAAATAAAAGATGTACTTTATAAAAATTTTGAATTAAACTTGTTTACAGAATGTATGAAGCTCATTTATATTTAATGAATTAAGGCATTTGTATCCTTATACATGCCATCAATCTCAAGTTCTGAGGCTATAAATAAATCTTTCGTGGTAATAAATATGCTACTTCTGTCAAAACTGGAGACTGGAGAGCACATTTCTCTAGCAAAAAGATGTAACGCTTCATTTCAAGGGTAGTAATAAGGGGTATCAGACCTTAAAAACGAGACAAGCTCTTTAGGGGAATCTTCTGTATAGAGCAGTTAAATATGTTCTGTCCTTCTCCCATTGGACATGCTCTGTTGTTTCTCAAAAAAGTTGTTCCTGGTTCAAAAGTTTATGAAATCACAGAATGGTTTTAATTGGAATGGACATGAAGGATCATCTAGTTTCAGCCCAGTTGCCATGAGCAGGGCCACCTCCCAGTGGGGCAGGCTGCTCAAAGTCCCATCCTGCCTGACTTTGGACATTTCCAGGGACGGGACTATCCACAGCTTCTCTGGGTAACTTGTTGCAGTGCCTCACAGTAAAGCATTTCTAATATCTAATCTAAGTCTATGCCCTTCTAGTTTTAATTCATTACCCTTCATCCTATTAATTAATTGCTTTAATATGGGAGACAATATGCACCTTGAGATCTGCTTTTAAGTATTGTCACTACCTTAATTAGCTTTTAATTTTTCACTTGAAGTAGTGTAAAAGTTGAAAGCTGCTTATTTTCCTCTCTGGACAATTTGGATTAGCCCGGGTGGCATACGCACCCGTGCAGTTCTGCATTTGTGGGTTTTTTTGTTCTTCATGGAGATGGTGTATTTCTTAAATAATTTCCCTGTTCCAAAAGCCTACAGTGCTCATTTGAGTTCTCCTACTCGAAATGCTCTTCTGCAGGAAACCACATTTACTGGAAACTTCATTATATGTTACACAAACGGTATATATTCACGTACATTTTAACAGAAGGTGTCACCTTCTGCTGGCTGTGGGCAGCCTCAGCTGCTGTACCTGCTACGGTTGCTTTCCCAGGAGGTGAAGAGGGGAAATCTCTGCAACACAAAATGCTTTAAATTATACTCGTATCTGCTTCGTAGCATAACGCCTTCATGGGTAGAAGACAGGCACCATCTCCACTTCTGGGTTTAGAACATTGAGGAATTCAGGCTGGAACCGCTGCATCCACACGCGATCCTGCCCGCAGGAGGAGGCGGGAGCCGCCCAAGCACCGCGGTTGCTGTGAAAGGAAGGCGGAGCAGAGCAGCGCTTCCACTTTTTCACCGAAGCTGGAGGCAACTTAAACCAGGGCGACGTCGCTCACAAAACCCTTCCGAGCGCGGAAACAAAGCTGCTCCCATAGACAGGGCTGACAGACCCCTATCCCGCCGTCCCCGGACGGCAGGCGGCCAGCGCTCGCCCGTAGCTTTAGGGCAGGGCGATGGGGGTGGACGGGTCAGGACCGACAGCCCTCAGGCTCCGCAGGGAGCGGCACAGCAGCCTCCTCCCCTCCTGGGGCCCAGCACAGTCGCGGCAGCCCCAGGAGCACTCCGAGCTGCTGCTGGGGCCGAGACAAAGGCCGGCAACACACCCGCCACCGATCCGCTTCGCCTCCGCAGGCACACACACAACACCCGCCCCGTGAAACGAGGAGAGGAATAAGTTGTGTGCGCGCAGCACAACCCTCCCCTCTGCTTGCCCCGCCCTGTCCCGCCTCTCCAGC
>VZTY01033888.1:22714-34464 GCA_013400935.1 Turnix velox
GAGTTGGGGTTGCTCAGCCTGGTGAAGAGAAGGCTTGGGGGGAACTTCATAGTGGCTTCTCAATACCTGAAGGGAGCTACAGAATGGCAAGGGTAGGACTTTTTAATAGGATATGTGATGGAAGGACTAGCAATAATGGATGTAAATTGGAAGAGGGGAGATTCAGGCTAGATATAAGAAAGAAGTACTTTACAGTGAGGGTGGTGAAACACGGGAAGAGGTTGCCCAGAGAGGTTGTGGATGCCTCCTCAATCCCTGGAGGTGTTTAAGGCCAGGCTGGACAAGGCACTGAGCAGCCTGATGTAGTGGGAGGTGTCTCTGCCTATGGCAGAGGGGTTGGAATTAGATGATCTTCCAACCCAAACTATTCTATGATTCTATGCAGCCCATGCTGAAGGCGGTGCACCCTCAGAGAGACTGCAGGCAGTGAAGGACCTATGGTGGAGCATAGGAAGGAGCATCAGAGAGAGTCCTGCTTTGCCTATTGACTTAGTGAAGGTTGGAGTGCGCCCTTCAGTGGCAACAAGGGGGCAGGAGAGTGATGCCCGAAGTGACAGAGAGAAGCCTGGCCAGTGAACAGGGAAGGAAAAGTGTTTCCCCTCTTTGTAAATGTTTGTTTCTTTTGTTGAAATCAAAATCCAAATCACTGCTCTTAGTATTTATATTAACTGTCAGTTTATTAAGTTAAATTTCCCGAGGCAAGTCTGTTTTGCCCACAGTAGTAACTGGTAACTGTCTTAACTCAACCTGAGTTTTGCTTTTAATTTTTTGCTGCTTCTTGCCCCATCCCACTGAGAGATGAATAAGGAGGTGGTGATCAACCACAAATTTAAAAGGGGAAATCACCGCACTTTGAGGGAGCACTTAACTTTTTTTTATTAGTGCACAAGGAGGTGAAGAACATAAAATCTATCCCTTGCCTGTGGCCAGGTGGTCCATGCCCTTCAATCCCAGGCATCCTTTAGCTTTTAGGAAGCCAAAAGCTGTGACAACAGTGCTCAATGTGTAATCTTACCTAGAACCATAGCAAAAGGGCTTTTTATGCCTCAGAAAGGAGGAATAGCAGAAGCATGGCCTGAAAAACCATCATGTCATTCTATGTGTTCAAGGGTTGTTGAACTCTTTCCACAAAAAGAACTTGAGGTCCCCAGTAACACCAACTGTAGTTTCCACTTAGAACTCATATTTTGGAACCCTTGAGGGCTTCTTTGTTATGTAGAAGTAGAGAAAAGGCTTGCAGAGNTGGGAGAAAGATTTGGGGTGCCCTGACTTCAGCTGAATCCACTGCTGCACAGAGCTGACCACACCACCCAAAATGGTGGTGCCTCTGGGGAAACATATTTTAAAAAGGGAAGAAAACACCTAAGAGTGAGGAGAGAAGAGGTGAAGAAGTGTGAAAAATAGAAGAGGCAACACAGAGGAGGAGGAGGAGGCGGCGCTCTACAGTGGAGCGGATGTTCCCAAAGGAACTGCTGCCCAAGGAGAACCCATGCAAGGAGAACATCAGTGGATGACAAACTCAACATGAGCCACCAGTGTGTGCTTGCAGTCAAGAAGGCCAACCAAATCCTGGGCTGCATCAGGAAAAGTGTGACCATCAGGTCAAGAGTGGTAGTAGAAGTAGAAGAAAGGCTTGCAGAGGACAGAGGGTGGAAGCTTCCACTCCTGCAGATGACTGGTTTTTTTTTTTCCAGAAAGCAAAGAGCTCCCCCAAAAAAACAAGTTTTAGATTCTTTTCAAGGCTGCATTTACCACTTCTCATCTTTCTTGGTGATTGCACTTTCCTATCCTTATGTGAAAAGCTTTAAGTTCCTTCATGCCTAGAACAGAGAGATTTCCTATCTCTCTCTCTTTTTTTTTTTTCCCATAAGAAATAGCTTTGAATCTTTACAGTAGAGTGAATTAGCTAGTTGGACTTGTACTATGGTTTTTTACCAAAGATAATTTATAGAGGCAACACTTTCACACCAGAACAGAGCTTAGAAATGAAACACATCAGAATTTAGAACAAGATTTCCACCAGGAAGTTAGCTTAATCACAAGTAAGAAAGTAAATACATTTCCTTGCTTTCCTTGGATTATGCTCTGAAATAGTTTTTCTTCCTGGCCTGGATTCTATTCCTCCAGTGGCCCTTTCAGCAGGGAGAGGTTTCTGGGAAGATTTCAGTGGCAGGTAGGTTAGCTAACATCTCCAGAAGACACTCCCCCAGGGGTCTAACAAAGGCTTAATTTCCAGCTTATTTCAAAGCTAGAACAATTTCTGGCCTCTTTATATCCTTTGTGCATCATGTACTGCTTAATCTACTTATCATTAAAGTCAATCTAAATTCTTGTTAATTGCTGAAGATGATGGATTTTTTTTTTTTTAGAGCAGATTTCCTCAATACTGGACTTCTGTCTGTCACAGCTTTTCTCTAGGATTTGGATGTGAATGTGACAATGTGTCTCTTTCCTAGATAGATCAGTACCAAAGCCTCTGTAAAGGATGTTTTTCCAGATTTTAATACTTTTTTTTGGCAAAGGTCATTAAATTGGTTATTAAGCTGGAGATGAGACTTCTATTAAAAGTAAGCTCAGAATGGGCTCATGAAAAAGGTTTTTAATAGAGATTCTGATGTGAATACAGAAGCATTCAGAGAGAACTGGACTATTAGCTTGTGGTTTGAAAACTGTTGGACCAGACAGCGTTCAAAGTCTTACTCCTCCAGTTCTGTTGTATGTCAAGGGCCCCACGTTCCTGCTTTACAACAAGTTATTTCACCATCATCTGGTTTTGAAAGTGAAAAGCTGGTGGCAGCAGAGGATCAAAGGCACTTGGGACAGAAAAGGGGTTGAGCTGAAGTGGGCCAGTGGCAAAATTGCCAAACCAGCACAAACATATTTAGTATTTTTCTGATGAGGCAGCAACTGGTCAAATCACAGGCTGGTACAACTGTAAAGCAGTAAGAGAACTGCTGGCCAGGCATTAATATATTTAGCTAATTGCTGATTTAACATCTGGTAGACCGTGGGGTTGGTGTTGTGAAATCACTGTGGTTAAAAGAGTGAGGGTGAAGTGGTTGCTCATCTCTGGGTGAGCCTGGGGAGCTGACTCCTCAGGAAGGGTTGGGGTAGTGGGTCACCCATGGGATGGGTTCAGGGCTGGCTCCCCGGGGATGATGAGCAATCTGGCTGCATGAAAGAGGAAGTATAGAAGGTCACAGGTCGCTGAAACTGAGAGGATTAAAGGGTAAATCAAAGACCAAGAGTGAGGCTTAGCAGAACAGAATCAGCATTGAAGCTACAAAGGCTGACAGCTTTTCCAGGCAATCTTGACACATGAGGTGAGACACCCTTCATAAACATGGGCTAAAAACTGCATCTTGCAGATCATCTTGAACTCGGACAACTCGGGATTTTGGGAATACTTGTCATTCTGATAACACCACTTGCTAATATTCATCATACCTGTGTTTATCCTAGTTATTGTTAGGTTTAGACAAGCACAACTGTATATCATAATTCCTTTGTCCCTATAGTAATTGAGTTGATTGAGCAATTTCTCAGAGTAGGAGAATGCAGAGAGATAGCTAGAAATAGAGAGAAGGAAATCATACTAAAAAGGGAGATTCAGAAAGGAGCAACCCCAGAAGAACTGAGTGAGAAAAAGCAGAAAATTCAGAGGGGGGAAAAAAAACCCGGTTTTAGCTGCAAGTGTTTCTAGTGTGTGGGTACCAAGGTGAGCTCTGGCTATCACTACTGCATCCACTAGGTGACAGTGTGGAGATTGCATTCGAGACCACAGCAACATTTTTTCTTCACAGGCCGCTAGAAAATCAAAGTTTGCAACGAGCCTCCAACTCCTACTCACTCTGTCCATGGAGAAAAGGTGATCTCGGTCGTTACTAACAATAAAGGTACCACTGGCATGAAAGAACCAACTCATTTCCCTGGCACTGGCTGCTTTTACCTAAACCTAGAACTTGGGAGGAGGGTGGTTTGGATTAAATGGAGAAGTGAGGATGGAAAATGGTAGAAGGGACAGTCACCATCTCCCTGCTGTGCTACTCATGCAGGAGGACAGACTTTTTATTAGGGGCTGTTCCAAGAAGAGGAAGGATAATGGTTTTAAGCTAAAAGAAGGTAGATTTAGGATTAAATGCAAGAAAGAGACTATTTACAAGGAGAGTAGTGAAACACATAGGCTGCCCAGAGAGCTGGTAGGTGTCCCATCCCTGGAAACATTCAAGGTCAGGTTGGGCAGAGCTCTGACCAGACTGATTTAGTTGAAGATGCCCCCGCTTCCTGCAGGGGGGTTGGACTAGGTGATCTTATCAATGGCTTATTAATACCTGAAGGGGGTCTACAGAAAGGCTGGGGTAGGACTTTTTAATAGGATGTGTGATGGAAAGACTAGAAATAATGGATGTAAATTGGAAGAGGGGAGATTCAGGCTAGATATAAGAAAGAAGTTTTTTACGATGAGGGTAGTGAAACACTGGAAGAGGTTGCCCAGAGAGGTTGTGGATGCCCCCTCAACCCCTGGAGGTGTTTAAGGCCAGGTTGGACAAGGCACTGAGCAGCCTGATCTTTGATCTTTAAGGTCTCTTCCAACCAATTCTGTTCTATGGTTCTGTGAGCACATCATGAGCTCTTCCCAATGCTGCTTCTGGTGCCCTGGTAGAGCAAAGAAAAACCCTAAAGGGGACTAGAAGACAATGACACCTTCCACTACATCAGGCTGCTCAGTGCCTTGTCCAGCCTGAACAACAGATTTCCTTTCATAGTACTGGTCTCTCCACGTGGCCTCTTTCCTTAGGGGTTGAGGTGTGACCCTGTATCACTATAGCTGCAGTGTGAAGGACCACCAAAAGTTATGATGGAATATTTGAGACTCAGCTGGGATTTGCACTACAACAAAAAGCAAATTGAAGCAGAGATTATATATGATTCAAAATCAGTGCAAACGAGGTTAATGTAAATACAGCTCCATATAAATGCACTGCAATTTTTGTGACAGCACTGCCTGTTTTGAAAATGTGCTGTCAGTTTGCAGGCAGGGTATCAGGTAATGAGTCTGCAAACCTTGGTTACCGTGATTAGCCTTGCTCTCAGTTGATGGATGTCATCTTTATTGCTCAGTCCTCTCAAATATCCTTCCTTTTTGTCAGGCAACACATATTTGTCTACATTTCCCACCAGTCCTGTGGGCTGCTCTCCTCTCTTTTCTTGCAACATTGATGGATTTTAGTTGTGCTGCTGCAGTCCAGCCCTAAACAGTTACAGCAGAGTCATCTTGTGATGGCCTCTCTGGGGCAGAAGCACTACAGGGGCTACAAACCATCCCATCAGAGGACACAAACCATTTGGTTGCTATCTATGAGGCTAAGGTTGATCTCTCCTCTCCCTTCTAATCTGTCTCTCCCCTATTAAGAAGTGCCTTACTTTGAGGGAAATGAAATATTAATGTGTTGCCTAAAGCTGCACTGCAATAAATGACACTAGGCACTGGAATCCCAAAGTGTCCTGAATTTTGTCTCAGCCTGATACAGATGCCTTGAAACTGGCATTTGGCAGCTGTGCTGGTGAGTTTATAACAGGGATTTTAGCAATTTTGACTCACGTGCTGCAGAAACTTGCCCTTATATGGGATAACATGAAATTCCATGAGGGAGAACAGAAGGATTTTCCTTTGCTCTGTTTTTCCTTTCCATTTAGGGCAGGATTTGTCAGTCTGATTTTCCTAACCACCCCTTACTGCAACTAGAGAGAGGGCTTTATGACTTGTGAGTGCTATCACTTCACAGGCACTGACCCATGAATCTTGCATGGCCTCTGGATATGTGCAGAGAAGGATTTAAAAATCAGGTTGTCTGTGAATCTTCCTTTTCTTCAAAATTAATTCTATATTGCAATTTCATAAACAATTATTTCAGCCTCTTCACTTCTCAAACACAGTATTATTTATTATTAAAGACCTCTTTGAACAACCAGACTATTAGAATGCCCTTTATTAGAGTGGCTCGCTGCAGCTCTCTTTCTAATGAATTTTTTTTTTTTGCTTTATGACTTGCTTGCTGAGTTTGGGCTCTAACTTTAAATCACACAATTGATTCAGTGTTCAAAGTCAGTTTATCAGACCGTATCTTCCCGAAATTGCCTGCCAGCAGGGCAGCCGAAGCAATGAGAAATTAGGGTGGAAAACAAAGTAACCTTGTTATTTTTCTAAATCCTCAAACGTTTGCAGTCTGCTTCTATAATACTACAAGTGTGGAAAGGAGGGGGGACATTCTGTTGCCAACCCAGCAAAGGCAAAAGGAAGCCATCAGACAGCAAACAAACACTCTGGGAGGACCACAGCAGCTTTCCTGATGGATTTGCCACATGGCAGTCTCCTTCTTCCTGTTTTTTTGGTTTTTTTTTTTGCAGTGAGATCTCTGCAGACTCCAATGCCCTAAATTCATTTTGTTGGTGGAGTGCACAGGGATAGGTCCCAGTAAAGCCCAGGGTTTGCAGAGAGGTTGTGGATGCCCCCTCTCTGGAGATGTTCAAGACTAGGCTGGACAGGGCACTGGGCAGCCTGGTCTAGTGGGAGGTGTCCCTGCCTATGGCAGGGGGGTTGGAACTTGATGATCTTTAAGGTCCCTTCCAACCCAAATTATTCTGTGGTTCTATGATTCTAGGCTGTTAGCTAGAGAGCATTTATTTGGTATAGGAGCCTGGAGTCCAGGATGTGAAGGACACAAAGCTAAAGAACAGTGAGCCTTGTTTGCACAAACAAATCTTGGGGTCAGCAATGTGGCTTCTGCAGAAGAGGCTTATTCAGGGCATTGGCAGTTGGATCAAACTTGATTTGTTCTGCTGAGAAACTGTGGAAGCAGATGATAAGAGGTGGCAAAGAACCATTAAAATCTGCAAATCATGCTATGGGTGCTTCTTCTGGATTTGAATGTATTAGTATAAATTAATTATGAACTTGTCATCAAAGGGGAAAAGATGGAGTATTTATGGAAGAGGTACAAAGTGGTATAATCTAAAAATACAGCGGTTTGGGCTGAATAAGAGGGAAAATGGGGCCAACAACTTCCAGCTTCCATGTTTTGATGATCATTTGACTGAGTTTGTTCTCTGGTGCTGCAGAATATTTCATAATATTTCAAAAACTATGACCCACATGGAAATTTCTGCTGGAAAATAAAACCTCTCCCTCCTGCTTTCCTGACACTGGTGAGGTTTGATAACAATGCAAATCACAGAAGCAAAGAAAACTGCAGCAGAAAACTATTAGAGAACTTCTTTTCCCAATGTATCTTTCAAACACATAGACCTCTTCTGTCTGGGCAGCAATACGAAGGACACAGGTTTGTGGGTGCAGGAGTATTCCATGGAAAGAGGAGAACAGAATCTATCAGGATTCCCTCTAAAAAATGTATACATTATTCCACTTCCAAGGAGAGATACAGAAACATTTCAGTTGAAATATGCTGGATGAAACCCAAATAAAATATCTCCCATCTACTTCCCAGTTTTAGACTTTTTCTTAGAGGATTGATATTTGCTCTTGGAAGGGATCATCTCTTTGACTGACACAGGGATAGCATCGTAGAATAGTTTGGGTTGGAAGGGATCATCAGCAGCTTCCAGAAAGGAGATTGTAGCAAGATGGGAGTTAGTCTCTTCTTCCAAATAAGAAGTGATGAGAAGCAGCAGCCTTGAGCTGTGCCAGTAGAGGTTTAGATAATAGGGGAAAAAATAAATTCATCAAAATGGTTGTCAAACATTGATTGTCAAACTGTCCAGTAAGGTGGTTGAGTGACCATCCCTGGAGGTGCTGTGAAGATGTAGTGCTGAGGGACATGGTTTTATGGGTTATGGAACAACATGATCTTTAAGATCCCTTCCNGAGGTGTCCCTGCCTATGGCAGGGGTGTTGGAACAACATGATCTTTAAGATCCCTTCCAACCCAAACTATTCTATGATTCTATAAGATTTAGTGCACCATAGTTTTATGGAGTACTGAATTATGGTTTCTGTTCTCTTCCTGGTCTTTTTTGATAGCTGGGGACTAGGAAGCTTCCTCTTCCAAAGAGCTATATGTAATGACTGAGGAGAATACTTGGTGAAAAAGCTGGCAGGAGAACTTGCTATTTGGAGCATAAAATTAGGGTTGTTCTTCAGCATGTGCATTGCTTTGACTTTATTTCTCAGAGAATAGTACAGTTGCTTGGGCAGGAAGGGACCTTAGAGATCATCTAGTCCAAGCCCCCTGCAATGGGGGCTAGATGGAACTAGCCCCACTTAGCTAGCCACTCAGTTCTGGATGATCAGTTTTGTTACTCCTGGCTGACATGTTCAGTTTTCCCATTCTGGAGCACCAGCCCTACTGGAAAACCAAAACCAACCAAAGTCAAAACCAGCAGAGCAAAACATTTCTCTCTGTAATAAACCAAAGGCAGAGGCTACAGGTATATGCAGAGGCTGTGGAGTCTCACGAGTAAAATTTTCAAGAACAGGCTGGACAGACAGTTGTAAGGAATGGTGGAACAATTGCTGCTGTGGAGAGATGTAGGAGAATCCTGTCTGAGATCTCCTCCCACAACTACAATAGCCTGAGACATCATATCGATAGATTCACAATGAAATTGTGTTGGCTTTGGCACATTTTATTATACTGAGTGAAAAATAATTGGTCTCATTCGTATATATTTCTATTATATGTGTTTTTAAGGATGGGGATACATCATATGTACATTTTGTCAGTGTCCTGTCAGTATGTAGCAGCTGAACCCAGCAGTGATGACAGTATTATTTAGATTAGAGTTATATATAGAAATGCTTCTCTTCTCTTTTTTTCTTTTTCTTTAACCATTTAATTGTACATTGATTCTCCCTTCTCATATCTTCCCCAGAGATAAAATTTGATGGGGGGACACAGTTCCTACAAAGGATTTAGTGGGAGATGTCCCTGTCCGTGGCAGGTGGTTTGGAACTGGATGATCTTTAAGATCCTTTCCAACCTAAACCATTCTATGATTCTAAGCTGTGAATTCTCATTTTATTAACAGCTTTGCAGGAAAGAGCCTTCTTTTATTTTAGGCACTATAAATATGCAACTACATTATCTGAAGATGTGTAGCTTTTGTAGGACAGCTTAGTACTGTCAATGCAGTGGCAGTGGGAGAATCATACAACCACAGAATAGTTTGGGTTGGAAGGGACCTTAAAGATTATCTAGCTTCAACCCCCCCTGCCATAGGCATGGGCACCTCCCAAAGAAACCTGAGAAAAGCAGGGAGAATAAAGGCAAACAGAGAGAGGGCAAAAAAAGGAGAGCAACACGTAGAGCAAAGCACTACATGGTGTGAAAGGGGACTTAAGAAAGGCAAAGCTGCTCAAAGACTCCTCAAGCAGGCAGAATTTTTTGTCTCCCAGGAAACCCAAATGAAGTTGCTTGGGAACTACTGACATACAAGCCTGCGAGGAAGAGAACAGAGAGCAGAAATGTAAAAGCATTGATGCCTGTGGCAAACGGTTCTTGCAGTAGGGCTGAGCTACCCTTGCCCTCAGCTCCCTCTTGTTCAAAAGAGTCTGCAGATGGTGCAGTGGGAAGTGCAGAAAAACATCTGGTAGTTACCTCAGAAATCTTACCTCATAATTTGTGCCCCCTCTCTGGAGGTGTTTAAGGCCAGGCTGGACAAGGCACTGAGCAATCTGATGCAGTGGGAGGTGTCCCTGCCTATGGCAGGGGGGTTGGAACTTGATGATCTTTGAAGTCCCTTCCCTTCCAACCCAACCCAAACTATTCTGTTTCTATGAAAGAACAAACACTTGCTTTGGGTGTTGTACAGTTCTGCCCTGTCCTTGCATATCAGCACAGAGCTGAGTGGCTTGAAATGATGAGATGTCCTGTGGTCTGTGGAACAGGTAAATGTGATCTCTTGTGAGTATTGACAAGTCTGCAACACTCAGAGTGAAGTATTTTTTAGAGTACAATTTGTTTCTGGCATCACAGAATGTGAGGGACTGGAAGGGACCTCAAGAGATAGAATCATGGAATAGAATCATAAAATGGTTTGGGTTTGAATGGACTTTAAAGATCATCTAGTTCCATTCCCCCTGCCAGAGCAGGAACACCTAGACCAGGTCACACAGGAAGGTGTTCAGGTGGGTTTTGAATGCCTCCAGAGAAGGAGACCCCACACCCTCTCTGGGCAGCCTGTGCCCTCACTGTGAAAAAGTTTTTTCTCCTATTTGTGTGGAACCTTCTATGCTCCAACTTGCACATGTTGCCCTTTGTCCTATAATTGGATGTCACTGAGAAGAGCCTGGCTCCATCTTCCTGATTCTCACCTTTCACATCACTCCCAGCTCAAGGAGCAGAAGCCCAGAACCACCCAGTGAAAACATCTAATCTGCATGAAACTTCAAGAAAAGGCAGCAGAGACCTACTTCTTTGAAGGCTTTTTTAAGAAATTCACAATGCCAGTTGGTATCTCACGCTCCAAAAACTTAAGTGTTTGGTTGCATAGAGGTTAACTGCAGTCAGAGGAAGCAGTTTAGCCACACTAAACTGATCCTGAATTGTGACAGCCTGTCAGGTTGAGCAGGGAGGGTGTTTGAGGAGCAGTGCCTCAGGCAGTGCCTGCTCTAGGACTCCCAGCATCCCCATCCTCCTCTCTGAGCCAGTCTGGCAGCTTGGGATGCTGGGCACTGAACCGGGTCAAGACAACCATCCACTGGGAAATTTTGGTCACCTGGATTATTTTTTTGCTTTTCTCTCTTGAGCAGGTTGGTGTTTAAAAAGAAAACCAGGAGTCTCAGAGCAGCTAATGCATCCTCTACCTGCATTTGCTGCATCCAGTCATTAGAATCATAGCTGATTAATAGCAACAGTTGAGGAGAAACTTTGCTTAATAGTGAGGTTTTTCTTTTCCCCTAAGGCTGCCAGCAGCTTTCCCGTATGCATCCTCATTTTTCAGTATGAAGTTTTGTCTACCAGGCTGGCTAAAATAGGCCTCTCATCTCATTCTTTTCAGTGCTTAGTCACCTAAGTGAGTCCTTTTATTTTGATATTTTATTCAAGCCTTTCTATTGAGATGCTGGAGCACATGAAGCTGCCGACTGAAGAGAAAGCAACACTTTGGGTTAGGGTTTTGGCCTGTCAGGCTTGTCTTGAGCAGCTTGTTTCCTGACATCTGTTTCCCATGAGCATGGGAGGCACAGTCTAGCATTGGCAGCTTTTCCTGAAGGGGCAGGAAGGGAGGACCAATTTCAGCCTCCGGTCATATCCCCAGACATCACTGACAAGGATTAGGTGGCAAGTTGCCACCTCTGGAAGTTGCATTGGATGGACAAATCATTACCACCCTTGGCTCTCTCTGAGCCTCTGACAGTTCTCTTTTTAGCCAGTCACTGAAGTCTCAGACATTTCCCATACATTTGCTGAATTTTTTTTCTATTTTCTTTTTATTGTCATAGAGCCATCTTTCCATCCCTCCAACCTTTCCTTCAAAGGGCTGGAGCAACTGCCTTATGCAGAGAGGTTGAAGGAGTTGGAGTTGTTTAGCTTGGGGAAGAGGAGGCTCAGAGGGGACCTCATAGGAGCTTCTCAATACCTGAAGGGGGCCCACAGAAAGGCTGAGGTAGGACTTCTGAATAGAATACGTGGTGGGAAGACTAGGAATAATGGATGTAAATTGGAAGAGGGGAGATTCAGGCTAGATATAAGAAAGAAATTCTTTATAGTGAGGGTAGTGAAACACTGGAAGAG
>VZTY01033894.1:7650-33823 GCA_013400935.1 Turnix velox
TGCCTATGGCAGGGGGGTTGGAACTCGATGATCTTTAAGGTCCCTTCCAACCAAAACTATTCTATGATTCTATGATTCTGTGATTGAGCAGGGTGCTTTTTATAGCTTATGTGCTCTATAGAGAATAGGAAGGTTGTTTTTCCCCGTATGAAATCTGAAAACCAATGCTATTAAAAATAAAGCAATCATACATTTGCGTTATTACCATAACCAGTTTGTGCTTCCATCTCTTTTTTTTTTTCTGTCCTCTTTCATTTGTGGTTTTGTTTTTCATCCTTTTGCTAAAGTTTCACAAGTAACCAACAGACACAAATGCTTCAGAGGAATTACAGTGTTCGCCCACACAAGATTTCGTGTGGCAGAAGATAGCTGAAGTGTGAAACTGAGCAGGGTTGTCGATATTGTCAACAGAAATGTGGTTCTGTGTGAAATCTTGGTGTCATCACCATTCTTTGTGATTATTACAGTTGAATGTGTGGTATTTGGAAAAAAAAAAAAAAGGCAGAAAAAAGCGCAAGGAGTTTTCTTGGAAAAACTTGTCCATTTTGTTTCATGGCCATTGCATGAGAGCAGAAGAGCCTCTAAAACAGCCAGTGTGTTGAAAGAGCCTGAGCAGTTTGCTGGAGTCTCTGTGTTCTTTATAGTCCCTGTAAATGAACAAGTACCTTCTGAAAACAAGAAAAACATCTTCCAGGCATAGAGTAGGATTTCTTTACATCTGTAGTTCACAACTTTTTGTTGTAAAAGCAGCAGAATTCTTGGGACACTTAAATTGCTCTTCATTTGAAACTCTGAAACTATTCCATGGTGGCTGGGAATGTGGCCCTGAAGCTGAGGCCTGTTTATGGTCTTTTTTTTTTTCCTGTGTTTTATATAAGCCTTTTGAAGATTTCTGCTTTTTATCTCTTACTTTGCAGTAAAATGGCTGCTTGACGTTTCATGTAAAGATAGCTTCAGAATGTTTTTCCAAAATAGTTCACTTTGGGGGGAGCAGGAGATTTGGGGGAACTAAATTATGGAAGATAAAGAACAAACCAATGAAATAGATAGACAATAACGTGTGAGAATTGTGACTGCTTTCTCCAGTGAGGGCTTTCTACAATAAGAGTTACTTACAGACTAGATGTCTTCTTTTTATGACTATTTTTATTTTGTTGGTTGCATTCTAATGGCTCTGACTTTTTTTGTTTGTCTCAGAAACTTGAAGCTGACATTCTTGATGCTAAAGCAAGCAAAGAACAAGCTCTTCAGGAGTTACAACAGCAGCGACAGCAATCTACAGAATTAGACCTGCGAACAGCAGAACTGAGTAAAGAGCTTGAAGCAGCAAGAGAAGCGTATGCATTTCCTGTGTTAAAGTACATTTCAGTCAGGCACAGAACTAGAATGGTTGGGACAGGAGTTCCTCTCTCCAGTGTTTTTTGTAAAAGTGATGTCCTCCCTCTGCTATGAGAACTGAATTGTATCCTACCTGTTTTATTTCACACTCTGTGCCTTGTAGAGTCCATCTGCGCTGTTGTCTCATGTGAATCACTGACTGCTGGGATTCAGTATGTTTCTTCAGTTTGTTTGCTGTGCTTGTCAGCTGAACAATTTGATTTACCGAGGTCCATCTTTAATGGACCTCTGTAACTAGGAAGGATATTGAGCTATTGGAGAGGGTCCAAAGAAGGGCCACGAAGATGATCAAAGGGTTGGAGCAACTGCCCTATGAGGACAGGCTGAGGGAGTTGGGGTTGTTCAGCCTGGAGAANCCATCTGCGCTGTTGTCTCATGTGAATCTCTGACTGCTGGGATTCAGTATGTTTCTTCAGTTTGTTTGCTGTGCTTGTCAGCTGAACAATTAGATTTACCAAGGTCCATCTTTAATGAACCTCTGTAACTATGGTTCTGTGACTTGCAAAGACTGATATGCAGTTTAGGCATAAGTAGCGAAGGGGTACTTTCTGCTCATAATGTTTTGAGTAATTAAATCCATCTGAAATGGTATTTAGAGCTGCTGGTATGTCTTCATTACAGAGACAGAATGCCCATGTTCTAGATAAAAAAAGATGTACTTCTGCAGTAAATGCATTAAATATTAGAAAGTGATATAAATGTTATAAAAGAATCTGGGAAAAAGAAGAGTAAAAAACCAAAACCATAAACCACTTTGTTTTTCTCTCTGCGTTTCCAGGATGTCTAATTCTAAATTGGATTTACAGAAGAAGTCTGAGGCCCTTGAACAAGCAAAACAGCTGATTTCAAAGCAGGAGGAGGAAAAGACAGGCCTCAGACAAAGCCTTGAGAAATCAAATCAAGACACAAGTAAACAACTAAAGGAATTAGATTGTAAATTGCAAGCAGCTACATCAGAGCTGCAACAAGTGAAATTAGAGAAGGATAATTTGCTAAAAGACCTCACAGCTACCAAAGACAAGCTCTCAAAAAGTTCCGAATCCTTCAAAAAAAGAAAGGAAGAATTAGAGAAAGAAATCCAGAAAGGAAAAGCAGCGGTGGCAGAAATGGTTAGTTGTTTGCTCTATCAGATGTTATTTGGTGTATTTACTGACTGACAAACTACTTTCTGTCTGAAAATTATACACATACAATGGCAATGCATGGAAATTAATTGCCTTAAGGAGGAACCAATTGTGATTTTTAGTAGTGTATATATATGTGTCCTAAAATTTTTTTTTAAGGACATGTGTACTTAAATTTTTTGTGTGGGTGTTCACAGAAGTAAACATCAGTTACATCACACAACAGAATCCTTTTTTCTTGCTGCATGCCTTCATAATATAGTGAAGAAACTGAATAGAGATAAGTGGTGAAATGATCTGATGGGAAATGACTCCCTTTAGAAAGGTCATCTTTTTATAAAGAAACAATACTATAAACTCTTTCCAAAGGTACCATGATATTGGAGATGTTACTTGTCTGAGAACATCTTGGTTTATTTTCTGGAGTCTTTGTATGTAGAAACTTGTTGAACATGCAAGGAGGCTGTGTACTATTAGCAGAGTAGCACTGTCTATTATCTGAGGAGATTCCTAGAATCATCTAGGTATTACCAGAGTATTATTATCGAGTTATTTGCAGATTACAGGGTACTGCTTGAGTTTCAGAAAGGTCTCACAAGTTTCAGGAAATCATGAAGTGCTTTACCACTAGAGCAAACTCTTAACTACCCTTGAGGTACACCATTTTCTGTCCTCTTTAATGGTAGTATGAATTGGTACTCTAGGAATAGATTTTATAGATTGTGTTACATGAATTTTCTGGCACCTCTGCCTCAGATATGGTAGGGGTGTCTTCCACATTCCCATTTCATCTAATGTGCCACCATTTCCCAGAACTCATTCATAGCTGCTTTTATTCTGTTCTAAAAAAAAATGCTGCTCCTAGTTAAAAATAACTTTTTTCCTTTACTCTTTCACCCTTTTAAGATAAGCCTTTTTGTTTGCTTTACTTAGTTACTGCTCTTTAAATACTTGTTTCTCCTAAAAACTGGAAAGGTTTTTCTCCCCAGTTTAGACTTTAAAGATAGGAGTCCAGATTCTGCTTCTAATTCTGTAGCCATTTGGAGGCTTGCCACTGTCTTGAGTGTGTAGTATTTAGGGCAAAATGTAGTTGCTCAAGAGCACAAATGTACTTACTCTTGAGTTTTTGAACATCAGGAAATTTTGAATCCTGATAAGATTGGTAAGCCTATGATTTGCCAAAAGATATGGAGAAGAGCTGCCAACAGTGGTTTCAAACAGGGACACTGTTCTCAATCAGAAAAAGCTTTTGCACAAGGTTTTATTTATTAGCTCTGCTAAGCTTAGATTTACTGCCATTAAGGTTTTGAGAAATTTTGAGATGAAAATATGTCTGCAGCTGAGAAGGAAAGCTTTTTCACTGAGAAGGAAGCATTATTTTTCAGGCTTTTGTAAATCCTGCAAAAATACCTGGTAGTTTGCCTTACAAGCTTACAGGAGTGTTTCCTTGTCTTGTGTTTTTTAGGAAAAGTCTTGTCAAGAGGTGAAACAGCAGCTCAAGGTGCAAACAGAGACTGTAGCTAAAGAAAGGAATGAATTGAAAAATTCACTGGAAAAAAAGGAGGGGGTAAGCTATTTGCTTAGTTTAAAGATACAGCAATAAATACTTAAAAGATTTGTTTTCAATCTCAAATGCTGGGGTGGGTTGTAGTTCTCTTTCCTAGGGCACTGAAATAAACTGATAGTAAAAAATTCCTACATGTTAACAAGAGGTTTTAAAAAATACAGGTTTTAATCTTGTCTTTCTGTGTCACTCATACCTTGAGGGTGATTTTGGCCCCTCAGTTTTATTCATTAAAGAAATGAATTTTGAGTTGCCATGTTACTTTTTTGCCTGCTTATGGTCTATGCATAATAAAAGCTGGGTTTTTGTATCCTTACATTTGTTTTAGTCTCAGGCTTTAATTGATATGTTCTCTGTGTGGTTTACAGGACATTTTCAGGTATCCTTAAAGAGTTATTTTCTTGTGCAAAGTTTTGTAAGTTACTTGCCTTTGACTGCTTAAGGAGAAAATGTACTTCTTTTTTTTAAGATGAACATTCAGACTGCAATACCCCATGTAGTCCAGCTGGCAGCCTTAATGCCAGATTTGCTTTCATGGATTTCTTTACTTAAGCTGCCACTTGTTTCCAAAAGAAGTCAGAACATATATGATCAGTGGACACAGTTTGATGGGATATGATTGACTCTTAGTATCTGAAAGAGCTTGTGGATATTCAGGTGTGATGGAAATTGCTCTGAGATTACTGCTGCTCCTGCCCTGGCTCCTCTTGTTCTTCAGAAGCACTGTGATGCTCTGTAGCAAGTGCAGGAGGATAATTTTGGTATCTGCTGCAGTTGACAGTTGGTGAGCCCAGACCACTGCAGGATTGAAAAGACTTCCATGGTTTTGGATTATGAAAAAAGGCTCTAGTTGCTCTGAGGATAGGAAATTGAGAAAATCAATCTTTTTAATGTTTTCTGGTAGCTCTTAAAATCTCTCTTGTTGGAACACCTAACCCTGAAACAGGCAGCAGTGGCACTGTGGGATGGTCTGATTCTGCATGCAAGAAACAGTAGTAGAATGCTTGGAAACCATTTACTGAGAAGATACAGCCTGGTATCTAGTCTCTGGCACAATTAAATGGCAGATGCCTGGAGAAGAGAAGAGTAGGGCAAGCTTTTCATACACCTTTGGTCAGGGATTTCTCCCCAACTTCTACCAGTCCTCTGGGAACTGATGTCCCGAAGCTGCATCTTCTTCATAAGCTTTTATGCACTTTTTCATCTGTGAAATTATCTGTTTGCGCTTTTACTGTGTAATTTATCATCCACGTGGTTCAACAGGCAGTTTAACATGCTAAAGCATGTGTATAAATAGTGATTTAAATTTAAATTATATGCAGTTATTTAATATTTTTTTAATATAGATGTCTAAGCAGCTGTCAATAGAACTTGATTCAGCACGAGCACAAGTACTGGAAATTCAGGGTCTTCTGAAAGAGAAAGAAAAAAGCGAGCAGCATCTCCAGGGGAAGCTGAGAGACTTAAAGGAGTCTTTTGAGCAGAAGAAAAAACATACTGAGACACTGCAAGCTGAATTAAAAACTTCCCTTTTAGATAAGGTAAGTCTTTATCCTTTATAAAAATTATTTTAAATTTCTCTGATAAATGCCGTAGCTTTTATATGAGTATCTTTGCTGTTTGCTGTAGTCTTATTGCAAGTTTTAAGGTCTGGATGTGGGAACAAGGTCTTGAGATGCTGTTGCAGACAGCATCTGATGGATCTGTTAGAGAAATGCTGGTTCTGAAGAAAATTTCTTCCAATAAAGCCTATGGCCATTATAAACCGAGTCTTCTCTTATTATACCAAAAGAATTTATCCAAGTGACAGTACAAAGCTCATAAAACATAGTGGAAAAAGTTTTAATGTTTTAAAACATTAGGGAATGTTGTGTGCCATGCACTATTAAATGTTTCTGTAGCTTTGACTGCCCAATGTTACTTGATTGTATTTGTACTTTAGTCTGTGGAAGCCTTAGGACTTGAAAACATTTTTGATGTTTGGTCTTAATGTGTTTCAGTTGGTCTTTCGGCATGAATAAAATTTTGCTGTTAAATTAATTACTGTAAAATCACAAACAGATTATTGAACTGCTATTTCAAAGTGAAAAAAATCTCATCCTATGGTAGGTATGTGGTTTATTGAAATAATTAAGCTTTATTGTCTGTGATTTTAGTTAATGCTTTCTATGCTTTTGTTTCAGGCAGAACTGGAGAATAAACTTCAACAGCAAACTATTTTGTCAGCACAGGAGCTTAAAGCAGAGAAAGTCAAGCTAGCAGACTTACAGAAGACCCATGAAAAACATAAGGAAAACATGGAAAAGCTGCAGCTGGACCTTTATGGGAAAGAGTCTGAGCTGCTGGCAACCAGGCAAGACCTTAAGGTACTTCCAGTTATTTTAATGTTGCATGTGACTTAGTAGATCTCTTTATATTCATTTTAATGAACACAAAATGGTATAAGAATTGCATAGGAGAAAAAAAAGTTCTTCTGCTCTATATACAATTTAGTGCTGTCAATCAGTTCCCCTGGAACAGATGATGTCCTGAGATTCATCAAAAGCCAGGGTTTTTTGGCAAGTTACATGAACTGCTCTTCCATTTGTGCAGCAGCAATCTGAGCTGTGAGAGCAAAGTGACAGATAATTTATTTCTGTATTCTTTCAAGAGTTAATTTTTGTGTTGTTTTTTCTTGCTATGTTTTATAGCCTTCAAATAAATAATTAGAGGAAAGTCTTTGCCAGCATGAGTAACTACCGTCTTTTAGATAATTTAAGTGGGACTTGAATTTTGAGTTTATTTTCATGTCCTTGACCTTTCCATTTCTTCCAGCCCGATTGTATTAGAGACATCAAACTAATGGAAATAGTAGATTTGGGAACTTGCCTGGAATATGGGTACCTAAACTTGAAGTTCTTGCTGTTCCTAAGCTGGATTTATTTGATTTGGTATTTGGGTGTCATCTCCAGTCAATAAAGGTGTCTTTTTGTTCCTTTTTTTTCCTGCCTTCCTCCTCCATGCCAGTGCTAAGCTGATGCTCTGGTTTGTTCCAGGACGTAATGTGCAGCAGAGACTGTGTCTACTGGCAAGATATGTAGCTTTGCCACTTTGCTCTTCAGATGAAACCTTTTTCACCTTTCTCTGTGTCTGTCTGACACTGTTGTTTTAGGCTCTTCTGAAATTTATGGAGAGAAATAGGCACGTTGGGAGGACAGATCATTTGATCTATTTTGGAAGTCAGCATCTGTTTGCATCTTTACATATAAAGGGAGGCACTGGTGAGCACTTTGATTTCAGAGCTCCCTTTCTCCTGTCACAGTGATGACAATGCTGAAATAGTGAAGGCCTTACACCAAGTGAACTGTAGAGCCCTAGCCAAACTCCAGGTTTGTGGTTACCTTAAAAAAAAAAAGGAAATAGCTCCTTTAAATGTAGTCCATAGGAGGCTTATTAATTGTACTCTTCTGTAGCATTTGACTCCTGCTGCATTTCCCTGCAGGCTGCAGCAGCTTTACTTCCCAGGGCTTCTTGGTTGAATCACCGTGTAAAAGATGTGCAGACTTCATGAAGATTAACAAGCAAAGAGGGTTTAAATGTGGTCTTTCCTACAGTTGGCTACTGTAGCACACGTACCTCTTTGAATTAATTCCCTGAAATGTATTTAGAATAACATTTGCAGTGACCCATAAAAGCTTAGTAACTGGGGTTTTTTGTTATATTGTTTCTATAAGTATTGCTTGTTGCAAAAATAGCCCTCGTAAGTATTATTAAACCAGCATGATGACCTCTACTTCTGGCAAGTGTAAAATCAGACATTAGGTGTCCTGCATGCTTTTAAACCTGAATGGGGATGGTAGCAAGATGGAGAGCTTCCACACAAAAGGGGTTAAATAAGGTGACAGCAACAGGAGAAAAAGGTTTTCAAGATGAGCAGTCAGGTAACTTTACTGTGTAAGTCTCTGTGGAGCCTAGACAACCTGAGGAAAATTGAGGTACACAGTACAAACTTTAGGCTATTTGCTCAATTAAAATATGTGTCTTTAAAACATGTACTAATTTGTATTGGTGAGATCTACTCACCACTGCTTTTTTCTGTAAAAAAAAGGTGGGAAACCAGTCTTTAATCATGGATGTGCTGTCTCACTGCACTGTTGACCTAAACAAGTAATGATAGCTCAGAAGACCACAAAGGAAAAAGTGCTTCACAAAGATTTAGCATGATAGTGTTAGACTTGGGAGATGAGTATCAAAATACCACTCAAGTCAGAAGAACTCTGTGGTAGGGTTTCACAGTCTGGTGCAAAGTTAGTTGTATGGATTATGTTGTGCCTTGGGTGAGCGATTTAATTATGGTAGATAATTTGAGTCAGAGCTATGGATTTTGATTAATGTCTAGAACTGAAGCTGATTGAGTGGGTGGCAGTTCTGACTGGTCTTCATCTTCCTAGTAGGTAGTAATAGAAGTTTTTAAAATTATGTAACATGAGCTTGGGTGTCTTTCAGTGCTCTCGTTTTGGGGTATCATAACACATGGCCAGGCTGTATAGTGAAATTCTGAAGTTAAAAATACTAAATATTCTTGCGAGTTGTAGCACCTTGCTGTTGGTGACACACACACCATATTCTTTGGGGTAGATCAAATAATGCTGTACATAGTATAGGTGATGCGAATTTGGTGGTAGGTGTAATTCCCGGGACGGAGGATGGAAGGAGTTGGGCTGTACACACAGCACCATCTGCTGGCATCTACTTGGAATATCGCTGTTGGGATCGCTGTCTCATCTCCATCAGGGAAACTGAGGTGTGATGATGAGCTGAAATTTTTCAGTTGGAGATAAGAGCATCGCAGTGAGAGTGAGTGGCAAGGTGGACAGCTGCCCTCTGGAATGCCATCAGCACGGCTGGATCCTGGTTTCTGGTTCAGGAGCAGAAGATCCTATCTATGTTGCTGTAGCCGGGTGCAAACTTTGAAGCCTTAAGTATTGCTGAAGTGTTGTAACAAGATCAGAAATTAAAATTTGAGAACATACGTTTGTGAATTCTACTCACTGAAAATTTACTTTGGCTTAAAAATGCACCATGTGTAACAGTAACAGCACTCATACATTTTTGCCTCTGTGACTGGAAAAAGAAATTGGGTAGGGTTTTAGTGCTTGTAAGAACAATTGTTTTTAGATAAAAGAAAATATAGATAATATAAACCGATTACCACTGAACATTTTTTGTGTATATACACACAAATCCATATACATATAGCTCTGTATGTGTGCATATATAATATATGAACATTTTTTGTATACACACACACCATATTTTCATTTTCTTTGTGTGGAAAAGGCTTTTTAATGTAGAAGAATTAGCAAAAATGCTGAACTGTTATTTTTTGCCTTGATTTTGAGCTAGTGCAAACATACTTCATGTGAATCCTACTCTGCCAAAGTGTCTTTCAATCTTGGTATTTGTGCTTTTTGTAGTCACTCATGTGCTTTTTGTAGACAGGTTTCCTCTGTCTTCTCAAAAGAATGTTTTGTGCTTCCAGTATTGGCATTGCTGTCACTGTATCTTCAGTGAATGTTCTGGGACTATATTCATGCTGCCAAACCTCAGGTCTGTAAGTCAGGAGCCTAATTGCCTACAGTCAGCCTAAGCCCTCTTCTTAGGACATGAGGAGAAATGAAGTTAGCACCTGTGAGTAATTTCATGTCTCTTCTGGTGGACTGGATCAAGGAGCACACAAGGCTATACTACTCACTTGTGCACCTCACTTAGGTAGAATGAATCCAGGTCTTGCCACCCAGCTAGGACCAGTTCTGCCATTATTTGGCACTATTACTTGCACTGCAGCAACCCTTGTTGTAGTGAATCAAACTGTGATATTTTCTTAACTTTTTACTCACTTATTTAAACCCTTTACCAGTCATCTTAGCATCTGGTTTTTATTTACAAAATAGGTAGAGATTGCCACCTTTTGTTCTGTACCCTTTCTTTGCCTTCAGTTTTGTCTCATCCTATATCTCATGACAGAGGGTATCTTGTAGAGAGAATAGGAGTAATAGCAAAGCAGAATGGTAGGTAAATGGCATCAGCTGTTTTGAGAGGTGACCTTTGTATTAAAGATGTGAACTCCTTGACAGTCTGAAAGAATCATGAATTACAGTCTCATTGGAGACTGGGCCGTGAGCAAAAGATGCTATGGGAGGCTTCTGAGCAAATCAGGGAGGAAGGCATAAATAGATAGATAATAGATTTAGTGTTTAAATAGGTAATAGATTCATTGTTAAAAAAACATTGAGTGATTTCACAGTTAAGATTGGTAACACTGGATGATAGAAATGTTTGTACATAATGCAGTGCAGAGCAGGCTGAATAGTGTTTCCCCTTGCAGGAGCATTTATGTTGTCTTAACCTGAACATTGACACAATGAGATAATCTGTCCAGTGTAGACATCTTGTGGAGGCAAAATACTTTAGGCATTACAAGGGGGAGTTGGGAGGCAGCAGAAATAAAATAGCTTTTAAACTAACATGGAAGTGGTTAGAGCATAGTTTAGTGAATTTACTAAGAGCTTAGATAATAGTTTAGGATTTAACTAAGAGCTTGTAAAAGAATTTAGTTTTTCTTGAAAGAATCTAAATCCTTAATGGTGCACCACAGATAACAAATTTATTAGTGAAATAAATCTCCTGACCTCCCATTCTGTTTTTTGGCAATAAAACTTCCCATAAATTCACTATATTTTGGAGGAGTAGAGTGTGAGTTTTGTATTCTCTCCTTACTTATTTATGAAAGAACAAGCTTCTCAGTGTAGCTAGCCCTTGCCTTATGCCGAAGGCTTTAAAAAAATAAATAACCTTCAAAATACTAACTTGGGAAGAACCCCAAAGTCTGACATTGCTGTGAGCAAAAAGAATGATCCTCTGGCACAAGTTTTACATTGTTTCTTGGGTCTTTGTGACTTGCAGTAGAGAGATAAATCTAAGTTCTTTCTCAAGGTAATGGAGAGAGTTGAAGCCAAATAAAAATACGATCTGCTGTACATTTTGTGTGAAAGTTTGAATTTTCTGTTTAAAATGCTGATGCAGCCAAGACTGAAATGTTCTGTCTTTGACTTGAGATTTTTCAAAAATTCTATTATTTCTCTAGCAGTTAGTTATTAAGTCATTGGTAATAAATAGTGGTGATTGATTTTTGAGATCTTCACTGTATAGCTTCACTTCCTCTTAAGTAACAGCTGTCTTGATTTATAAAGCAGTTGATTTTCCCAGAAAAGGGAAGAAATTTGTGTGAGCAAATTCAAGTCAATTCTGTTTTCATCAGCCATCTTCATTCTTTAGCCTTTTATATGTGTTCACCTTTTCCCTGTGGAGGGATGCAAACTAGAATGTGTATAGTAGCATATTACTTCTGGAAATGGTACAGGGGTTTCTTTCTACTTAGGTTAACCTTATAACCTCAAACATTTGTAGGTATATGTAGCTTTTTCAACATTTGTAGGTATATGTTACAATCTAGATAACAGTTTTTATCCACTTGAAAGATATTTAAATGACTGTTGAGTACCTGAAGCTCTTACACCGACAGATAATTTGCAGAAATCTCTTTGTAATTAGTCCACAGAAGAGAAACTTGCTTTAGCTCAAGAAGAATTAGTTTCCAGCAGAAATCGAATTGCTAGCGCAAATCAGCAAATTCAGGAACTGAAGAAAGCAAAGTCTACACTGGAGCAGGATGCATCAAAGAAGGAGCAGCAGCTGGATGAGAAGACCAAAATGTTACAGGATCTTCAGAATGACAGGGTAAGTCTCAGTCTTTGAGATCTTCATAGAGCCATCCCCCACAGGAACCTGTTGCAAATTAGTCTCAGATCTCTAAACATGGGGTATTTTGAGGGCTTAGCATTATTGTAGTGCATAGTAATGTGAGTTTAACCAAACCTGTGATGCAAATATTTGTCATGGACAACTGAAATGAATTTGGGTCAAAAACAGGCTGTTAATGCCTTTTTAGTGACAGATGGAAATATGTTATTAGTTTTAAATCAACAACTGAAAACGTGATACTGACTGTCTTACAAACTGTCAGGAGAGATATGTAGCAGTTTTTTCCCCTTAATTACTGCTGTTTGGACCCTGGAAAATCTTTATTTAGCTGGTTTTTTTATTTGGTGAACTTGGAAGAAGTAACTTTGCTAGTGCATTTAATTTCTCTTTAAGATTTTAAAAGAAAAAGACTTGGCTAATGAAAAATGTAAAACAACGGAGCTCCAGGAGATAAGGAATAGACTTGAAAAAGAAAATGCTAGACTGGCCGAAGAGCTTAGAGTCTGCAAGCAAGAATTTGAGAAGGTATATTGAGACAAACTGAGTTTTCATGTGTTTGGTTATCTGATAAGAAATATGTGGCTACTCAGGAGATGTTATCTAGAATGGCTTTTGCAGAGATGGTTGCTGTAAATATCAGTATTACAGGTAAGGGAATCAAAGCATAGATTTTTGTTGTGGTTCCAGAGCAGTGGTGACTTGATTAGTGATTATCCTGGAGCACCAGTGTGCCCAGTGTTCTTGACCAGGATGACCACATCATTTGTCTTAGTTTCAGAATGGATTGCATATCCTGGCTTTTTTTCTTCTCCATTGTAGATTCATGGTTTTTACCTCTGCTGGACTGTTCTGAATTACAGAAAAGATATCCAAAACTGTCAGATATAAGAAGTTTCACAGATATTCTAGACACATCTGATACTTCTCAAAGATGTGTGATAGCACTGAAACTCCCTTCGTGTGCTGTGGTTTTTTAAAATGTCTTAAAAAGTCACTGCTGGGGAAGAAACAATGTCAGGATGTGCTATAAAAGACTAACTCTCTTCCAAAATCATAGCAATCAAATGAGCTCTCTAAAGAGTAAAAGTTAAATGAAATAATTTTTAAACTTAAGTAATTTATCACTGCATTAAATGTATTTAATTTTTTAGCCTCTGTATAAACAAACACTCCTAAAGGGCCATTGTTTGTTTTCCATAGTATAGTATTAGTAGTTATATTTGCATCAGTTAAACACACAGTGTTTAGTTGCTGTAGAAGTATAGATGAATATACAGTCCCTTTATGCTAATAAAAAAGTAATATGATATCTTGTGAGTTTCAGATATTCTTTGTTCTCCAGCATCTAGAAAATGTTTTCCTATTTTTAGATGAAAGACTGTACTTTGTTTCTGTCAAGCAATCTATGCCTAGTACTTTCTTGAATTTTCAGGAGTGGTTATTATAATTCTTGTCATTTATAATATTCCACTCTTAATCTCCCTACCAATGGTTAGAATAAACCAAAATTCCCTGTCCTCCGCTACTTCAGTAGAAACATTAAATTTATTTTTAAAATGGAATGTTCTTCATAATAGAGGTATTTAAAGTTTAAAATCTTTGACCATAGAAATCAGTGATTCTTTGTCCTATAAAGTCATACTTTCTTCCAGTGATAAAACTAAAAATTATTACTGTCATCTCAGAGATTACAGTAGTTTTTATTTAAATAATTTACTCTTTCAATTACTACTGCTACCTAACTTTGAGCTCTGTATCCTGACAGGAGGTGTCAAATCTCAAGGATGCAAAGCAGCTATTGATTCAACAGAAATTAGAGCTACAGGGCAAAACAGATAAGGTAAATTTGTCTCTGGAACAGGAGAAGAAAAACCATCAAGCTGTCAAAGACCAACTGAAAGAAAGAGAAGAGGAGCTGAAGAAAGAATGTGCTGAAATGGAAGCAAAACTGGTTAGTATGTTAGAGAGCTTAAGGCTGTTGTTTTCAGAACACACCTTTTGGATTCTTTCAGGTACAAAGAGGACATCAGTTTTGCGTTGTATTTTTTAAATGAGAAATCTTTGAGGTATTTCATGTTATAGGAAGACTCAGTGGGATGACAGATTTGTTTAATGTAGTTGTTATAAGTAGTCATTCTAGTACAATAAGATTCTTTGTCTCAGTTGAATTTAGGATATAGGGAAAAAATACTTGGAAGGTTGTTTTCCATTGTTTTCTTAGCAAATAGAGAAAAAGGAGAAAGAGGAAGAAAACCGAAAGCATGAGGAAAAGGAGACCAAGCTCACCATGCAGGTCACAGCTCTGAATGAGAACCTGGCTACCATGAAGAAAGAGTGGCAAAGCAGTCAGAGGCGAGTGAGTGAGCTGGAGAAGCAGACGGATGATTTACGTGGGGACATTGCTGTCTTGGAAGCAACAGTGCAGAATAATCAGGATGAGAGAAGAGCATTGCTTGAGAGGTAAGGTGCAGTCATTCCCACATGGAAGTATAGTTTGGGAAACAGTCTCACACTGAAAACTTCTTTCAGGACTCTCTCTGCAGGCTTTATTGAAATCCCTGTTTGTTGATAGCACCTGGGTTGTGGGTGCAGTTCTGTCTCCCTGCCAAAGGCACCTCTCCAGGCTAAGCTGAGCACTTTTTCTTTGGCCAAAGCTGTGGGAATCACTGAATGCAGCACCCGTGAGACAGCAAACTTACTTTGTCCTTTTTTCCTGACATGTTTGGTGGAGGCAGAAACTTCATTTAATACTGTCAAGCTTTCTGATTTGATTTTTGAGCAAGTAGACCTTGGGAAAGGATGGAGCCAGTTTAAGGGAGATTCTCTTTCTTCAATAATCCCTTGCCATACTGTGCTGAACTCTTGTAGCTGTTTAGAGATTGGTAGAAAAAATAACCCTTGAAATTAGACTTTCAGCTGATTCTTTACTAAAAGAAGAAGTTTTCTGCTGTCTTGTCAGACCTTATCTGCTGTGGGTGGATTGTGATAGCATCTTTTTGCATGGTGGTACTACTTACCTGGTCTTGCTGCTGATGGACTACGTTCAGAACTATCCCTGGTTTTGGGAGTATCTCCAGGTATTAATAAGCCACAGATATTTGGGGGCAATGCCAGGTAGTCTCAAACTTACTGTTACAATGGACATTTTTCCAGTTGAGACATCCTAGAACTCTTCACAGCAAGGATATTTTTGGCTGCATTTTATGACAGTAACTTCTCAGCCTGCCCAAAGGAGTCAGTGAACATTGAATTACATGCTTAGAGATAAATGCTTTCTATTTGTCCTCAGGTGTATAAAAAGTGAGGGAGAAATTGAAAAGCTTCAAGCCAAACTTGTAGAAATGAAGAAAAAGCTGGACAACACTACTGCTGCAATGCAGGAACTTGGCCGAGAAAACCAGTCGTTACAGGTATAATTTGATTTTGGGGGAATTAAACCTGTTGATTCTCTGTGAGGGAACCTTGTGGATTTGTGACTGATGGGTGGTGGTTGTGCTTGTGGTGTATGAGGGCCTATTGATGTCATCAGTTTATAGTTTTGAAACTTGGAAGATTTTCTTTCTGAACAAATGTAAGCTTTTAGTCTTGTGGCAGAATTGGTGCTTTTATACTGCACTGGGTTGTGCATGCACATTCGGCATGAATTAGACATGCTTTTAAAAATTGCTCTTTATAGATCAAACAGACCCAAGCTCTCAACAGGAAATGGGCAGAAGACAATGATGTACAGAATTGTATGGCCTGTGGAAAAGGGTTTTCGGTGACAGTGAGAAGGGTAGGTGTGTTTTACTATGTGTCTGTGTGGATTTTATTTTTCTGTTGTTTTCAAACACTTAGATGGAATACAAAACTTCAGAAAATGGCCTTAATAGTGCTGTGATACTCAGAACATCTCAGAATACAGTAATAGCATACAGTACTCTAAATATTAAAAAAATTACACTGTTGTAAGGGGGCAAACTTATTTATAACTAGTCTGAAGTGGATTTGCAGGTATAAAAAGAATGTACATTTATTGAAATTGGATATATATCTGAAAATATGAGGCATCAACGTGACCTGCTGCTTTGTGACTATTTATTTCTAAATACTGACTAAACATGGAATGGAAGAAACAACTGGATGTGGTTTAGTTCTGTAGTCAGAACTGCTTTGTAAAAACAGCTGTGGTCAACTGAGATGCTAGCATCCCTTGATTTTCAGAGTTTGCCCTTCATCCAGTAGTTAGCATCTGTCCCACAAATGATTTGGCCATATAATAGGTGAGGAATATTAATTTGTTCTGCGAACAAGGTTCATTTTGCAGTGCTTCCTGACTTGGTCTTTGGTATCTCTCCCTGTATTACGTTACTTTTGGGATGTTTTTGAACAAAGACTGCTGGATCCTTGATTCAATTTTCCCTGTCAGTGTGAAGGCAGGTTATCTGTAAGAAGAATGTGTTTTATGAGACCAAAGCAAGTTCAAGAGGAGGATGAACTTTAACCAGTTCAGTTCTAAAACTGCTATAGCCTCCTGACTCTCTCGCAGCTCGGAAAGCAAATGGGATCCTGGGCTCCATCAGGCGAGGGGTGGTCAGCAGGGATAGGGAGGTGATTGTCCCACTCTACTCAGCTCTTGTGAGGCCCCATCTGGAGTACTGTGTCCAGGTGTGGAGCCCTCAGTACAAAAAAGATATAGAGACTTTGGAAAGGGTCCAGAGGAGGGCCACGAAGATGATCAGGGGGCTGGAGCACCTCCCCTATGAGGACAGGCTGAGGGAGTTGGGCTTGTTCAGCCTGGAGAAGAGAAGGCTGAGGGGTGACCTCATTGCAGCCTTTCAATACCTGAAGGGAACCTACACACAGGAAGGGAGTAAACTCTTTGAAAGGGCTGACAATAGCAGGACTAGGGGAAATGGATACAAGTTGAAGGAGGGAAGATTTAGGTTGGATATTAGGGGGAAGTTCTTTACTAGGAGAGTGGTTAGGTCCTGGAACAGGCTGCCGAGGGAGATTGTGGATGCCCCATCCTTGGAGGTGTTCAAGACCAGGCTGGACGAGGCCCTGGGCAACCTCATCTAGTAGATGTGTTTGTTAGGTGGCCCTGCTAGACAGGGGGGTTGGAGTTACATGATCCTTGGGGTCCCTTCCAACCCGGGTCATTCTGTGATTCTGTGACTCACTGAAGTGCTTCTGAATATTGCCTATAGAAAAGACTTACTTTTGTGTCCTTTTGTGTACTATGTAACTACTATTTAAAAATTCAAACTAAATAATGAAACATGAGAACTGACTTGACATGATAGTGATCTCTGGTAGTGATCGATGCGTTGCTGTTGATGCTCAGCATATATATTTCTTCTCTTTCACAGCATCACTGTAGACAGTGTGGAAATATCTTTTGTGCTGAGTGCTCAGCAAAGAATGCCTTAACTCCTTCTTCGAAGAAGCCTGTCCGAGTCTGTGATACTTGCTTTAATGACTTGCAAGGATAACCGGCTATTGTGAGTGACAAAGAAATGTTAGACTAAAACTTACCATTTCTGTTGATGCACTTCGTTCAGCACTCAGACTACTATTCAGTTTGGACAATGATTGTAACACTTGGCAAAATTTAGTATATTTTAAAATGTTTATTGATACCAAGTGAAATTATTGTATTTTTTGTGAGACATGGGCTCAGATCATCCATAGCTTATTGCCATTTATTGTGGAAAGAGCTTCTATGTCTAGTTTAGAAATACCCAGTTATTTGTAAATAAAGTTTAAACAGAGGAGTAACAATGTATTTTTTTATCTTTTATTTTTTTGTTCCAAGAGAAACAGCATTTATGTGATAATGCAGTTTATTCTTGTTTCTTTCAAAGAAAAAGGAAGATGCAAAAACTTGTGAGGATATTATGTATCAAAATGTTGCTGTAAAAGCGTAACTAATTGTTGCATTTGATTGCATATCTGATGTTCTTTATAACCCTTGTGATTCTCTATCTATCTCTGGTTCTTGGACTTTTCTCTCTGAAGTTTGAACTCCCCAGTGAGGGTAATGGCTGAACTCTACTCGAGCTCAGTTCTATTTGCCCACGTAGAACTTGTCTTCGCATCAGCACCCAAGTCCTTACCCAGCCACACTACTTGGGTGCTGGAACAACCTTGCTTATACTGTATTGCTGTGTATGTGTCTGAAAAAATGTGTGAGAACAATGATGAGACAAAGTTTAGCTGGCATTCTGGGAATATTATATAATACATGACAATATTCTGTCCCATATTGATTAATTTCACTTTTACATATTTGGTTGATGAATTTTAATATTCCAGAAAGCACTATAAAAAACAACTAATAATGCTCATTGGCTGTAACACTTCCTGCCCCCTGTCCATGTTCTGTAAGCCCTGAGAAGTCCTTGGGACATCCTAAGGGACATCAAGGACTTCCATTATAGGTATCCTCCTAAGAAAAATTCTTTTTTTCTGAGGCTGCAGTTTGTCTAACCTTTACTTTTGTCCTTTCCCTCATTTAATTTGTGTACTTGCAGCAGAGGTTTCTGCTGGCTCCAAACTTCTTTCTTCATTTTTTTTTTTTCCCCCCAATGATTTTTATTTCAACTTGTTTGCTCTGTTCCCTGTCTAATTTTTTTTTCCCTTTGTATCTGGTACTCAGAACTGTTAAGGGAATTGAAAAGGACCATGTCCTGAATTCCCCTATTTCTTGGCAAGGTAAGGAATTGAATTCTGTCTCAATGATACAAGTTTAGCTGCTGCTATGCAGATTTGTTTGCTTGTATCTGTTGACAGCTCTATATATGAATGAGGAAGAGTCTCCTTTATGAAAATTGTCTAGTCTCCGTGAATTCTCAAGTGGAAAAAGCTTCTTAATACTTCCCCTCCTGAAGTCATGATCTATATATTTCATGCCCCTTCTTAGCTTACCTGTCTAGTTCTACATTTGCAGCCCTAAGGAGTCTTTTAAATTAATTCCTTATTTCCCAAAAGCCAGTTGAATTATGTAACTCGTTCTCCTTGCTATCAAAGGGTTAGGGTTGCATCCACGCTTTGTGTGAAATACTGACCTGCTTTTCTGGTTTAACTTGAGAGTTGCTTTCTCAAAAGAAAAAAATTGATGCATCGATTCTATATGAACAGAGCCCCTGGACGTGCCATTTTTTTTTATCTGTGCAATTGTTTGTCATAGGAGTATTTTGAGTAGAAAATACTAAAAAACAGAATCTCTGCCTCCAGGCCTTTTTTGCTACTGATTTATTTACTGGAAGAATCTGAAGAATTTGGTTTCAGGCCTTTCTTCCTTTGACACATGGCTTCACCAATGTGAGAAAGGTAAAGATGTGACAGTCATGCTCCGGCTTAGATGAGCTCTGCCCTGTTGTGACATAGGGGAGCCTTGTGCTGCTCTTGAGGTGAAGGGCAAACACGGGGAGAGAGGGAAGAGAGAATCTTCCCATGACTGCACAAGGCCAAAACACGGGAGGCAGAGGAGGATGGAAATCTCTCAGGGGGAGATAGGAAAGTGGTTAAAAGATGCAGTTATCCTCAGGCATTTTATTTTTCAACGTGAACTTGTGAAAGTCGTAGAGAGAAATCTGCAGTAAAGAGGAAGCAATAGAAGCTCTGTTATGTTTCTTGATTGTTCTTGTTGTGCCTTTTGGGGATACCTTTGTGTAAAGAGGCCCCTCACTCAGCTGGCTGATAAATCTCTGCAATTGATTGACTGCAGGTCTGGAGCTCCAAAGTTTCAGGCACAAAACCAGTTCAATTCTGAAGACTGCTTTTTGATGATCAGTTCATAAGACCAACTTTTTGAGGGGATAGAAATCCTTTTTGAATAAACATGTTTAGAAAGAGAGATTTTTAAAATTTGGAGCAGTGGAATGGTAGAAGCTTTCATACGTGAGTTTGCAGCAATAGGTCAGTGGTTCTAAAGCTTTTCACTGGAGTAAATTTATGAATACTGCTAAATCTTATGCTCCTTCTGTTGTGCTTAAGATTCTTGGTACTGGTCTCTATTTGTTGACAAGTTGATGGTCTAATGAACCGTGTAGTGCTCTTGGCCTGACTGCCAGGTTAGACATTGTGGTGAAGCTTAATAAAATGAGCTATGAGATATGTAATGAGGGAAACTGGAAGGTGAAAAGCTTTTGTATTTCTAAATCAGCTTGCTGACTCTGGCTGTTTTGGTGGATGTGTTTCAGTATGTGAAACCACATACTGAAGTGTGTGCATTTTGTTGCAATAAATAATAGGAAAACCTATTAAAAACTCAGATAACTTTTATCACACTGAGTTAAAGGATTCCAGAATAAATAATTTAATGCAGCAATTTTACAGACTGCAAACACTGGAACATAGGGAAAAATGAGTAAAATGGCAGAAGAGACTAGAGCCTTGTAACTGGTGGACAGACAGTGATGTGTTTTAGCAGCTTTTAATAAGAATCAGATTACTGTGATTCATGGAGGAGGGTTCATTATAGAGCAAGAGGTGGAATTAATGGTAAAACCAACAAACCAGTAGGTTTGTGGAATCCTTAAGCTGCCTTTGATTACTAGCCATTAGGAAAGGGAGAGAGAAATCTGAGGTTTGTTCCTGAAGCTGTCCCCTCTGTTGGGACTCTGACTGTATTCAGGATTGGTTGGGGAGCAGAATATGAGACACTAGCTGCTCAGTGGGCTGTGTGAACTACAGAGGTGATTGGAAAAGTGTAAAGGATAGACCCATTAAGGGTGGTGAAAGCCTCTTGGGGACCAACTCTCTTCCTGGTCCAAGAGCTAGAATCCCTTGCATCCAAAATTCAAAATCCTATTCTATTCCAGAGTCTTGGCAGCAGTGCATGCTTAGTTCCTGCAAGACCTCTGGAGGCAGGTAGCGTTTCAGGGGTCAGTGTCAGCCTTTTGATGTTCGATGGCTGTGGTTCACTATTGTGTCTTCTCTCATGTATTCCTTGCCTTCAGTAATTTTCCCCTTTCTGCAAAGGTTGAACAGAGGGTAAAATCAATGAGTCACAGTAGGAAAAGCTGCAGTCTGCAGATGAAGAGACAAAAGGAATTTTCTGCTGCAACTTCCAACAGAGGCAAGAGGTTTAGAGGGATCTCATCTTTCAGTTGGCTTCATTCTCTGGCACAAGAGTCCAAGGCTCTGAGGTATATAATGTGAGAGTTTTTTCCTGTTTTTTTGGAAGGTGTCAGGTAACCGTGTTGCCATGGATTGTGAGTGCTAGGTACAAAAGAACAATGAATAAATAAATATTTTTGTTGGGTTTGGAATGATTAAGGTTATTTGAGAGTTTACACTGAAAAAGCTTTCTTAATGAAGCAAGAAGCATGAAGTGACCTTGCTGTGTTTGTATTAGATTTGCAAGAACAATTGATTCTCTGATGCTAGATGTAGGAGAAGTAACATTCCTAATGAAAGGACCTGGAAAACTCCAGTACTGTTTTTGAATTGTTAAATGTCAGTTAAACACAAAGTGGGAACAGATGCTTTTTGCAAAACTTAAAAATTTATGACCAGTACTCATCAGCAGACAGAACTGCTGAAGTATAACTTCGAAGAGAACATCAGCTATGCGAAGAATGGTTTGAGTATGTTGAAACTGATAAATTACTCCTCCAAGTATCTCCCCTCCCATCCCTCATCCACAGGGAAACAAGGCTGTCATTTGCACTATGCACTTTTTGCTGTCCAACTGATATAATCTGTAGTAGGTGGAACAGCATCATTGGCAGGAGGTTTATCTTCAGCTCATCTCTTCACTGTATTACTTTTGCCCCCTTGCTAAGTAAAGAGAACTGCACTTATAATTCCTTTGTACCAAAAATGCAATCATCATCACCACATGTAGCAACAAAAACCAGGTAGTCATACACACGTTGTCTTTGTAGAACTTCATCTTAAGATTAAAGCATGAATTTTATGTGTTTTTAAGGCTCTTGTCGGTTGTCAAGTTCTCAGTTTTTGAGGTTGTCACCTCAGCACCCCTTATAGGATAAGTTTAAAATTGTTGACCAACCATAACACACTCCAGAAGGACTAAGTAATGTACTTTTTAAAACCAGCAATAACTGGATAGCAAAGTCCCTCCACTGAAACTCAGTTCTTGGGTAGTTATTTTGGACACTGAATAGAGAGGTTTACATCTTTAGAGAGAATATTAGATGCCACTTAAAACCACAATAATGAAGATGATAGATACTAGTTAATGTAATAACCTCTATCTTTTGTCTGTAGCTCACCACATACTATGCACTCACTGTGCAGCAGATAGAAGATTACTGAAGTTCTGCTACCCCTTTTGGATCAATGTTACAATGAAAGCAGAAGCCTGGCAGGCATGTCTTCTTATTTTTCCTCCCCAGTGATCTAAATAAAAACCGATGCATTCCTGCCTGCCTTTTGGGGGTGAGGGGAGCTGGGAAAGAGCTTTCATTGTTAAACATCAACAGGCCTGTAGCTGGCTCCTGCTACTTGCTTTATGGCAGGGATCTACATTGTATGACTCTACAGCTTGATTCCTGGCACAAAGGAGATATTTGAAAGAGTGTCTCACTGGGTTAGCAAATATCAGAACTTTTTATGGTAACATGTCCAAAGTGCTGCTTGTATAGGATTTGTCACTTTTGTAAGAAAAGAAAAAAATATCACTTTTTAAGAAAAAAAAAATAAAAAACCCCGCCATTTGATTCTGTTACATCAGATTTTGTTTAAACTACCTCTCAGTGTGAAGTTCAAATGTTAGGTAAGTTTAATGAGGATTGCTCACTGTTATGTTATATAGAAATAACAGTGAATGCCAAAATTACAGAAGTTTATCACCAAAAATGAAAAAGTTTAAATTTTGTTTGTTTTTTAAAAAAAAATATTTTAATGTGTTTGAGAGTATCCTGCAGTTTCGAGTTATTTTAAACTTTTTTGTATTCTTTTGAGTTCTGTAGTTTCAATCTTGCAAAGTCTAGCTGCTGATCAGGAAATAAATCATAGCCACAAGCTTTCATAATCACAGTCTTGCTGGGTAAAAACAATTCTGTATGCAGCTGTGTTATTTATACCACACCAACTGCACCTTTGATTTAGACCTTTTTTAACTTTGCCACTCAAGATGTGGATGAATGGTATTCTGTTAACAGAATTGTGCCACAAATTACATTGTCTTCTTTGCCTCTTCTTTGAATTCTAATGATCTGATGATCAAATGTGTGTATTGCTCATACAGCTGACTTTTTTTTATAATTGCATAAAATACAAATAGAAATTTTATCTTAAGGTATTATATTAGCCTTATGATGCAGTTTTACAGAACGAGTACTAGAATACTGCACTTTTAAACTGGATCTTACCATCTTGGTAGGTGTAGATGGATTTTGGGTTGTTTTTTTTTGTTTGCTTGCATGAGTGTGTTTTGACTTTTGTTTCTTTTTAATTGAACTTAAATTCTCTTAAGTTCTGTTTTCAGTGCTTGTGTTTACTACTTGTGATCATGTAGTTGTGCCTTACATTGTGAAAGAATTTAGTCCTGCCTACACTTTAACTTCTAACCTCTGCGATTTGGAAGGTGGCTGTGGATTTGGATGAGAAGATGGCATCATGCATCAACTGGTTCTGTATAAACTATGATGAAATATTACTGAAATGTCTTTTTTTTTTTCTAACCTGCTAAAGGAACGATTAATGACAATAAAAAAAAAACATTTAGACCTTTCTAATAGACCAGTTCTGTCATTCAAAACTACCTTTTGTCCCAGCAAAGCTACTGTGGAATAGGGGATGTATCATTTTACAAATGCACTGTTGGGAAGCCACACATCTAGCTCGTGCTCCAGACTTGTGGAGAGCTGCAACAAAAGCTTTCAAGTTCATGAGCAGGCAATGGTCCTCAGAGGTCTCAGTGTTGTCTAGATCATTCTCCTTTCTGCCTTGCACAATCACATCAGCTAAACCCATGTGCTCACCTTGTCTAGCAGAGTTTCTTCAAAGAATATACTGATCATGCAGAAATTGGCTTTCCTGGAAGCTGAAATAAGGTAGTTGACCTTCATTCAACCAATGCTGGAAATTCTACGTTTTCCTAAGGCCCAGAGTGCCTTAGAGAACAAAATGCAGTAATACCACAACTTCCAAGTGAAGAGAGCCTTCCACTTTTGGGTTTTCTCCTTTGATAAACTGAACTTGGGAGATACTGAGAAGGTGGTAGCCACCTTGTATGAAGGCAAAGATAATGTTTCAATAGCAGGAGAAGGAAATTACTTCTCTAGTAGTCATCTGTAGTGGATACTTATTCCAAGTGGCAACTGATGACTTGGAAATGGAAGGAACTCGCTCGTTGTGAAGGGATGTTACCTGCTAGTGTTAGCTGCCCTTTGTGAAGGAGAAGCCTGTTCGCTGAAGACAGACTGTTTCCACTGCAATTTTTGCTTCAAATACTTTGCTTTGCTTCAAATACTTCACCCCCACCAGGAAGAAAAGAGAGAAAAAAGAGAAAGAATAAAGAATTTTGCATATCTGATGGACCGGGAGGCAACTAGCAGATAAAGAAACTGAGCATGCTGCTTATCTCAAGCTAAATCCATCACACAGCTAATAACTGGGCACAAATGTGTTTCTTCAGCACTGCTATTGCTTAAAGTTTGTTTATGCTTGTGAAATGTTAAGCTGAGTTTTTCTTTCCTGGAGTGAGTTTAGTGGTTTTTGCAGCTCTGATCCTCTTGGATCATGATTGTGCTCTGAGAGGAACCTGTGTTGCCGTCCATGCTACTTTGCACATCCTGTATGTTCAGCTATACTGTTTGTAGTGCTCAGGCTGCAGCAGCTCTTCCTAGAGCAGGACCACCCCAAGTAACAAGAATATAGAAACCAGCCAACTTTAGACTATAATATATTGATGGATAGGTAACAAAATCTTCCTCAAGGATAAAACGCCCTTTAAATAAACCACTTACCTCTGAGACAAAGAGTCTCTTGTCACGATCCCAGACCTGAGGCCAAATTATGACCTCTTGCAGCTGCCTGAACTTCTGAAAGTTGTCCAACCACTTGACTTTACCTTCCAGATCCCCTGAAATATGTAAAACATCAGTTACTGCCAAGGCTGGCAAAAGAAGTCCCACTTCTAGGTGCTAAGTACTGATTTTCTCCAGTGGAAGCCAAAATACCTCACATGTAAAGCCCCAGATGAAGTCTTGGCCACAGTGTAAAAAGAGACAATTATTTATAACCATGCATTATTATTTATATATGCATTATTATTTATAATATATGCATTATTATTTATAATATATGCATTCAAACATGTTTAAATTCACCACCAAACAAAAAAACCTGTTTACTAATCTGACTGACAAACAGGGTCAATCATAGAAAGCTCAAGTAAACTGCAATCTTTTAAAACTTTTTAAAATGCAATCTTTTTAAAAACTTCTGCCTTTTAAAATTGTCTGGGTTAGAGAAAATCAATAATTTTCCTTATATATATCCCGATCAACATACTGTTTAATAAGAATTAATTTTGGAGAAGTAATACCAGATGTGACTGATATATTTTGCTGGGAGCCTCAGGAGGTGAAAAATGAGGACTAAGTTTTTGCTGACTCAGGGCCATTATGAGGAAAATTTTAATGGTTTCAGACATATGTATACAATAGGAGGAGAATGCTGTGACTGTCATGGGTTCACTGATCAGAAAAAATCAAGTTAGACATTTGTCAGGTATCTGTGAATAAAAAAGAGTCACCACTCTATCTTTTGGTTTCCTTGCTCTGTCTTATCTTTGATTTCAGTGAGGGCTGCATGAGGACTAAACCTGTCTGCTGGTGTACTCTGTAAGACATTTAGAGATATGTTTATAGCTTCCTGAACAAGATTGAAACAATAGATTATTTCAAATTTTTAAAATATTTACTTAAGACAGAATGCAGGAGAAGATAAATAGTCCTGGATCAACTCCTGTTTTTCACAATAGCTAGAGAAAATCTGTGGCTGAGATAGTCCTTCAGCTGCTTTACATGCTGGGACCTTGTCATTTAGTGAAAGGTCGCTGACATAATATTCCCCTTGTGAGCAAAATTTTATCCTATTAAGGATTATCCCCATGAAATTCTCCCTAGACATATAGAAGACACAAAGATTTCTTTGTTCCAAAATCTTTATTTGTTCCAATTTGTGATCTGTTATTAGTTGTTAGCATGTCACTATAGAGGATTCTGAGCAAATACAAGTGACTCACTGATTTAGGAGTCCTGTGACCTTGCTCAGAGAGGCTTTGACAGTGCAAGTTCTGGAGCCCTCAACACAGGAAGGA
>VZTY01033897.1:0-21653 GCA_013400935.1 Turnix velox
AAGCTTAGAGTCTCTACTTGGAAATCTTTCAATGTTAGGGTGTTTTTGCTTTTTCTTAAAGTATATACTTGTCTCAAAGCTTCTGTCAGTTCACTGACTTTACCAGCATGATTAACGTCTGTTGACTCATGATTTTATTAGTTCACTTGAAAGATGAATTTATGTTGTTTTATGTGAGGCAAAAATTAAGAAAAATAAAAGGAAACTTGATTATTTTCCTAAAATACTAATAAAACAGGAAAGAGCTTTACAACTTTAGCATTAATGATGGCAATGGAGACTGATGCATATTTAAGTACTACTGAAATAGTCTATGTTAACAAGACTTCCAAGAGAAATATTCCAGTAAAATTAAGAGAACAATAAGCATGTGGGAAGACAAGTTAATATCACAATTACACAAAATTCCTGCTCAAAACAAAATCCTCAAGAATGTCTTAGACTCAAAACAGTGCAAAATTTTGCTCTTTCCATTGGAAGGTGGTTTTATCTTGTATGATGAATGAGAGAAGCACTATGAAACTCACTAGTATCTTTCCTCCAACACCATTTCCCTGAAGGTAAAAAAGAATGTGATCCCACACTCCAAAGACATTACCCTTCTTGAAGGCATTTTTTCAGTACACACTCCTTTTGCCAAATTTATTTATTTGAAACATATTCATTTGCTTTCTTTTAAGAAAATAGTATTTAATGTGCACTGAAATACTACGCAGCCATTTTCAGTAACCCAAATACATACATGCACATAAGCATGGATGCAAAATCCAGCTTTTCAGAGTATCAGAGCTGTATCTGTATCAGAGCCCATTTCATAAGGAGAAGTAATGTTTTTATTGGACTAATAGGACTCAACGGTTAGAAAGAAATTAATCTTTTATAATTATAGGGCTTGAGTGTCTAAAAGCTCTTCATCCTTTCCACTTCCTCTCAGTTGTGTACAGTTACTCTAAAAAAAGCTATTTATACACCCTTTACAAACTACTCCTTAATCTCCGATCACTGCTATCTAAAACTCTGCATTGAACATTCACAAATACAGAATTTATTCTAAACACCTTCATTCTTCTCTTAACAGGACCAAAAGTAAGTCTATATACATAATATCAGACAGCAGATTATAATCATCAAATAACATATTAAAAAAACCCTAAATCCTGCTGTAACAAATTGAGAAAGCATCTTCTCCAATAGTTTATCTCCAGCATAAAATCAGCAAGACTCAATTTTATGATGTAGACTCTTAAAAAAACCAATCTGGATGAAAGAAGGTTGTAATCTCTCAATATCAAGAAATATTCTCATTGTTTTTATAGCAGATTAAATCCAATGGCAACTCATATCTTGAGGTCTGCTGACAGTGGATGTCACAATTCTTTGCTTAAATCTATTTACCTCTTGAATTAACTTGACATCTGTTGATAGATATATTCCTGTACACTAAACTCACCCAAAACAGTTCTTTTGTCAGGTCTTGAGTTTCATCAATAAATGCCTTTTTACCATTTATTCATGCTGGACCACATTTCTTTAAAATATTTCATGACAATTTGCCCTTTAATCTTGTATGATATACTTCACTATTAAATATAAATGATACATTTAGCATGAGAAGATGAGGAAAGCATTAAAAATAACTATGATTTGACTGTAAGAATTCTGAAGTCATGCACTATGCATTGACATTTTCAAGAGAGATTCCTTTGATGATAGCAAACAGGTTGGTCTTCTACTGAAATATTTTGCAATACAATTCTGAGATCTAGCCCACGATTCCCAACACAGTAATCCTCTCTCTGTGACTTAATTTCCAGTAAAACCACTAACAGAGCAGAAATAACAGCTTTTATTCTTTCACTGAGAAAACAATTTTAATAGCTGAAGCATTTTGATATAGCAAAATTTCAAGAAGTAGCAGTCAAACTACAAAAACAAAAGAAAAACCAGCTGAGAGTGTCCACCAACTCCTATTTCATATCAGTGGTGTCCCTAATTAAAAGTATCAATGACCTCCTATCTTTTTTTATGTGGCACTTGCTTTGATTCTTTTACAGAAGTATCTGCTGTCCATTGAAATATAGTTTAAGGTGTAATGTCCTTGTTAGTCCACTGCTGAAATGTACCAGTTTAAAACCTTGCAAACTTCAATCAAAGGTGTAAAGTGCTCATTTCTACTTCATGAGATGTTCATACTTAATTGGTTTAGACTTTTACTAAGCACATTTATGAAAAGGCTTCCTTGAATCTCTGCTGCAGGACCACTGAAGTTCTTAACTGCAAGGTCCTGCAGGTGGGTTGGAACAACCCCAAGAACAAACACAGGCTGAATAGAGAATGGACTGAAAACAGCTCTGAGGAGAAGGACTTGAGAGAGTTGGTTGATGAGTCAGCAACGTGCACTCACAGCCCAGAGAGGCAAAAGCCTCAGCTGCAGCAAAAGAAGGTGATTTGATGGCCCCAACTACTCCAGAGAAGGGTCATGAAAACTATTAGGGGGCTGGAGTACCTCATCTATGAACATGAGAACTGAAAGGTAGAACTTGTTGCCAGTAGAAAGCAAAATAAAGAGCATCCATCTACCATGATACCTTGAAGGGCTCAGGAAATTTCCAGACACAGCCAGAATATTGACTTTTACTTCACAGAACAGCCAATGCTAACTTATTTGGTGGTATTATCTTTGACACAGACCCTCTTCTCTACCTACATGCCACTAAACAAATAAGAACAGATTTTCAAAAGCTTAGCAAAGTAGCCTACTGTTATATTTACCTTATCAATCAAACTCCATGAAGCCTTAGAACTTGGCTGCATTTCCCCACACAGTCTTCTCAGCCACAATTTCTCTCCTACTTAGCATGTCTTCAAAACAGACTCAGATCACCACCCTTACAACATGCTTCAGTTTATTTGTTCTGGACTGTGTCAGGTGTATTCTCTGCTTCATTTCCTTTCTATTCACTTTTTGTTGTCTGTCCTACTATCATTCTCTTGTAAGTCTTGCTGTCTTTCCACAAGCAGATGAACCTCAGAGCTTTCAGCTTGCTTGCTATGATAATATCTCACAACAAGAGCTTACATATGCACACACAACACATTTGCAACTGGATAAGTACACACAACTCTGACCTATTTTTTTATAATCTCACTCAAATCTTACCCTTTTTCCTTCTACACTATTGCCACACGGTTGTACTTTATCAAAAGGTCGAGATTTAAGAGTTATTTGCTTATTCCTCAGGCTAAGTTGGCATGTTTTTCAAAGCAGCAGTTGTCACTAAGTTTTACCCAAGCATCTAGTATAGCCCTGATTTTCTACACTAGCAAGAGCAAGCAGAGGCAGTAGCCTCCAAAGAGTAATGTTCCATTTAAATAACCATCTCCTCTAGTATCTTCATTCCCTTGGGTCTTAAAAAAATTCTTCTCCAGTTTAGTTATCAACTTTTTAGAAACTCTTTACTGTGTAGAGACACTTAAATCAAATGGTATAACTAAAATCAATGGACCACCAGAAACCTTTCTCCAGCTTCATCATCATATTTTAGACACTCTTTATTAATTTGATCAATATATTTACATAATATCACTAAAATCAACTGACCACTATAATCACAAATACCACTAATACATGAGAAAAGGATGTGCTGAAATATAATCTATGTCTAATATGCAACAGCATCTAAAAAAGAGAAAAAGTCACCAAATGATCACTTTTACTGAGTATTATTTCACAAGAAAGGACAACAGAAAACCAATCTGAGATGACCAATAAGAGAAGTATCTGAGGAGCAAAGCACACTGGAGTAGAGAAATTAATACACATACAGCTTGTGCTCTGCTTTAGACACAATATTCATTAAGGCTTTGTCTTCCCAACAAATAAAAAAAGTAGTAACCTGGGCAGGGTTTAAAACAATAAAAGCTATTTTCTTCTTCAGCAAAATACCAATTTTTAGATCTGCTCCCTTGGGGGAAAAAATTCCTTGAAAATACTTAACACATTGTTACATAGTAAAAGCATACCTTGAGTGTAACACATCTCATAGTAATTGATTTTGTGACACTTTATCCACTGGTAAAATGCGTGCATACTATTCTTAGATAAATTCCTATGCTCCTAAAAATTTCAGAGTTTAAAAATCTCTTTTTTTCTCAACAGCACTAAGCTGTAATTCATATTTCATGTAAGTTAAACAGAAGCAAGAAAACATCCTCTAAATAGCAAAAAAAGCCAGTAAAACTTCCATTTACTTCCAGGTATCAGGCATTCAGATTTATGCTCAAGTGTCTGTCTGTGATTACTAATAATTTATGATCAATCACCAAATAGTGAGTATTTGCAGAGACAATTTTGGCACCTATTAAGGAAATGACAGAAGTTTCAAAGCCCTAACAATTAGATAATTTGCTTACTATCCTATTCATGACTGCTGAACTGTAGCCACCAATATGAGATTTGAGAAATTAAATGCCAGTATCAAAGTAACAGCTACTAAATCACACCAAGTACCAATTTTATTAATTTAGCTTTAATTTTACCTCCAATTCTCAGATTTCATCCTTTTACTTCCTATACGCTTTAATCACTATAAAAGAACTCAACTCCTCAGTGTCATCTTCTGTCAGGTATTTCTATTAACTTAATATTTCTCTTCTTCTGTATTGTGAGACTTTGAGCTCCAAAAAGCCCTTTGAGAACAAAATTAACACTGTGCTCAGCAATTTCCCTACACCCCACAGCAGGACAGTATTGTTCCACTACAGAAAAATAAGCACATCTTCAGTTAAGATTTTTTCTTTTTTTAGGTGCATAAATTCTGCTGGATAATTCAAGTAGGAATAAATGGTATTTCTAACGTTCCAGGGGAATTAAGAAAAAAGCATACTTTGCCTTAGGAAGGAAAAAAAATCTGCACAATTAGGTTAGAGTGGTGTTCATACACAAAACAGAAACGATGAGGACAAAGTATTACTTTTTCTGCAAGATGCCTCCTCCCACATATTAACTGGAGAACTTATGCAGCATTTTAAAAACATACAACTGTGTTAAGAAGCAAAATAATCACAATCTGGGCAGACTCTGCAGCTGCCCCTTTGACTTATCAATTTCAGTAAGCACAATTTCAATCAAGTCTAGATAAAATATACTAATCCTAAATAGACCAAGTTTGTCACCTACCACTTCCTATAAGCTGCTTACTATCCTGAAAAAGAGAGAGAGAGAGAGAAGAAATGCTAAATTAAATGCCAAACAGTAGCAGACAGAGCTTGTTTGGCTGATTAACTTGTAGACAAGCATTACAAATAAATCTGAGCATGGTCTGCAGCAAATTAAATTCCAGTGCTTTTAAGAACAAAGAATTCCTTCGGCAAGAGGATTAGCAACTTTACACCCAGGAATGCCAGTTTAATTTAATTGTTCCACAATCCGATATTTAATATGCAAATATCATTTTGATACATAACAGAGAATTTGAAAAAGTGAGGAAACAATTTCAATATACAACAACACTGTCTCTTCTCTTCTGAACTGTAATTATACAAAATAAGCTGGTCGAGGTTTTTTTTCATTATTGGGATTGAATTCTATTAACATGAATCAGAACAAGTCAAATTAAAGGTTAAAAACTTTAAATATTTCCAATTAAGAGTCTAAACAGCTGCACAATTAGAGTGCTTTAGTTAAAAACCCACCTCAATGACCTTCCTGGCCTCCTTGTATTTTCCTGTTTGCAAGAAGGCGAAGAAGAGATCATAAAGAGCCATCATGTCACCATATTCTCTGCTTATAAAATCTGAAACTGAAGAGAGAATAAACCCCATTAATTTGCTAAATATATTGAAGCAGTTTAATATGTATGTCAGATATTATGAAGACAAATATTTTTCAAGCATCTAAAAATAGCTAAGAAAAAGCTACAAACAAATTGTGAAACATACAGAATTATCACAACATACTACACAATTTGCTGTAGCCTTAAGGTTGAGTATATTTAAATGGATTTTTTCTTTAATCTGCAATGTATTTTGAATTACATTCCACAAAATAGACAGACTATATATTGCATTCTCTGCATGTGGAGAGGGAGGATATGGGATTTCTCAACTACAACTTTTGGAAAAACAGATGCATTTTACTGTTGTGCTCCTATTTTTTCTTAATAGTAATATATAGTGAGAATAAGTGCTAGCACTAATTGTTGAGAATTTAATGCTGTAATAGCCAAACATCAGGATTCTTTTACATTTAGTATTCATACAAATTTTCAATTTGAAGGATGTTGACATTATTTAAGTGCTTTCAAGCCACACATATAAACACAAATAATTTTTCAATTCATTCACCAGAAAGAAATCATGAAAGACTCCAGAAAACACTCCATATAATCAGTGTTTGACTACATGCAACTAACCCTTTTGCAGAAGATCAGCATCTCCTTTTTCTATCAGTTTACAGTAGATGTTGTGAACCTGAAGAATTTTACCATACTTCTTGTAACAGTTGATTAAAGCATCCAGAGCTGCAGGCATATCATCCCTTGTTGAATGAAACAAAACAAGAAAGAAAACAATTAAACCTTCCAAGCAGGATTTTGAACTTCAATTTTGATTGCATGAACACAGTTCACTACAAATGAAATAAAGGTGTAAATACTTGTTCAACATTGGATGCTCTTCTTTTTTTGCAGTCAAATTCTTAAGTTTATGTCACATAACCCCAGCTCCACAGAAATTTCAGTTTGTATTTGACTTCTTTTCCTTGTAAGTAATATTGTGCACATATTATGTTGAAATAACTCTGTTGAGACACTTCCAATTTTTAAAGCTCTCTCAAATTTATTCTACATTATTTTTACATCAGTACACATCTGCAGAGTTAACTAAGTAACCTACGGCTCTTTAGATTGCTTTACTTGTTCTACACCTTAACAGGCAAGCTATAAATCATCTGCTGATTTCCATTTTGTCACAATTCCAGGGCTAATATTTGTCTATGTAAAGGTCAGAACCCAACATATATTTTCTGGGGGGGGAAAAAAAAAAAGAAAGGATGTTATTTATGCAATTAATTCAATAATTCACAAAGGTATTAAAGTGCAATTTATGTTGGGCTGACCATATCACACACAGCCATGGCACTAATACTAGTTAACAAGTGCATGAGATGTTGACTTCTTCATGTCCACAAAAAGCCAGTAACAAGCTCATTTCCATTGGTGTTACTTCAGCTCTTCGTTGACTGCAAACATAGTATTTAACAACTTCAGAAGTAGATTAAGTTAAAATGCTAAACTGAAAAGTCAAAACATAAATCAGATCTGGAATTTAAAATAGCAACATAGTCAAATTAATGTTCTACAGAGTGCTACCAAGAGAAGAATAAGGACTGTTTCACACTCTTTTTTCCAAGGATTAGAAACCATCCTAAAAGACCAAGCCAAAGCCAAAAGAAAACTACCACTGAAAGATCAGTACAACAAGAAGTTACTCTTCCAAGGAGAAGGTTTAAATGAAATTGAAATGAATAAGGATGATAAGACACAAAATATCATAACTAGCCAAACCATCACTAAAATTGCATTTTAGATTACAAAAAGCTTATCAAATATAGAGCAAATATGTAGGCAAGGGGGAAAAAAACCCTAACAACCAACCATAGAAACCCCTTTCTATTTAGCAGCAGCTGCTGAAGACCATAATAAAACTGATATGAAACAGTGATTTTGCATTCCTGAGTAATGATCGACTGAACTTTAACAAATGAAGGTATTACTAATAAAACAAGTCAAAAATCCAGTTGTCCTCTCTTTCCATTGCATTGCACCAATTTTGCTTGTTCACTGAATGACCTAGACTATCTTCATCTAGCCTAACATTTAAAAAATTTAAAGTGCAAATCAGAGAAAAAGAATTATTTTTGTTCAGTAACACTGACATTCTGAACATGAACTTAAGACGACGGATTTCTACCTTATCCCACTTACTGAGCCCTGTTTACAGAGCATCTTCTGGCACCCCATGGAGTCATTTGAATTTTTGTCATTTGGGGTGAAGACTAAATTACAGGTTAATTTCAAAACTGCAAGTAGATGTTGCAGGCTAGATTACTGTCATAAAAGAGAAATACTATGGTAGTTACCACAGACAGATATAAAGCTTCATATAAGCAGTATTTTTCTCCTGCTTTAGATGCAAGTTCAGTTACCATCTAAAAAACCAGTTTTGCAGAAAACTACTCAATTCCTAAGGACACACAACAACATTTATACATTCAAATTAAAGTTTTCAGTGATAAACCTGGCTTTTTGAGATTGATGCCCACACAACCACAGTGTTGTCTGGTTGTATTCCTAAAGGATTAAAGTGCCTGTTTTTAGGTCAAAGCTATCAATAAATGAGCGAATAATTGGAATGTCATTCAAACAGCAATGTTAGGAGCTTTCTAGTCTCTAAATGTATACTTATGAAGGCATTAAGACTGTATATGCAGAGAAAAAAACATCAGCACAATAATGAGATAACAAAAAAGAGAATTTTTACTTGTTCCTGGTACTTACTGCTCAAAAGCATCTGAATAACTCTGTACAAGTCAGTATCTCACACACTAATTTACTTGACATTTGTTTGAATTGAAACGTGATATATTTGTTTTGTTGCATTCAAGCAACCAACCAGTCAGCCACAGTTTACCAGACAATTATAAAACAGATAAATGATAAAACTAGCAACAATCAGCTGTAAAACAACAAAGGCTATAAAAGTTCAGCCTCTACAAAGAAACTGCTTGTACTGCTACTGCAAAGAAAAAAAGAAAACATCAAGCTTATGCTTGTACTCAAGATAATGTGATTTATTCAACCACCTGAAATACCTCTTGTCACAATTTGCAATTAATTCCAAGTAAGCACCAGCAACTACTTGTGTAAGCAGTGTATAGAATCCTGTTAGTAAAGCCCACTGAAAATTAGCAACTTACTAGAGGCATCAGGTTTCCAGCATGGGTTAACATTTTAATATGTTTCTTGTCATGATTCACTAATTTAAAAACAGAACTGTGCAAAAAGTGACTTTCCACATTTTAAGAAAATGCTATTTAGAGACAAAACTTTTAAGCTAACAAGCAGCTCTACATTTGAAAATATTGTGGTGGTCTTGCTGTACAAATTTAGGCATGTAGAGCACCCTTTTATATTTCCAAAGGATCTTTATTACCCTATAACCTTATAAACCTGGTCCAAAATGACTAGTTCATGAATATGGATCAAGAAAAGAAAGAAATAAAATCCACCTACCTATAGTTGGAAAAAATATCTTATTTCCAGCGTCAGTCTGGAAAAAACAGTACTGAAAATGTGAACATAGATGACCCATGCATCATTTTGAGTTGGCCACATGCTACAGCTTTAAGTCACTCACAAGTACTATCTGCCTACAGCTAATACCTGTTTCACTTGAAGACTAGATGTATTTTTCCCCTCTCAATGAAACTTATTTTTTAAAAAATGAGACAATTATATTTGAATGACAGAAGCAGCCTCAATCACCACTATATTATGCTTGGCCCTTAAGTAATACCTGAAGAGCCCTTCTTTGACATTATTTTTCAACCAAATTGTCAGGTTAAGATACCCTAAGTTTTTGTATCAACTTCCTTTCTGTTTAGGATGTCAGAGAAGTCCAAGATACTGGGGGAAAATCCTCCAAAATATTTGCATGGACAATTTTATTAGCACAGAGCTCTCTGAAAAGACAAAATTACTCAGAAGCCTGCATATTTGCACGGATACTGCATCTCCCCTCTTTCAATTTCAACAAGCCACTCCCCTCTTGCTTCAAGAATGTTGCACTAAATCTAACCCTTTTACTTGCAATAAACAACTTTCCCAACCAGAGAGTCTGCCTGATAAAAATAAGACTCCAAATATTGATTTTAATTGGAATGAAGTGCTGCAACATTATGCATAAAGCTTTAGTGAAGTGGCAATTTACCTAAGGGGTTTACTGATTGAAAAGCTCTCAAACCTGAAATCACTAGAGAGGTAGAAAGAAAAAAGGGGCTCTCTGGGGTGGGGGTGGAGGGTAGACTGGTAAAACAAATCCCTGTCTACAAATCTGAAGCAGATGTTAGTGTAGAGGGAAGTCAATTCAGCGAGGTACAATCAGCTTTACAAAAATTATTCTGTTAAAAGAGAACGGGCTCTTGAAAGAGCTAAATGTTTTTCTGTTCATTTGCTATACTGAGGAATCTTCAAGGAGACTGGTGTTGCAATTACAACTAATCCTCCCCAAAAAATTAACTGTGTTGAAGGCTTTGTAATTTCCCTAGGTACAATTTAGCTGTCACTTACTTTAAAATTTACTCAAACATGCGTTCGGAACAGCACTAACTTCACATGTCAAGTGCTTTCCAGCCAATTGAGTCTAAACTGGAAGTCGGTGTTAAACAACTGAATGATTAGACAAGATAGCTCATTTCCCTGCTCTTTTGTTCAGAATAAAATGCCACATTTACATTATCAGACTCAACAGGATTTTCTGACAGAGGGAGAAAAAACCCCAGTGAACACTGTCCGTACCAAGCACATGAAGCCTGTCATTTACCAATCATCCTTCAAAAAGCAATAGCCATGAATGTAACTTAATTACGACCCAATGATCCTTGACGAAAAATCATCTTATCACTGTCCTGTCCCCACAGGGCAAATGAGACACTTTTGTCCTTTGGCACTGATGATGCTAAATTCCTAATTGCAATAATGGAGTAAGAGAGCCAAACATCCCTAATTTCACTGCAACACGTTGAGTTTTAATAGAAATATTTGAAACAACACCGCTAAAAATTAGAAAACCCTCTCCCAGTTACAGATATTTTTTCCTCCTGCCAAAAATACCACCTAATTCAGAAGGATGCCTTTTTAAAAAGTAAAAGTCAATTGAATTGGACGTGCTACAGTATCATCTCAAAACAAAATCACGAGTGAAATTAACTCTGTGAACATAACAAGAGAAAAATTTTCAAGGCACTGACTGGACTTGCTGCAGAAGAAACTAAAGAAAAAAAAGGGTTCAGATGAGATTAATCACAAATGAGTACATAATGGCCAACAGAGTATTAAAATACACTGGCCATTTTTAAACAAACACAATTCAGCTATAGCATTATGACAGTTTAAAATACAGATATTAACTGCTTGCATTCACTGACTTAAAATTATAAAACACTTTGTTCAAAGTGCCTGTAATAAGTTCCCACAGTTTACCTGCAAAATTTCTTCCCTCTGCTTTAAGATCATTTATTATTTAGGGAATTAATAAGTTTCAAAGCAGAAGATACTCTTAGTTCTTTTCCCAGAGGTGATAGGAAACCAGAAAAAAAATCATGCTAAAGAACCACCAAGTTTTTAACAGGTGTATTCCTGGTTTTGCCTGTATGAAAGATGGTTTAGCTAAAAATCAGTAGTTACTGTATCTCTTAATTTATCACCCCACAAATAGGCATTATCAAAGCATTGATAATGCTTTGATTAGGAGCAGGTCAGCTTCATAAACCTCTTTAATTATGTAAATTGACTCAAGTTCAAATAGCTCTCCCCTGTTATCTGCTAGAGAAGGTAAAACCAAAACTAAAATCCTTAAAAATCATAAATTTTATATAGTGTAGGAAACACAACTTTTTCCAATAATCATCATTTGGAAAAAAGAGTTCAAAAGACATGTTTTAAGAAGAATTACAAGCTCTTTACATCCTTTCAGCTTTTCTGTCACCCAGTCCAAGAAAGTTTGGATGACATGAGACATGTGTGGACTGTGTCCATTTTTTAATGTGATTTCACCATCTTGAGAAACTGCTCAAGAGTCATACAGAAAAATAATTAAAATTAAAAACAGAGTAGTGGTTCCCCCTAAACTTAAAGAAAAAAAACTCCCCAAGATAGCATGAGTTCTCTGTAGTTACTTTAGCTAAATATTTAGCCAATTATTTTTCACAATATCAGAAGGCAAAAAGTACATTCTACTGGAATATTAGATTTTGTTCACTTTTATCAAGTTACACTGCTCATCATTAACCTTTTTTTCCTTTTCCATGCTGTGCTGTAATCTGTCACTTCTAACAAGCACTGGGACCTAGCAGGAATTTCACAATATTCAGGAACTGAGCTCAGAGATAAAATCTTCAAATGCAAATCACAGATTCCTTTACGAGCAATTAAAAAATTTGAAATAAATTAAGAACACAAAACAACAGCAAAACCACTGCTGTGGAACATGAAAAAACACATCCCAGAACTAATTTCAGAGGCATGCTGACAACCTGCAGCTAAATGACAGCATTTCAGCATGATACTTGAGCTGCAGGGATGGCAAATAGCGAGCACTACTGCTGCAAGAAATTGCTAACACTTATTTCAGTCACTCATAACTTTTAAGAACTCTCAACCTCTCCAAGAAAAGAAAAAGGAAAAAAATCCTGTGAAATTCTGCTATTCCTTGCAAGCAAATTCTGTAGAAAAAGCTTCTGTTCTGTCTGACACTGGAGAGGGAAGTGTCTCCACCCATAAAGTGGCAAAAAACCCACAAGGTATTAGCCTACTTTGTATTGTATTTATATATATGACATGTATTAAGAGTTACACAGAAGAGTACCAATGACTTGTAGCCATATGGTCCACAGCATGGAATTACTTTCTCCTTTAATATCTAGTCTCATCAACAGTCTTGTCACTAACAAGACTTTTTAATAAAGTTTCACCAAACATTTATACACACAAAAGAATGTGTGTGGACTCAAAATAACTCTTTCCCATCTCACTTTGCACCCACACATGATCCCATTTTTATTTACATTTATTTACATCATCACAAGCTACTTCTGAAGGGAAAAGACCCCAAGTAGCACCATGCACAGCTTGCATGTCAATGTACATAAAGCCATTACACAAAATGCAGCTGCAAAGCATATCAGATATTTTTCCAACACATTGGTTACATATGATTGCAGTTAAATTACTTTCATAAACATCTTCCTTGTCTTGTGATGCAGCATTTGCCGACTGAAAGATGTACACTATATTCTTATCTCTTGACCACTACACTAAAATACTATTTTTAGGAGAGAATGTACCCTACTACCAATAGTTAGGTCTTTCTGATGAGAATTTTGAACAGAGAATACAAACCTCACATATCTTGAATATTTAAAATAACTAAAAAACTCCACAGAGTATCAGAAAAATGACTATGTATCTTTGAGGCTGACTTACAGGTTACTACAAGAAATTCACTGATTTCATGAAAACTATATTGAAGCCAAGAACATTTCATATACATGAAATGCAAGAGATTAAAATCCAGCAACTACATAAATGACATGAGAAAAAAAAATAGGATTGCACATATGGGAAAGGAAGTTAGAAGTGACTTGATTTTAGTAAGTAATTATTATATAGTTCATACGCATATTAGCTCAAATATCTCACACCTCATAATGAAAAGGAACGTGACACATGGAATTACAGATACTTCCTGTAGAATGAACTTCTTTTTCTCTATTAGATAATGCTAAAAGTACAGGAGATGAGGGGGATATCACAACAGACAAACGAGAACAGCCTGTATTTTCTCCAAATTTTCAACTCAGCGACACAGCAGTCTATTTGCAATAACATCAAGTTACTTTAATTTTGTGAATTAAAAACATTTCTGTGTTCAAACAATCACCCTTCAACTCACCTGGGATGTACTGGATGGCACAGCAAAATAATGCTTTTTTGATGGGAAAACACAGTCTTTAACCATGAGAGCTGAAAATATATCTATTATGCTCTGAATAGCTATCTTATCAGAATTTAGTAATCTATTAACACAGCCCAAAATTCTTCTCTGATATATTCATAAAACACAGCTGCCAAAGACCATGACAGGATGTATAAGTGATAACGAATTTATCTAACTTAAGAAAACATATTTATTACTGTTCTAGATCACTGAAGTATTATTCAGGCATGCAGGCATTTTTCTGTGCATGAGCACTTTCAGACACGACCGTGCAGCTGTGCATGGCACACACGGGTCAAACAACACAAATAAATATCATATGGTAACATCTTTCATCTGAAGCCCCAACATAGCTTACTTTTCAAGGTGGACTGTAATCAGAGGGGAATGAAGGACAGCATTTTCTGCCAACCCCAGGTTCACAATGGTCTCATGTAATCGATTCACTGTTTCAACTTCACCTCTCATGGCAGCGGCGTTAAGAATGCGGAGAAAAGATGCAACTGTTCTGTCGGAGATAGGAACATCCTTCTCTTTCATCTCCGTTAGAATGTTAATAGCATCTACAATGAAACAACACAAAAGACCCTTAGGTAATTTCATGTAGGGAAAACAAACTGCTATTAAAACAGCATTTCCAACCCAGCAGGAATGTAAATTCTGGCGTATAATGCCGATTTCAAGTTAATTACTACTTGCATTTCTAAACGAGACTACAATTATAAATCCACAATAGCATGGTTTTATCATTTTGCTGCAACTTTGACTACAAATTATAGATAGGAACTGCGTGCCCACTCTGCACCACGTAACCCTGTATAGCCTGCCCTATAGCTGCAAGATTCTCCTAAATGGATGCTTTTATCGTTCAATGCTAACATCTGCTAAATCACTCCATTGTTTCTTCAGCAGATGGCTTGTCACGAGGCCAGATAATAAAGATATGTTTACACTGTATATACAGCCAGACTAATGGTCTGATACCGATAGGGCCTGTTTGCTGTGTCGATACTAATTAGCCAAGGAGAGCCAATGAAAGCTTTCTAACAGACTGCATGTTAAAACATTAGGTTCATTAAGCTTCATTAGGAAGGCAGAAACAAACATTTTGGGATATGGAATGAGTGCATTTTTATAACATTCTTAATTGTTGCATAGACAAAAATGTTTTGACCACTTTACATTTGGCTACATTTATGAATTGCTTTATTTTCCGAGGGGCATTTAAAAGCAAGCTAACATTTTCCAACTGCTGTCTTGCAGAGGTGGTTATGATCTGATCTATAGTGATCTTTAGAACATCAGCTTCATTTACTATTTTTCTAACCTTCAGCCCAAAACAAAATTCAACAAAAGTACTTACATGAAAAAATTACATTATTTTTCACCAGTATTTTATACAGAATTGTAACATTCAGTGTCTAGGCTTGGACCTAGACATTTACAGTTTGAGACTTCTACAGAATCACCTAACTCAACATTTATAATCACCTCTTAAAGTTGATGAGTCTAAAGTGCTTTTAAGGAGTAACTAAATAATATAAATTTCTATCAGACTAAATTACAGAAATTAAAGAGCTAACAGCTTAATGTAAATACCTAAAACCCCAAAAAAAGCAGTTTCCAGAGCACACATTAAGTCAAAATTTTGAGGCTGTTCGACAGATTGACTCTTCAATATTCAATAATAAACACATAAAAATACTATCAGAAAATGTACACTTTATAAAAAGTTAAATGATTTTTTTGCAGTACTTGGCTCTTCTAAGAAGGTTATGTTTATAGGTTTTATGTTCAGCCTTCAGACCTTCTTAAGCAAAAACAAAGCCATTAGTCTAGGCACATACGCAATTTGTGCCATAAGTCATGATCTTCAAACTCAATCCAAACAGCAATGCTAATAAAAACTAGCTGCAGAAATGCAAAAAGCACTGAGCTGTGCAAATGTAAATGACAAGCTTGCCAATCCATTAAAACTAATGGCCTGCACTGTCCAAGCATCTCTGGTTGAATTCACATGCAAATTTGTATGCAAAATGTTCAAGCACTTTTCAGGACATGATATACCATTAATATCAACTCACATTTTTATTCTTGAGGCAAGATATCTTTATTATATAGCAGAAGCACACAAAGCAAGCAAATGGATTACCTTCTAGTCTACCATGCTTTCCTAAGACTTCCACCAGCGCTACGTACTTTCCAGTGTCAAGAGCAACAGGTGAATTCTTAGGGAAGCTAGAAATTAAAACATTGAGAATTGTAACAACAGAAATTCACATTTTATGGATTCAGCTTCAAGATTTATTTATAAAACTACACTCCAAAACAACAGCATCGAGAGCTGAAAATACTTGAGGAAAAAAATCTCATAGATGCTACAAGAAGCAGTTCAAATTGTGATTTTAAAATATTATCTACATGTCTTCCCTCCCTCAAAACCCAAAATTCATATTTTAAAGAGACAATCAGTTTAGTTGATTATTTGGTAGTTATTACATAAAATAGGATATTTCTCAGAAGCCTGGGAATAAAACTTAGTCCACATGGCTGGGCCAGGTCTATACTCTCTCCAATGAATAATAGGAAACTATTCACCTGTAGCTACAACTTGAAATGTACTACTTTGAATTCTCTGCTATATATTTTTATATTTATGTATTGTGCTATGCATTTGTTTTTTTCCTGGAAGTTTTAAAATTCATTCCTCCCCTGGTTTTTTTTGGCAACAATTCAAAAGGTCACTTCTTAGCAATATTATGTTACATTTGAGGCAGATGAGTAAAAATGTGCTGCAGCAGTGAAGTTCCAGTAGAAGACTCAATTTTACTTCATGAAGACTCACTATAGAGATTGAGTGTGAGCAGTAGTAGAGCCTAAACTAGTANACCTAAACATAACATGTCAACTGCTCTATAATCACTCTAGCACCAGACTGAAAGGAGCCTTTCATAGGGAAAAGGAGAAGGGGCAAACAGAAAAATGATCTGTAGGAATTTGCTCTGGGATGAGTAATTCACAGCATTAATTAGCTGTGGGCTAATCAAAATTAGATGTGGGCTAATTTTCAGTTAAGATCAAATTTTTATTTTCAGAGCTTTATAAGTTGACAGTTGTAAAGTAGCATCACTCAGAAACACTGTCATTCTAAAGGCAATATAGGTGCAGCGTATTCTACATGCTTCTTAACACACAACATAGGTACTTCTTTCCCCTTTAATTTAAGTCAAACCTCAATTTATACACTATGTATTAGTTAAATACAAACAAACCAGATCTTAAAGAGATATCTGGATTGGTATGTTAAAAAAAAAAAAAAATAGTGACCATACAAAGTAGCTGCTCCTGATGTTCAATTACAGAAAGCAAAAATTTATGTTGCAAAAAACCCCACACCTCTGACTGCTTTAAATGCATATACATCGGTGGGGAAAACTAATTAAAAATGGATGAGGGGGTTAATACTCAACCTACTTAATTCAACAAGGTCTGTGTATCAGCATAAATCTCTGTGACATGTTTCAGTGCCGGTGTACTTACACTTTTTCTTTCAGGTTCATTGCCTCTTCTACATTATCATGTCGACAGCACAAATTTATTAAGGCTGCATAGCCACCGACAACCATGTCCGGTTCGTATTTGGCTTTCACTTCAAGGGCTTTTTGCATATTCTAAAAAAGGAACAAAGCAAAAGATGTGAACTGGAGGAAAAGTCAGTGTGACATTATGATTCTTGTATGTTCAGTGTGTGGTTAAATGACTGCTTTAGTGCTTTTAGATCACATTTAGAAACACAGTGCTATAACGCTTTTATAGTAAATTTTAAGTGAAATTTATTTTTCAGCAATCTGTATTTTCCTAAAACACCTTTTAGGTTTACTTTTAAGTAGATTTCTAAATAAATTTTCTTGGTATGTATTTATATTTCTAGCATGTTTTAATGAAAGATTTTTTTTTTTTTTTCAATCCAGACACCATTTACTCAAAATTCTAAGATAGTTCTCATTTATTAGGAATTCACAAATATATTTCACATAATAAAATTACTTTCTGAGGAAAAAGAAAGTATAACCAAGAAAATTATTTTAAAGGTGATTTTCTCTTCCTAGACATTCTTATTCACAGATTTGACCGCTTCAAACTTAAAATGATGCTTACTTTTTATTTTTGATTCATATGCAAAACTGTAGAGAGACACAGCTGAGAATCACTCTAAGTTATATTCTTAGCAGTAGAGAACACTGTGCTATCATCTGCACCATTGCTACTGCTCCTATATATGTAGAGCTTTACAGGCTGGATCATACTGAACAAGAAACTGAATAAAAGTGTGGTGATACCCCACAAATTACAGACACATACTAAATGAATGTAAACTACAGCTGGACGCCTGCCGAATGCAGGCAAGAGACCCTTTATCTCAGAAGAGCTTTCCTCCTGCAGGAAAATGGAATTTCAATCCCTGCATTAACAACCTAGTAATATTTGAATTGCAAATGACTAGTGCATGTATCAGTTGCTTGACAATCTAGATAGAAGAGACCGGAGCCATGGCTTGAAAGGACATTTGGCATGTATGATAAACCCATCACAGCTGTTACTATCATTCACTTTGCAGATTATTGTAAACAAACTTCAGCAACCCCAAAACATGCCATTCAAGGTGTTGCTGAAATTAGTTAACCTTTTGATTTAATTGCTTTTTGCACTTATGTTTGATTTATAAGCATCAAACCATGAAACCTCAAGCACTGCACTTGTCTTTGCTTAACTGTGTCTTTCCATAATACAGTCATTTCTGTGCCTTTAAAAATATAGCTATGTGTTCCCAATTATCTCTGCACTGCTTAAGATACCTCTTCTTCACAAAGAGCATATATGAGTTGTTTCAAGACATCTGTAACAGGCTGGTTTTCAGCTTTTCTCTTTTCTAGTTTCTTCTCCAAAGCAGAGACGTCAGATTTAGCACTCTAAATGGAGGTAACAGAAAAGAATGTCAATTGCAAAAACACCCTCCCCTGAACAACTTGTTGGATCACTTGAATAAGACAGACAAAATAATCCTCTTCTTTCATGCTATAAGAAATTTTTTAATCATTTGAGGTGCTTTTATCTGTTTAAATAGTACACACTAATTGAAGATTTCAGTCAGAACACAGTAAAAAAAAAAAAAGCATTAAATAGAGTATCTACAAAGGTCAACGTTACTATTTCTCTTATACTCAGTTCTTTGTGTTCAGGGAAGTAGGGAATAGAATTCTATTTCTTTATCCATCTCTACTCTGCTCAGATCACAGATCTGACACTCCACCATTAGAAGCAGTATGGATTTATATGGCTCCTGCCACTCAAGTAGATCACTGTAATTTACAAGCATGAATTAAGACTCATATCACCACTGTTAACTAACTAGAACTTTAAAAATATGTATATTTATACCAGACGGGGAAACTGAGGCACAAAAACTCAGTCAACTCCAAGGTCAACTATCAGGTCCATGTGAAAATCAGTTCAGCCTTTACCTCTGCTCAGGAAACCAACCCCTGAACTTCAAATGGTTTAAAGTCAACTTTAAAAATTTAAACTCTGAACTTCAAAGATTTAAATGACATTAATATATGTCCAGTATCTGAAAGCGTGTGATTACACTTGATCTAAAACCTGTATCAAAACATTATTATTACAGTAAAAACAAGTATAGCTTTCTGTGAATTTACTTACTTCTGGAATGTTGTCTGTAGGCAGCGGTTTTTTATGAGACAGTAGCTTTGCATCCTAAAATGTAGTAATACAGAGATATCACTAATCCTCTCCCCAAAAGTTCGATGTCTATCTAAGCATATCATGCTAAAAATGTTCACATTAATCACATAATTGCAATGTTTAAAAAAAAGCTGCATTCTGCAGAATTATTACACTAACTTGAAAAAGCACTTAAACGTATCTCTCATGCCTTCACAAATGAAATGAAAACGGCTTCACCACTGAAATACCATGGAAAGGTTAAAAAGCTTACATGTAACCACTGCAAACCTTTATTTTGCAAAGGAGAATACATTCACAGAGTACAGATACTCCATTTTTAAGCTTTGAAGTAATTGCTTTAGAAGCACAGACCTTAATTAATTCAGGAACTTGAGAGGAGTCCAGCAGCCTGCAAATGCCGTTGCAGTAGGTTGTATGGATTACTATATTCTGTACCAAGAGGTGGAGAAAAAAAAAATTATGAGTTTTGAAACACAACTGAACTGAAATTTGTCTAACAGAAATTATCTCAGATGTAATTCAAGTCTCCAGCTCTTGCATGTCATTGAGAAGTGGTCTGGTTGTACTTAAAAGCAGCAATTTCAAATCTAATAGATACATGTCAGGCAGGACAGGCATTATGTAGCAAAAAATGAAATGGTACCATCTTCTTCAGCTGATGGAAGTATTGTCTCAAACGCTCCTCCTTGGCCTGTACCTCTGAGTCACTCATGCTGTCAATCAAGTGATAAAGAAAATAGCCAACAGCTTCTGTGGAAAAAAACAAGAGAAAGCATTCCACTAAAATTACCGAGACTGTCATGTTATCAAGATTAATTTATAAGAAATCATTTTGGTGTGAGATGTCACCCTGATGAGAGGCTCTGAAATGGCAACAATGATCACTGAGGCATAGAGATTATGTGGTTTGGGAGCACATATCTAACTGGTGAGTGAAAGGAATATTAATTATTTTCAGACCTAGTGACAGCTTTTCAGTACAGAATCTTACTTCAATCTATTTTTTTCCACTACTGTGTGACAGAAGTGGTACTGCCCAAGGCCTTCCCCCCCTTTCCTGCCCGCTACCCCAAATAGTTGCCACAAATATTTTGTCATTACTCAGAAGAAAAAACAGATTTCTAACACTTTGCATATTTATTCTATACATTTTACCCATTATATTCCATTACCAAGCTACAATAAGCACTGTAGTATTAATAGAAAATCATAACAAATATTTTAACCATTAGTTCATTTAATATTGAAGAAGCCTAATATTAGCCAATGAAAATCAAGATTCAAACATTTTCCTAAACAGTGCTAAATTTCTTATTCATGCAAATATAAAAATATACAGGAGATTTGGACAAGCATTGCTGATTGTCTTCTCATATTTTAGTTTTTCTCTTGCCCCCCCTGCTCTGAAGAAGAGGGGAAAAAAACCCTTTAAAAAAAGAACAAAAAACCAAATAAATTGTACAAAAAACCTGGGATGTTAAGTACTATTCTGTTGCAAAAAAATATCAGAAGAGCTCCTAAAGGTAAAACTAGGTTGGAAGACTATCTTTTTTTTTTTAAAGGTTTTAAATACTGATACTGTGTTCATTCTAAATCTCTGTTTCGGTGAATAAATTTAGAAAAGTACGTTGTTATCAGCAAGATTTATTTATAATTCTAAAAAAAAAAAAAAAATCTCGTGGATGCCATGAAATATGCTGTGATTATTTGAATCGGGATTTTCCCCTACATGTTTTCAAATTTCACTTTGAAAAAGAAGCAATCAGTGTTTACCGTTGTAATCCCTCAAACCCATCATTACACAGAAGAACGGATTTGTGGATAAGTTACAATCATAGAAATTGAAACTCTACCAGTTGGTCCTGGAGGCGTCAGGCAATAACGTTCATCCTTGTACAACAGTTCTGTTATCTGGTAAGACAGAATAATCGTACATTGCAGCCAAAAGAAGCAAACAAGGACAAATAGTATCTGAAATTGAATTCTCAAAATAATAAAGCGTTTCTCTGTTAAAGTATTATTCTTTACCACATCATAGTCATTCCCTAAGAAATACAAGTGTGGGGTTTTTTTGTAAATAGGTTTTTCTTAAAAAAAAAAAAAAAATAAAT
>VZTY01033897.1:21736-63161 GCA_013400935.1 Turnix velox
GTAAGATATTCTAGTACTCTGTTTATGTATCATTCCACAGAAAGTTAGCTGTCATGAGCGAATATTAACCAGTGTCACTTTTAGAGATGCTACAATTACGTTCCAATTTACTGAAAGCTCTTTCTTTTTATTTTGAAAAAAGGAAATGTGTGAAGAAAATAGAGGAGTGCATTTTATCATGGTCTGCTAATTCAAGAGAACTAGCAAAGCTGCTGTAAAATAAACAGAATTTTGAATGACAAAATAAGCATTCATAAAAATTAATTGCATTTGACTAAATTCATCACACATTCCATCAGTCATACAAACTGAAGGAATACACAGAGTTTTCTTCATCGGAGGGAAAAAGAGCATTTACCCAAAAGCCTCTACATCCTACAAGTACTTAAATCTAAACTAAGTCACTTTAAAAATCCATTTGACCATCCTTAAGAAAATTACATCATCTTTAAACACTGAGGTTTTAAGTATTTCAAAAATTTTGCTCTCTGTGTCACGATGTTCAAATGCAATCTGAAAGAAGTCAGAGGGAGATGGATTCTCACTGTCAGGCAGAAGAAACAAAACCCCCATCTTAAATTGTTAATGAAAATAGATAAATAAAGGCCAAAAACACCCAATGGGCAATGGAATACTTTATCTATTACTTCTCACTTTACCAATATCACAGACACTGTGAGAAGTTAAGCTACAGTTTTATTCTACACTTCTGCCCTTCTATTCTGACAAATCACAGAAAGAAGAATCTACAACTATTAAAAAATCCAAGAAATTAATAATAATAAAGCTCTTTGTAATCAGACCTCAGAAAATACCAAAAATCAGAGATTAAAGGGGAAGAAAAGTGTGATATTATTTCTAATGCCAAGTTTGCATTTATTTCCCAAGTTAGCATTTTTTATTTTAGAATTATTTAAAATCTTATTTTAAATACTTGTATTTGCTCATAAGTTTAGCAAAGGTTAATTTTTTTAATTATTCATAGCAAAGATTTTTTTTTTTGAAGAAAAGCAGAAGTAACTCTAGAAAACACTTCTTACACAGATCACAGTTATTTCAATTCTCTGACTGTTCTTCAAAATTTATTTCCTAACAAGAGTAATAAGATAGCCTTTTTTCCTCTTCCCACGTTCCCTTTTTTATTTTTTAAATGCAAAAAGGAAGAGGACAAAAACATCCTCTTATTATAATCTTCACACAACTAGAAGTGGTAGTAAAATAAAAACTCTGCAATCTCACACCTGTATCTGATTTTTATAAATCTTTCACCAGTGGATTTTTAAATTATAACTTTAATTTCATTCCAAAATTTAAAATATATTGCAAGCCATGTACCAGTTTATTAGTCTACAGTATTGAAGAAAAAAAGAAAAAGCACAGTGCACCCCATCCTAAATTCTGTAACAAAGCAGTGTCTGCAAACATCCTCTCTAGTGTTCTGCAAAATTTTTAACCCAATTTTAACCCAAACTGCTCTCTCTTTACAGAGTCTCCCATAGTATAGAGGATACAAGAATCAGCTACTTCCCCTTCGACCACCTTCATCCAGGTGATTTATTATCTGTCTTTGCTTTCAATATTTTAAGCTACATGACAGAAACTTTAAAATTATTTTATTAGTATTAGGGCAGGAACAGAAAGAAAGCTTAGGGAAAGCAGGAAAAGGAGTTGAACAGTGTCAGACTGTGCGTCAAGACTTTGCAACCATGGCAGGCTTTGTAGCAGAAGCTACAACTATGTCCTTAAGCTATAACATGATTGATCTAGACAGTGGAGTAGCATAAGCTAGACTGCATGGGAACAACACATTTGATTTTTTCACTCAAGTGTCCAGTTTGAAACTTTAATTTTACATAGTTGCACCATCTGCCACCGACTGAAGTTTTGCTCAAATTATCAGGTTGCCAGTAATCAGGCTCAGAATTCAGATTTACAGTGACACATCATAAACATGCAGTGTCTAAAGAACTTGATTTTATTTACAGCATTATTATCTCCACTTACCTTGCTCCAAAGCTGTACATCATCTGAGCTGAAGAGGGCAGCAAAGGATAACAAATTAGAAGCAGCAAAATGATTATACTCTGCTTTTTTTTAAAAGGAAAACGCAACTTATTAACACTCAGGATCTTATTAAATTATTTAGATAAAATTAAAATATGATAACTGGAACAATGTTTAAAACAAATGTGTATAGAATAACTACTGTACTTTTTTCTATAGTACATACAGGTACTCTTAAATAACTTCAAATAATGCAACAACCCAAACATAACTAAAACTATAAAGAATATATTTTAGTTTTCTTTTTAGCTCAACCTTTTAACATGCACTAATTGTACCTTTTGAGTTTATACTTCATACTATTTAGCATTTCAAGAATATAAGCTTAATTAACACAAGTCACACTTTAAATAGCAAATACTATGAGGAATTTCTCCTCAAAATTCAACTTCTAGTGTAGACAAAATAACTACAGGCAGTTGTAAATGTATTAGTACAACACAAAAACTAATAAAATCTCTTTCTTAAGTAATTCTCTTTCTTACAGTGGATAAACAAATAATATTTTTAAAAATAGAAAAAAACCCCACAGAACTGCAGTTTCTGCCCTCATAGAACAGGACAGAATGTGATGGAGAGCAGTTTCCTGTGTGTCATCAAACATCAGACATTAACCAGTTCACTTAAGTGTAAAAAAACTCAATAAAATAAAAAGCCATTTTAAATACTGAAGTATAAAAAACCCAACATATTCCTGTAATTTGTAGAACATTCTCACTAAAAGCTGTAACTTCTTGACAACCCTAAAGCAGCATTAACCATAACAAGGCTGAGAGAACAAAAACTTAGGACCTTATTTTATCTTCCTGTGATTCTCAGGAGAAAAGATTTCAGTCTGAACAGCTGCATAGAAATTTCACAGTATCACAGAATAGCAGGGACTGGAAGGGAACTCAAGAGACCATCTAGTCCAATCCCCCTGCTGGAGCAGGAATAACCAGACCAGGTCATAAAGGAAGGTGTCAGATGGGTTTTGAATGTCTCCAGAGGAGACCCCCCACCCTCNAGAGGAGACCCCCCACCCTCCCTGGGCAGCCCGTGCCACCTTCAGTGTGAAAAAGTTTTTTCTCGTATTTCTGTGGAACCTTCCAGCTTGCACCCATTGCCCCTTGTCCTGTCACTGGATGTCACTGAGAAGAGCCTGGTTCCATCCTCCTGACACTCACCCTTTACATATTTATAAACATGAATGAGGTCAGCCCTCAGTCTCCTCTTTTCCAAGCTAAAGAGACAAGCATGAATAGGGGTTTAAGATCTTATTTAGGAGTCACAAGCTTAGGAAATATTTATTCCTTTTGTGCTACTGCTACTTGTACTTGAAAATGAGTCAAACGCAGGTCCACACAGGGTGAAGGGAGGTGGAGGGGAAAGGCTGTGTGTTAGTTAAGCTTTCCTATGAGAACTCTCTACCACTGACAGCATGACAATGAACTGCAGATATCAAATGCATCAATTTCCTAAAGTACTTGACTCTGAAATAGTAATGGTAGATAGAAAGGGAATACTTCGAGGCAGTTACTAGAGAAGAGCAGCTTCAACAGAAATCCATAAACTAGCCTGCCACAGACATTGTTCATGTGTCCCTGGTGTCCATACCCTGTACTTTTATATGCCAGTCCTTAACTCTGTTCATTTCAACATCTGAGACCAGCATTTAGTCATAAAATCTTGCTGCAAGCTTTACAAAAGGTACAAATATTCTTTTCCTCCATCCTATCTCTACTCAAGCTTCGTTTTCAGGCTGTTCTAGCCATTAAGTTGAAATTAGAAAAAGAAACAAATTACCATGGTTTCAGAAACAGCAACATTGAAATTTGGGCACAGGCAACCCTGTACAAAGCTTCTGAAGCCAGGTATTAATACAGGAAAACAGCAGAATAACAATAGAGAATAATATTAAAATAAATTAAAAAAATCTTAAAATTGGTAAGGATTGAAGAGAAACAGTAAGTTGAATTAAAACAAAAAAAAAAAACCCACAACAAAAAACCCCACCAAGCAAAACAATCCTCTAGTTTTCATTTCCCTCAGAACTCACAAGTTTTTGGACCAATTGCCTGATAGCTTTTGAAATACCTGTTCCACTCAAGGAGAGTATGATTCTTCAGCAGTTAGGTTGCACAACACAAGCTGATAATGCCCTAAAGATACTTGAAATCACATTTCTGAACACCTGCCTATCTCTCCACTAGCAGGAGTATTTTGCATTAGTACTGGTTTTGTGTGGTAAACACGGCTTCCTTTTTACTGCTGGGACTACAACAGTAGGACAGAAGTCCTACTTCAATTGTATACTTATTAATGATCACAGAATAAAAATGTTACAGAAATCTGTCACTTTTAATTAATACATCTGGAACAGACAAGTCTGGGGCTGACTACTAGCAGGAATAATAAAATAACCCTACTGGGTCTAAAACATTATTTCAATCATCCCTTGGATGTCAAGGTCAGCTAAGGTCTTGTTAAGAAATCAATTGAAAACTGGCTTGCTTTTCTCCTCCTTTTCCAAGTGTAAAATGATAGCTGAGCCTATATCATATCAGCTAAAACTTGCAATTTACTAGGAAACTTTGGTCATATTCAGCTGGTATGTTAGTTTACTAGCATCCAACCTAAAAGTAATCATATTTCATTACCATTAGAAAATAATGGAGTCAACCAAGTCAACTTTCAGGCTCTTATCCTCCATAATATTAAGGGACCTCTCTGGTTCCTGCTGTTGTAGGTGTGCTGCAAGAACAACTTCATGTTCTTAAATGTTTGACTAGACAACTTGTATTTGCATAAGTTTAAGCCAATCCTGAGAGTTAGCAAGGAATTCTCCTTACAAAATGGGATCATATGGCTGTGAATACAAAGTCATGGCCATGTAGCACAACACTAGGTGTTAAATGTGAGCATCCAGAACTTGTATGAACCCAGAGGGCACAGAAAGCTATCACATGTTACAGGATATGCCTGAAGAATGCATCCCATTTCAGCATTCATTTACTTTAACTGGTAACAGTAACAATCTACAGGGAAATCTTACATTAGCATAGCAGTTTATAAAGGAAAAAGTGGAACTCTGGAAGCATATAAACCTTTCAGAATAATAAACAATCAAATAATACAGAACAAACAAGAACAGAGAAGTTCTTTTCAATTTAATACACAGTCAAGGCAAGGAAATCACTGAAAGCAGAGAGTAACAAAGATTCTCTTCAAATCTGCTAACAGCCTTCAAACATAGTGTGTAGGGGGAAGAGACTGCACAGACTTGTGCTCAGTAAGGCAAAAATGAGATGGAACTTTACTACTATAGGGAAAAAAAAGTACCCATACAGTAACCTTACCTCTTAAAGCCCAAAATAAAGCTGTTTCTCAGCTGACGAATACTAACAGGAGGTGTGCTTGGTGAAGACACTGTAAATGAAAGAAATGTTTCTAAATAGTCATTGCAAAAAAAATCCCTGAATTGCAGTAAGTGAAGCAAATATGATGTTATTCAAAAACCTATTTCATTACTTTAGGAAACACTGACAAAGTTAGGTATATCAAAATTTCAAATACCAGGGTATTTGAAAGAGTCTTGGTTTTATCAGCTCTTAATCTGCTCCATTTCAAAAGGGATCAAGTACTCTTCTAAGAGAGCTCTTTCCCTCTCTTTGTTGCCTTTAATGTTAATACATTTCTCTTTTCAGAAGATCAGAAATACAAGTATCTTATCTGTAAAGAAAATACTATGTTCCAAAAAGCTAAACAAAGCCCCAACAATCACAATTAAGAAAACCTGAGATATTAGCACTGGAATAAAACAAGCTCTACCAGAGGCAAATTGTTTGCTTACTAATTCAGAACAAGTATCTGCCTTGAAACAGGTTTCAGAATTTCAACATCTATTTTTATAATTTTTTAACTGAAAAGAACAAACACAAAGCAGTGACAGTTTCTTAGGTGTTTGCTTCTGCTGGTGTAAACTGCCTGATGAGAAGCAAAGAGCCATTCACTGAATTAAGTTAAACATAAGAGAGGATAAAGAGAAACAATTCTAAATGTTGCTATTTACAACATTAGTTGAACACAAAGAAAACTGTAAAATTACTTAAAATTACATATTAAAACATATTACAAATTAAAATTACATATCCCTGATATTTATCTTTATGCCCTATGTCCTCATGTTTACATCATTTCTTGGCTAAGAAGATTCTAAATTCCAGAATCTTCTCTCATTCCATAGTCCAGCCATGAAAACAAAATACAGTAGTAGATGTGTTTAAGTCCTACATTGTGGAAACCCCCTCCCGGGAAGTGTTTAAAGCCAGGCTGGACTAGTCACTGAGCAACCTGGTCTAGTGGGAGGTGTCTCAGCCCATGGCAGGAGGGTTGGAACTAGATGATCTTTAAGGTCCCTTCCAACCCAAACCATTGTACGACTCTACATGAAATTTTTACCATCTGACTTAGCCATCATAATGGAATTAACCCCTGCAAAAATCAGAACACACAGGAGCTGCAATATAGCATATGGGGGAAGAAGACTGAAAAAAAAAAAATCAGCTCAGTAGGAATCTGGGAAATAAAAAACAACACATTAAGCCCACTCCTTAGTCTAACTCCAGGTGTTAGAAAAACCCCTAAGTTATAAAAATTGGAATGTTTGCTTAAGTTAGAAAATCTCAAGTAAAGTTAGTTCCAATAAACCTCCAACACAAATCCTCCTGCAGTGGTCTATTAAACTTTTTGCTCATAAAAAGATGAGCAAAAAAGCATCTTAGTATGCTCAGCTGCTGCTGACAATCGGCAACCTGGTTTCCTTAGCAACAAACAAGTCTGAGAAAATCAAGAGGCTGACAATGAAGTGGAATGGAACGGCATGATAAAGGGAAAAAAGCAGCTCTCATGTAGGACGCCTTATGCGCCCGGATTCCTCAGCTGATGCTTCGTAGTTTTCATCTTGTCAGTAGCAGAAATCTATACATTGTAATGTATAAGAAGCTGAATCAATACACCCAGATATCAGGCAACATTTATAACCAAACTTGGTCTCCCCTCACTACCTTGATGAGACAAATCTCAAACTCTTTTCCATATTGCATATTTTTCCCCCCTCTCTTTGTAATATTCCAAAAGATGCCAAGTCAAAACCAACCAACCAACAAAATCATCTGTTATCATTACCTAGGTGCTAATTAGATTTACTAGCATTTCATTTCAGCTCAATAAACTATTTATGGAGTATCTTCCTTTAAAGCTCTAGTTCAAAAGAAATTTTGTATGTCTCCAAGAATTATTAACCCTCATCTTTGTAAAAAGAAATACTTCTACAAGGTTTAAATCCACAAGAAAAAAACAACACACTACTTGAGACTAATTTTGTAACAGACAGAATGCAGACTATAATATGTGCCTGTATCATACTTCTCATATCACACAACAGTCCCAAACATACTTTTGACTTACATCACATTAAACCATCCAGTTAACTAAAATGAATGTGCAGGTGTGGCTTTACTTTTTCATACAGGCAAAAACCACCCATAAACTATTTTACTTTCCACAAGAAATTTTATTGTTCCTAATAAATAAGGGGTTTGTTTGGTTTATTGGGTTTTTTAAAAATTCAAAGTCATTTTAAGTACTTCATTTTTTCATGGTTAATGTTTTGCTGTAACACTGTAACAAAAACAAACCAAATAATGGCTGAATATAAAATTCACTAATTGATAAATTAAACCATTGCTTAGTAACCACTTCATTTCCTCATTTTTAACACAACAGCTTCCCCAGGGTCATGGTATAAAGATTACCTATTCCTGTATTTCTTAAATAAAACAATGATAATTGCAGCAAAAGAATGCTTAAGCTTTTCCTTGGACCTTGGACACATAAAACTGTTGTTTAGAATGAGAGATCTTCCTGTATCAATTTTAGTCCAAATTTAAGTGCTTCATTATTGTCAGGGGCACACTAGGCAAATAAAAATTTTATTTATTTTGATATTTGAAGGTAAGCAAATAATTTCATCCCATTCATTCAGTCAATGGCATAACTTTTGCATGCACTGAGCATCAAGTCTTTGGAGAAAACTCTAAAAGCTATTAATTCATGCTGTTACAATTTCATCACCTAATTAACCCATCAACTTTATCCACGTAACTTTCATGACCAAAAGATCTGCAGAGCACACTCAGGCTCCTGTCAGTGACAATCAGTTCTTTAAAGCTGAGTCTGTCATTATTAATTCTCCATTTCTGTATTATTTCAGGTCCACACTGTTGGACCAGAATCCCATTGCAACTGGTGCTGCAAACTAAAGCAAACCCTGTACCAAAGACCCAAAAGTCATTGTGCAAGGCAAATTGTTTCTGCTACACATAGGAGAGGATGATGATCCCATCATAACCACTGCAAAGCTGTGATCTGAAATATCTTGTATGTAAATCTTACTGCCAGGATTGATATTAGAAAGGAATTTAACCATGATATGTTGTCTGGAGTTATTCAAATTGTTTGAAATCCCTTCAAGGACCTCACAAAAACTTTGCTCAAATTTCCCACACATTTAAACCTCACCTATTAAAACATGTAAATCTCTTAGCTGAGAACCAATCAATATTACCACCAAGTGCAAACAAACATGCAACATGAAAAATACTTACTCAGAGAAAGAACATTCTTCAATCTTCCGTTTGCTGCTTCATGTCTTATTTCTGCTAGAGAGAGTCCAACACTTTCAACGAGGCAGCCATTTTCCTAGAGATAAAGAAACTGATCATAGCAAATACACATAGAGAAGATCTTGTGATAGTTTTTTACCCTTCCTTCCCAAAGGACAGTGCCTTTCTTGTCCTTACAGCTGTTGAGAACACAGAAGGTGCTGTACAGAAGTCTACATGGCTAGCCATGAAGTTGCTACTGGCCAAAAATTATACAGATTTTGCATTGAAATCAATTGCAAGAGACAAAGATACGAGAGGCAGAAAGAGTGAGGCAATTACACTTACTGAATTCTTCAGTAAGTACAAAAATCCAACACCTTTCACTAGTAACAATTATAATACTTCTAGTCCTCAGTAAAAAAAAAAAAGGATATTATTAATTTATTTAGCTTTCAAACTCAGGAAACAGAAAGCTAGTAAGTCTTGAGCTAAATATTTTAGTCAACTCTGAAAAGGAGAAAGATAAGGAGGAGTGAAACCATCAGTGCACAAACTGTTACAGAAGTCACCTGAATAATCAGAACAGGTTCCATCATACCAAGTTCATGGTTAGAGCACTACTGAGACCCAAAGCCTACACAGAGACCACAGAAAACGAGCCATAGCAGTAATGTTTTTATGGAAACTCACCTTCATCTGAGCTCGAGCAGTTGGACTATCAGCAAAGTTTTTAAAAACATACTCAGTATATGTTTCTGTATCAAGTTCCACCCCCAAATTGTGCATCAGTTTCAGGACCTCAAAGACACCTATCAAGGTAAAATTGATAAGACATTTCAGAGAAATGAAAACTTGAAATTCAGTATTTAAAAATAAATTTCACTTTTGAAAACAAGGACCTGTCTCCTCAATTTTCTTCCTTCAAACTGCCAAGCAAATTCTGCATTTTTATTTTAGGTGTTAATGAAGCTCTTAATTGTGAAACTTAATTTATTTACTAAACCTCCTCTTCTGTGCTGTAGCATCAAAAGCATGAAACTCTTGGCTAGTTTGGAAATTGCACGAATACAAAGATAATTCCTAGCACAGTGAATATATGGCATTTACTTCTAGTCATGTTGGCAAAACATCTTGCAGAGATATATATCCAAGTGTCTATCCTATTATTCATAAAATACAAATCTAAAATATGGTGTAAAGTACATAATCAAATTTAAGATATAAATACATTCTTCAACAGGTAATACATTCTTTGATTTTCTCTCAGTATCCAATTCTGAGGCGCAAGTCAAGATTTCAAGACTTGTGTCTATAATTGTTTAAAAAAAGTAATATTTTTCTAAGTAAGTTTTATAATCAGCTTAAAAATGGAAATTCAGATAAAGTCTGACATCTCCCAAGCTTCACTTAAACTACACTATAAATTTTACACTATAAATTTCTGATCAATTCACACAATTTGACTCTGTATAACCACTGTAGACATCAGATACCAGATCTTAGTAGTTCAGCAACTAGACTGCAGAGTTTTACTGTACATGTCATGCTTTTTAATTGCTCACACTCTTCTGATTTGCTGAAACTTCTTACAGCAAGCCTAGCTAGCAAACTCTGGACCTCTGTCAAAACAAATGCAGGTACTATCATTTTTTGCTGGTCTAAAAAGGATTTGTCAGTTGCTGCAGGACACCAGTACCAAACAGCATATGTTTTTTTCAACTTGCATTTCATACTTATTACTTTAAAAATGTAAAGTTTCCCAAAGTCCCTGTCTTTGCCCTGGAGTGCCACCTATGGAAAAGTGACACTTCCATGAATATTTTATGCAGTGCACTATGGTGCAAATAATCAAATGTGAATTCCCTTTGAGCACTTGAAAATACATGCAGGCAAGTCACACTAGATTAAAGTCGCATCATCTGTTTGAGTTTGCCTTAAACAAAACTCTGATTTTGGCCCAGAATCTGCAAAAATATGAATAGAGAATTAATTGCACCAAGTCTCTCTTGATACCTTTCAAATTTTGACAGCTGCTTTCTATTTCATATTTTCAGCTTCCCATGCATTGAGTCCTTTTGTGCTGAAACCTTTGCAAAAGTAAGTGTACCTGTATCACTACTCTGAAGATGAAGGGCTAGACACCACGTGAATAAGATCTGGTAAACTCAAGAGAACTGAGCTCAAATTTGTATTTAGACCAGAGTAGAAAACAGTCCTGCTAAGCACCCCCATTCCATAGTAGACATCTGTCACAAAAATACGACATGACCTGGCACAGTCACTGAGTAGGAAAAGGGCATGTATTAAGATTAATATATCAGCACAACAGTGATGTGCAGATTAAGGAGGAAGACCAGTAAAAATACAGCATATAGGCAAATCAATCACAAATTGAAAAAAAATCTGCTGTACTGCCACACTTTTCTTTAGCATGGTTGATGTACAGTTTCTTTTGGCGGGGGGGAGCATGTGTGAAGCAGATTTATCAAAATCCACACACATTACTACTACTTTGGATATATTTTCTGCCTCACCAAGAGCAGATCTACTTTAATACCACATAAATATCTTCCCCAACGCAAAGCAGTGAGACAGTTCCACTATGAAATTTTCAAATACATTAAGGAAATAAGAGTTTAGGTTTTGTGTGGATTTTTAGAAATTCTGTGCTCCTCATATTGGGAAATATACTTCTCCCTTCCCAAATGGAGATTAAGTGCAGTCACATTTATCTGGATACATGTATATTTATTCAGAAACTATACACATGAGCTATTGTACTGATATACTATGCACATTATAAAACATAATCAATAATAGAAATCAAAAGAGAATGAAATAATAATTAGTTTTATTTATTAACAGCTCACTCACACTCCCAATGGATCACCTTGCACACTCCACTTTGGAGACCAGTGATCCCAAAGTGTGGGTATAATTAAAACCCACAATAATGTCTTTCAGACATCTCCCTGCTTGATCAAGAATAGATTTTTGAGATCTCAGGCTGAGATATGCATGGACTGTAGGAGCTAAGTATATAAAACCAAATAACTGAGCAGAACAAAAGAGGACAGAAAAAGGGAATAAAAGCACAGCCAAACTTCTGTTCTCCTTTTGTCAATACTGAAAACACCACTGGATCACCCCAATAACCTCAATTGAGTACATCCAACACACAAATAAAGAGATGAATTAAAAGATGGTCATAATATTTCTGTGGTAAAACAACTTGCTGCTTTTTACAAAGTGAAAAGTGACACTAGCATTTCTGTCCACTTTTTCATTTCAAAAGTTTCTCAGAGTAAATCATGCCTTCCTCCTAAAGCATTCTCATCAGAGCACAGGAGATCTCTAGAGCAGTTAGGCACAGTTCTATGTGTGCAAAGGCATTCAAATGGAGTTTTTAAGTAGTTTTCTAACAAAAAATAAAACTCTCTAGTTCAAAACGTGGATATGCATTCAGGAAAAGAACACAATGCATGTTTTTTTCTGAGCTGTTAATTTCAGATGCTCTCAGAAAGTTCTTTGCCAGAAAAGTCTGTCTAAAAACCAGTATTTCAAGAAATCACTTTGTGAAATCTCATCAGCTTTATCCATCTCAAAGCTCAGACTCTTTCCCAAAGTAAAAATTATCATTCACTAACCATGCTTTGCCTATATAGTAACAGCTGAGTAGAAAACTAAAGTGAAATTCATTAGTGACTCTTAAAAATTGTAAATAAAGATAACATGAAGGGGAGCTCATAAAGGCTCAGTAACAAGTATAAGTCAAACCTTTCTGCTTATTTCTACTAGACCCCTGTGTTGTCAGAGCATAATCTGATACAGGGTGAATCTCAGTGCCAGTACCCATTTCAGATTCACCTCATATTGATCTTTTAAAACCTGCAAGCACTTTCCATTCCTAAAAGCATAACAGCATTTACTTAGATAAATACTGTGGAAATAAGTAATTATCAACTTATATAACAGACTCACATAAAAGCTAGAATGCTCCAGGTGAAATTATTTGCCTGTGCAAAATGACTGAAAAGAGCTGTTAGCTATTTCTGAGTGGTTAAGTTCTCTATGGTGCATTTATAAATGGCCTTGCTTGGTTTCATGGCTTTCAGCCACCACTTCACTGCTATTTCTCTTTCAAACCCAATTCCATAATACAGAAATTAAGGAATTTCTTTTGGTGCCCAGTGTCAGCTTGTGTTATAATAAACATTAGATAAACGTATAATTAAATGTTGCTACTAGTTACATAATTGTCTGGGTCACATTATACATACTGATTCAGACATTTGTACCCTCCAGCTCTAGGTAAGCTGTTGCTTCTATCTGTGTTCTTTTAGGATTTAGTCCACTGTCAACATCCTACCACACTTACAATAGTTTTTACTCTAAGTTCTTTTCCATTTTGACTGTTACCTGTATCGAGACACAAAATTACACATATTAGCCATACATTACAACTTGATGAAGAATTATTACCTCATTTTTGGTATGAGATATGACACAGTCTCTGTCTCTGCTTTTATTCACAGTTCTATTACTTTTTGCTGCTAGAAAGCACCATTCTGTCTATTTACTATCTGCTGTCACCTAAAGTTCTCCTTGCAGCATTATTTTTTGCTCTACTATTTCTATGAAACAGTTTTAGAGTTGGTGGAGATTTTTCTCCCTTATTTACTTTCCTTTAAGCATACTGATTGTATTTTTAGATTCTCAATCTCCTCTGTTTTTGGTTAGTAAATTTTGGAAAATGAATGTGAGCTTATACATGGGAAAGAATAACACAACTTGTTTCACTGCAGCAGGAGAAAATTCACAGATTCTTCACTGAAGCAGAAATTGCTCAGAAATCTTATGCATTTTAAGACTTGCAAAACCACTGTCTTTTGGAGCTATGCCCACAGTAGCAGTGCTCTCATTTGAGAAGTCAAACTTGGAGACTGAGTACCAGCTTACAAAAACAAGTCTGCAAATTCACAGTATTACTGTACAGCCATACAGAATTTTATTTATTGAATATCTTTGCAGACAGAAAAGGCTTCCTAGAAAACTCCAAAAAAGATAGAACTAGGGGTTCCTTCATCAGTTTCCTTCTCTATTTGCTTACGTGTTTTCCAGCAGGAACTACCAGGCAAAGCTTCATTGACTTCTACAGCAGGAATACAGACCTCTGAATTCACCAAAGACCAAGTGAGATATGAAAATATAAGTTTCTCTCAACAGTCAGATATTGGTTCAGTCTGGGGAGTTATATCTAAATCTAAAAATACTTCCTACATCTCTTGCAATTGTCCTACATCTCTTATAACTGTGTTGGTGAGGTGAAATTCTGCCAGGAGTAATAGAAAGCACCTTTTTTCAGAAGACAGAACCCAAATACAGAAATATTACATTGATTTCCATGCTCTTATTTTTGGGAACATTGTACTTTAAGCAGACACAAAGGACCTAACTTAAACAATGTTGCCAGATTTTGAAAATATAGAACTTTCACCCACTTTAAAAGCTGAGAGAAGATGAACTTGGGCAGTAGCCAAGCAGGAAAAGAGACGAAGGAGTTAATAAAAATTGAATATTGTTTTCACAAAGGCTTTTTGAAAAAGATTTGAGACACTTTTATAGCCAGAAACAATTAGGGAATACTTGTTTCAGCATTCCTTCCAAACTGGAATGCGACTGTATATTTAAGATAAAATTGCGATACGAAGAGTCTGCTAAAAGCACTTTTTTTTTGTTTGTGCATTTTGTTTGTCACCCAGTGTCACACTAACAACTCTGCATCTCATTCTAAAGCACATTATACTGTGAGATAAGATGAAAAAGACAGTTTTTTGTTTCCCCAAGGGGGAAGTACTTCTGTTAAAAGCATCTTTTTACAATACCATTCTTTCTGAATTACCAATAACGCAAACCAAAGAATTAGATACTGTGCTCTAAAATTTAATATTTCTTCAATTCTTATTCATATCCCGTAGACATCCCCATGTGTAACAGGGGAAAGTATGCTAAATGCTTAAACCTACTTAAGGATCCCAAAGATTGAGCATTTCTGTCCTTCAATCAGTATGCTGTCAGGTCAGGCTCATGCATTCAGCAGTCTAAGTTCTCCTGCAGTTTTTATTATTGTAACAAAATTCACGTTTGGCTTATCAGGTAGATAATAATAATAATTTGGCTCAAAAAAAGGGATTAGGTTTGTAGTCCAGGAGAGCCATGACCCTACTTGTAAATGCTTCTTTCAGTTTCTTTAAGAGTAAAACTCCTTAAAAGGTACTGAGCAGCAAAAAGAACCAACGGAGTGCAAAAAGAGTGTGAAGAGTTAAAAAATTAATTAAACACTCACTCTCACATCTTTCTTTGCCAATGTAGATTGAGAATACATACAACTATACCAAAAAAAAAGTCTTTCTGAAGGAAAAATCCTTTGCAGCAAAGTCTTTGTTCATTTTTAAGAGTCTGCTGAATCTCACCCCAATGTTTAAATAAAGATTTGTGCTCTAAGTTTGAAATAAAGCTCGTGGAGCATTTGTCAGATAACTAACCTTGTGTCAGACAACTAACCTTTAAGATTCTTCTCTTTCTGGAAGCCAACCAGCAGCGGCCAGCAATAGTGAGGTCTGAGAGGCAAGCCTTCCTTCTTCATCATTTTCATCACAGCAATGGCCAAGTCTGAAAACATTCACAAGATAATTAAATACTGATAAAGGGTTTTAAATAAGTATAAGTAAAATAACTAAAAAAGCAGAGTACCTGGTTTGTTGGCTTCCAAAGCACAGCGCAAAATAAACGGTAATGGTGCCGAGTGCATTTTTGCTTCTTTTAATTCATTACAGAATTGCATCAGCTTGCTCACAGGCTGTAAAGAATTAAAACATATTGTTGAATGTATTTTTCAATCTCTCAAATTCTTAAGGATGCTTCTAATGTTTAGGAAATAGGTATTGAGTATACCAAACACACAAAGTAATGTGAAATAAGGAAATCCTTCATTTATTCTTTAAGAATCATTCAAAAAACTACCATTTCCCATCTTCACAGTTGCATTAAACTAAATAATACATTGTTACTTGCATTTTAAGAAAAAGTACTTCCATTCTACTTACCAAATTTCTATTTACACAATGTTGCAAGAAGAAGTTACCCTGGTCCGTATTTTCACGTGCTATAGTATGAAAAGACTTCAAAATATTGAAACTTATATCTTCAAAGCCATGAGTTACCAGACTTAAACACAGGTTCATTGCATCTAGCAATTCAGAAAACAGAGAACAGCAAAATTTTAGAAGTGCATACAACTGTTTTTGCAGCATATAATTAAAACTAGGGAAAGCTAGGAAAGCAAACAGGTTTTGCAAGTACCACTAGCATACTTTTAAGCATGATTAATCAACCAGATCTGAGATTACCTTCCTCAGAATTATTACATTTATCAATGAAAATAAATTTTCCTATTAAAAAAACCAAGCCAAAAATTTATAGCAGCATACCACTGTAGCATTTCTAGAAGAAAAATACATTTCTGGAGACGTCAAAAGAGAACAAGTGGATTAAGTATAATTAATAGTTATCAATCAGATAATGCATAATCGGATTCAAAAGTTACTTTAGAGGCAGATAAAAAAAAGCCCTGAAACTACATTCAGTGTTTAGTTTCCCTTTTCATGATGTTCACAAAGAGCTGTCACAACAGGAATTACAACAGCATTGTTTGAAGAAAGGATGCCTCACTTATGCTTTCCTATAAAATCATAATGAATTTTACAGGATTAAAAATACAATGATTTTTGAAAGTAAATCACTTCAATTGATTTATATTTAAAATCTTCCATAATGTGATCTAAAGCAGCACAAATGAATCCACAAACTAATGGCAAAAATACTGTTTTCCCCAGAATACTTGGTAGGAAATTATCTATTTTGGGTAACACCAGTAAAAAAAAAAAAAGAAATTAAATTACTTCCCTCTCCATCCTGAGTAGCAAAATGCTGCTGCAGTAACCATAGACATACCTGGAAGTAATACCCTTTCAAGTCTTATGCGTTTCTGAATTTCTTCAATATACTGAGGATATCCAGCTTTGGCAAGGCTAAAAATCACCTGCATCAGAATCCTGTCCATGGCATATCCTTCAGTCTTTTCAATTTCATCTAGAGTCTGTTAATCAGAATAAATTTAATTTTAATAAACATCAAAGTGATTCAGATTTGGATACATTAAAATAAAACAAAGTATCACCAAAAGCTAAGGGTTTTTTTTCCTTTTTTAGATACATGGAATATGGTAGAGAGAATACCAAATACAGAGAGGCCTTCTATCACAATGTAAAAGGGTAGAGATAAAAGGGTACAATACATAGTTTCAACTACTGTCCACTAATACATGAAAACATCTGAGGTTGTGAGATAAATTACAAAAGAAATAACTTTGAGAAAGGAAGAATGAATAATCAAACTTTGTTATGTTTGGAAGAACACTGATGTTTAATTTCTAAGCCCCAGAATGCCTCCCACATTCTTTTCCTTGGTTTTGTCCTTTCCATCTGATACTACTTATTAAACTCAAACCCATTTTCTCATTCCTTTTCAAGTACTTCTTTGATTCAAAAAGAGAGAATACTTGAAGAAACATCAGCTACACAAAGGGCTGTAAAGCAGCATTATTGCATCCACACTTCATAAATACTGAAGCTGTTGGCATGAACTCCCAAAAATAATTCAGTTTTACTGGATATACTCCATGGCTTCAAAAAAAGCCAAAAAATGGCTCAATGGGAAGAGGATAATCAAAGTTTAATATAAATTTCTATTCATAAATAAATATATAAATATCTCACATGCAATATTTCTCTCTAAAAATACCACCCCTGAATTACTAAGTCTTTTGCTGGCAAATATATCTCCTCAGAGTGAAACGCAACTATCAAAAGACAAGTATTTCTCATGAATTATGGTGACTGCTTTCAGCTAAATAGCTGTTTAGATGCAAGAAGAAAAATCTGTTTAATTGCTGTGGATTAGAAGAAAACAATTCACACAAAATTCAGCATTATTCCTCCTGCCTGGATAGAAAGCATTCCAAAGTTACCTTGACTGAAAAAAATCAAACAAGTTGTACCTCAACTCAAACATACCTTTTTGATGTTATCAATATCACCCTTTTCAGCATAGGCATTAAGCAGGGACAAATAGGTGTCTGGGCCTGGTTCAACACCAGCCGTCCTCATCACTGAAAAGATATTTTCTGCACTCTTCATGTCTCTAATAGAAAACAGAAGAAAGACTCTCAGTAGATTTAATCACAGACATTTTATTATGAATGCAACAAGCACAGAGAAACTTATTTTAACCAAATAAATCCTGAAAGGTGAAAGTAAAAAATCTTTCAATCACTGTATTAGAGTACTCTTTGAACTAGAACAGTTAAAGTTCAAATCTAAGTGCAGCTTATTTGTTTTCCAAACTTTACAGAAATATGGTAATTTACCTTGAAATTAAAGTTTTTCAGACACAAGAAAAATCTACTTCCTTTGTTAAGTAGCCCTGGCTTGCTATGAAATGCATGAAAAGCCAGTCCTTTATACATTGTTATTCAAACCTGTAACACTGCTTGCCCTGCAGCATGCAATTTCTCTGTATAATATCACTTCATTTTGTGGTAAAAGTAAAATAAAACAAAATTTTAAAAGCATTAAACATTACCCTGCTCTTGCATGACCCTTCACAAGGCTACTGAATACTGCCTCGGTGATTGGGAGATCTTTGCTCTTCATAAATCCAAGAATCTGACTGTAAAATACAAGACAATGAATGATTAGATTTTTTGGTTTTCCTTTCAAAAGATAAACTACTGAGCTATTGCTGTTCTGCTGGACAAGTGCTGTATCATCAAGCAAAACCAAACCCTAATGTCACTGAGCAATTACATTTGGGGATGCTGCATATTATGTCTCTAATTTAGCCATTTTTGTATTTTCAGATGAATTCTATTTGTCACTTTGAAAAGAGCAGACATAAGGGTGGGGCTGGGATTTTTCATTTTTATCTTCCTTTTACTTATTTCTCACACCCAGCAATCACACTGCTACGACTTAAACTCTCTAAAATTGAAGGTTTAGATATCCAACAAGCCCTGAGTAACAAAGACAACAACAAAACCCAGAATTACTACTATCTGTTCCTTAGTTCACTTTGTTTTCAAATGCCTCTCCCAGAAGCCATTCTCTTACATATGCAGTAATCCTTCATAATCTTACTTTTTTTACACTTGCTCTAGAAATTACAAACCAAATTATTTTCTGATCAACTTGAATATAATTTGGTTTGAACACACTAGTCTATCATTTATTTCTATTCTGCTTTGTAGGTTCTAGCTGTCTCTAAGAAATTGGTCTTCACTTTTCATTTAAAATACACTTAACCCCCCTCTTTGGTTTGTTCAGCTTAAAACAGATTGAAATTACTTTTAACATTAATAGCAGGGAATATAAAAAACAGATTTTGTAGAAATCTTTCTATATATAAATGCAAAAAGAGTACCTCGCTCCTTCAATATTCCCCTCGTTGCAATAAGCAGCAATCAATCTTTGATATGTAACCTACAGAAAACAGAAAGTGGAAATTAATTATTTCTGTCCAAAAAACAGGTACTATTATTGAGAATGAAGATAAAAAGGGGTACCCTACTCGATTGGGCTGTACATTGGCTTCCTCCATCCTGGCCAAGAATTCCGTCGGAGAAAATTTATGCTCATTCTGAAGGTAGACTTTAAGTAAAGCATTATAGTGGCTTGTATCATACACAGCACCTACAAGAAAAATTTCAACCACAGCAAGTGAATGTACATTCTCTAAATTCAACATGGTTTTATAGCATTCTCAGGTAATTAATTTCATCTCAATTTTATTCTGTATAAGATTTAGATATAAACACTGCTTCTTTTATCCACCTTTAAAATATCAAACAAACCAGCACAAACATGTTCACAAAAGGCTAAAACATAACCAGAGCACAGTAACATCAATACAAGCGTGCATGCAGTATTTATTTTACAGCTGTATTTATTTTATAGATTCAGCAATATTACTATCAAGAAGCAGTTCACCTGTGCAACATCTAAAGAGAAATAACTAACTTAGAATTTTTAAAAATAACTAGCACCAAGAATACTAGTCCCACCAGGAAACACTAGTTAGTATTAAAGTAAAATACATCTTTACAGTCATCAAAATCAAGCACAAGTTCCATTTAAGCGTCTCACAAAAAAATATCTCTAGACTTATTATGAAAACCCCTAGATGTCAGTATAACTCCCAGAATAAGAAACATGTCTCTCACCTGAACAATAAAAACTAGTGTTTATTCAGTAATGAGGATGTGCTGTTATAACCTAACATTTAAACACTATTAAAATACATTCAGACTTCCACTACAAAGAAAGAAATTAAAACACATGGCTGTTCTTGCAAGAGGGACTAAAAAAACCACAACCTACCCAGTTCCTTCATCTTGTCCCATATCATATGGGCTAATTCTGTTCTTTCAGGTAACAATACCTCTGGTAAAAGAGCACCACAGCTTCGCAACAAAAGCAAGGTCTGATTACTCCCTGGACACCCTGCAATTGAAACAAATCCACATATCTCTTTAACAATAGTTATGCATCTAACACAAGAAAAAAGATTTAAGACTGACCCACTGAAATACTTAAAGCATATTGCACAGAATAGAAATTTCTTTAAGATTTTCACTGAATAGGATAATCAAATGATTAAACAATGACATTATTATGTGGTAATAGTGTGAAAAAGATTCATGTTAAAGATTATAATTTAGTAGAAAAATGAGCTCAAACAAACAAACAACAAAATAAGTGCTCATATACAACATAAATGAGGAAAAAAATCCTCAAAGTTTTCTGTTTCAGAGACATACATGCAGACTTGGAAAATTTGGATTCAGACTTCCAAAATTACTCTAAGTCTACTACATCACAAATATTTGTTAGTTACTTCAAATCATCACTGTGTCAACAGTAATGAGGACAAGCAAACACAGGGTATCACATAACTACTGTAAATTATGTTTCATGAGTGCACAAGTGTTACTTATACAGAGTTGTGGAGAAGAAATATGCAATATTGAGAAAAGGAGACATAAAATACTGAGAGGGAGCAGGTACAAACCACAAATGAGGCTTTGAACTTGTGAAGACTTACTGGAGTGGTAGGTCATATCTGAATAAACTAAGTACCTGCATAAAATTTGCTCATGCAATAAAAATGCCAACACATCTCCAGTTTCACAATACTATGGCTATACTTAGTGATCAGGTATGTTGAAAGGCAAAACAAACAGGAAAAGATTTGGCAGCAGGAGTATGGAAAGATTAAGGACAAGAGATACACAGTGAGCACCTTCTTTGGGTATTCTCTGTCTTGCAATTAGAAATAGAAGAACAATACAAAAATAGATAATTTTTTTTCAGAAACTAACAGTAGGTAACCTCCCACATATGCTAAATTAGTTTTCAACTTATTAGTAAAAAAAAGTCTGAAAAAAATAATTGGTTATAGTGGTTTCTTTATTTAATTTGCCTTCCTAAAAACTATGTAAATAATCAAAAATCAAGAAAAATTGTGATTTGCAGAGAACCTCAGAGACACAAAATCTTGCCAACCCACAATCCCTACTTAAAAGTTCATACCTAACAAACAAAAAGCAGCCAGAGTCAGAAAGTTTATCAGAAGCAAAAAGAAAAAACCTGAGAACTAAGAAGGTCAACAGAAAGAATTGAAGACTCAGCTTTTAAGCAGTGAACTGCAAAACTTTTAAAAGCATAAACCCAAGTGCACAACCCACTAACAGTTTAGAGCAATACACAACAGTTTAAATAAAACAAAACACAACATGCTAAGAACTAGTGCTAATATTTATCAGTATTTATCAAAATATTATTGCTAATATTTATCTCTATTAACTTACTATAACTTTTACCAAACCTCATCAAGTATGGCACCTGGTCTGCAAAATATTAATACTGTCTGGCTATTTTTAGCCAAAGAGGTATTGAAACTGTCTAAGTGAACAATGTCTCAGTTCTTCACTGTTATATTAAAAAAAGCTTTCCTGTTCTGAACACCTACAGCTATCAAGGAATGGGTAAAATTGGGGTTCATCTTCATATATCCCTGTACAGCTCTTTAAAAAAATGTCCTCAAAAAGACAACGTGGCTTACTACAGATATTTTAAAAATATATCTTGTAAACCAGACAGGAATTATCTGTGTTCCGAGTTCACAATGTAGTTGTATGAGGAAAATCTAATACTACCAGATAAAAATCCACAAAGAAATGAGAAAATATGGTAAGATTCTTAAAAGTACCTCAAATTTTTACAAAACTTATATATTCACAAAGATGAAATTATGTGGAAATGTGTCTGCATTTAAAGTAAGATAATGCCTCTAAAACATTTAAAGTCTCTACAGTATATGCAACACCCAAAGGCAAAATATAAATCAGAACTCTTGCAATTGATTTCTTTGATTTGATGAATGATTCTATTGTAGCTTCCACTGGAAGGTACTTACCTCCTCTGCATATTTCATTGAAGACTTTTAGTAGAAGGGCTTTAGGGATTCGGCCAGTTTTTCTGACAGAGTTATCCAGTTTATTTAACACCCAGTCAAACTGCAAGGTCCGTCTGCTTACAAATTCTGATACTGGTTCTTCTTTAACACTTCCCTCCTGCTGAGGTGCAACTGTAAGGAACCTTATTTGGTGCACAACATTTCTGTTTAAATAAAAAGAAATTTAAAATAAAAAAGAAAGAGATTATACTTCTAGGAATAATTTTACAACTACACTCATAACATGATGTCAAAAGGATTATGAACTTCATTCCTTGCTGATGAGTAGTTTTTCAAAACATGCCATATTGATATAAACAAATGTAGGTGATTCATTTCAGTCTTTCTACTTAAAAAGACATAGTTATGTGTATTTTCTTAGTGACAGCTCTTTCTCCAACATCTTCAGGTGGAATCAGTGCGTTAAATGGTTCAAATGCTACTCTAAAAAACTAAAAGGTGTTGAAGTCATTCAAGCCTAGAAATCTACTGTCCCATTACAGCTTATCAAAAAAGCTCTCACAAGCTTCCAAGAGTAATACAGACATCTCCTTCAGAATACAGCAAACAAGGGCAGCAAACCATACCTTCTTTTTAATCTAAAATACACAAACTAAGACAGAGGCCAGTGTTTTAGACTTATGTATCAAATAGGGATCATTCCCTGTTCTTCAGAATCCATATTAGCAAACACAAAGCAGTCAACTTGTGATGAAAACCAAACATCAATACTGGAACAGATTTCCAAAACAAGTTATAACAATGCCAATAAACAAAACAATAAAAAATCTCCATAAGTTGGTGCCCATAAAAATATGAACTGTGTTACAGTGAACTATCAACTGTCTGTGCAGGGCAAATTAAGTGTTCTACAAAAGCACATTTGGAAATGTGTTCTCAATCATCCTCACAACTGTAAAACAAGATTATCTCCCGACCACAATCCTATACATTCTAGATGGCAAAAGAAGATTTTGCAGCTTCTGAAATTGCCCACCCTTGTCTCCGACTCTCTAGCCATCTCTTCAGTTACATTTCCATAAGGTCTCTAGATTAAATAAAAAACAAAATCAACTTCTTGTACTCCCTGCTGTTACAGGTGTTCCGTGAGCCCTACATAGTCATGGCTTCATGGTTTTGGAAACACTAGTGTAAGAGAGAGGAGACCTGGCATTCTCTACAAAATGATTTCCCACACCTGGAGGTATCTCATAGGAGTGTATCTCCATCACTGGCTGGCTCCTCACCAACCAGCAGTGGTTTAAAGACCTCAGCAGCTATAGTCCAGCATCAATGGAGTAAAAATCAGGTGTAGTGGAAAAAAACCCAGACTGGCAGTTCACTATCTAGTTGTCTCTTATGCATAAAAAGTCGCCCAAATACTTCCTCTTTGCTTGCTGCTTGAAATCATGATTTGCTAACTAAAATTATTAAAATAAAACTGGTTTGAAGCAGACTCTCTCTCCTAATGGATCTGCAAAAACAGTTTAGTAGATCTGTTTAGTTTCTGAAGGCATTAAAAAATAAAATCTTTTAGTAACAAGGAACATCACCACCACTTGGCATTACCATTGTCAAGCAAGGATAAAGAAGAATTAGAGAAGGTAAAAGACTGTCAAAAATGAGATATCCCCTCCTTCAGGCTCAGTTCCATCTCCTCCTAGATGCAAGCTCCCACTGTTTTATCAGGTTCAAATGGAAACAGCTCACCATGTCCAAAACACACCAGAATGAACCAGAAAAAAATCAATGTTGTAGGAACAGATCACTAAAACCAGAAGAACTAGGAAGAAGAAACTGAAACTAGCTCATAACATTAACTCTTTTTTTCACTAATTTCCAAGGGTGTGGTTTTCCCTGATTCTTTCCTTCCACCTCATTATTTCCCTAAAACAGGAACTATTCCACCAATTAGAGTAAAATTAAGTAGTGCAAGGCAAGAATAACAGCAAGATTCAAAAGCTTACGATCTCTCAGTTTTAACAACCAACAGAATGTCTACAACTTAAATAAACTCTTTAATAACCCATCAATATCACTTTTCAATTATGAGCTAGCTATTGGAAAGCTGTAATAACACAACTGAAATGGTTGCAAGTTCTTTATCTGCTGCTTCTTAAAGATACTTACAGAAGAAAATTGCACCATCTACTCTTACAAATCAATTAAAAAGCTACTTGAAAGCTTTTCAGAATACTTCAAATCCAGTTGGAAAAAAAGCCTTGGAAACAAGCAGCAACACAGAACAGTGTCCTTGTAGTAAAAGAAATCTATAATTTGATTTCCATTGACAAATCAAAGCACAATTGGGGAAATATTATGCTTCAAAATTGAAATGTCTTCTCCTATTAAAACTGCTACTGCTTTATAGTATTTTGCAAAGTAATTAATTTTATCTTATGCCATATAGCACACTTGCAAACGCAAAGTAATTGATATCAACAGTTCTTAAGTCCACAGCTTTAAGAATGCCATCTTTGTAAGTTTCTACACATGCCAAAAGTCACAAACATTTTAAAGCACTTCCATAGGTCCATCAGATCGAGTATGAAGAAAAGAAACAGCATGTTCATGCTCAAAATATGCAGGTTAACTTCATGAGCGGAACCTGAAGCTTAATTTGTTACTGAACTCCCACTAATCTGTATTTAGTATGATGCTGTTTATAAGTTTGGAACACTAAACTATACCAATTGCTATGGTTGCATACTGTGAAATAATATACTCCTATATTTACTGTCATTTTTATGCACCAAACTTAAAATTCTGAAAGATAAGCAGGATTGGTTACTTCTACTTACACACTACTTACCAGACCCACTATTACCAAATATATAACTAGTATTTCTGTTAATTTACACTGATTAGAGACACTGAAAGGAATGTCAACACTGGAGTTCGGTTCCAGCTTCAGAGAGACAGGAGAAAATGGTATGGAAAGTAAAAAAGAACCAGAGGAAAACTTAAAAGTCTACTGGTACCCAGCTAAATCGCCATTATCAATCTAAAATACAATCTCTAGTGTAAGATGTGGGACTACGTTATCATCTGTAGGCTTTCAGAATTTGAATAAATTACACTTTTAGCATGATTTAAGGCAATGTGTAATACTAAGCCCATCTCAAAGTAAGAATCTGATAAAAATAATCATGGCTTCAAAAGATGAATGAAACTGCAGGTATCTTCTGTCGTGAATTTGGTTCCTGGCACTAAAATCAAGTAAGAACAAACAACATCATAGAAAATTAAAAAAAAAAAAATGCTAAGAGCTCCCTGTTCTAAAAGACAGCTTCCAAAAAAATGCAAACTTAAAAAAAATAAGGGTCCACAGCATCAGGCTTGATTTCAGGCAATCAAGCAAAGGACAGAAGAAGGCAGCAGACCACATGCTTGAGGAAAAGTGATACTAATGGCACAACCTCAGTACGAAAGTTAAAAAAAAAAAAAGCTAACAAAATGAAGCAGTTACTCATATACCAGGTACTTTCAATAACATTAGGTGATTTCTCTTAGATTTTTAGAGGCTGAGAAAGAACATATGATTCAAGGGAATACGAAAGATAAAAATCAAAAAAATAATTTCAATCCAGGTGCAATATTAAAAGACAGCAAAAAAGGCTTCTAAGAAAGTTGATTTTAGAAAATGTAACAAAGTTTTTAAATTATAGAACATACACTGTTCTATAAGGTTAATTGCAACCTTTTGTATATTTTAACCATTTTACCATGACTAAATTTTAACAAGGACATCGAAGTGTACATGAGAATAGGGAGGAATGATTTGAATAAACTTCTGTAAATATTAAGATATATTTAAGACACTTAAAAGGACATTATTCATTCTCCAGTCCTTTGCAATTGCTTTAAAAATTCATGAAAGATTTCAGTAAAACAGAAGCATAATCAATAAAATTATGAACCAATGTTCAGGTTTATGGCACCATGTTACCTGATAATCTCATAAGCAAATTACTCACAAAAACGTGTGCAAAAAACCTTAAAATGTGAACAGGGTTTGTTGCAAAACTGGGAATACATCTTGTGGAATTCTAAATTAAACTACCTTACGGTCTAATTAATATAGAAAAGACTAGTATAATCCATATCCATTCAATAATTTAATTAACAATTTGAATAATATAAGAGTATAAGAAAATAATAGTTTGTAGATTACATCATAATGGTGGTAAACTACTGGAAGGAAAGTCTCAAACAACAGAGTCATCTTCATTACTTGATGTAATCGTCTAAACTCAACCGAAATGACATTCAATACAGAACAAACAATGTTGTATATTTTGGACCAAAATCAATGAAAAAGATAATGAAAGTGAGCTAACACTAAACACAAAGTATCGCACAGCAAAAAGAAAGATTCAGTTCAACTTCTCACGAGAGAAATACAGATAAATACAGAGACATTTATTCTGTTTGTCATGATATATTTACTCATAAACAAAAATAATTAAAGAGACTCAGAAAACTCATCTATCCCATCTCTCCCTCCAAGCAGAGAAGCAACTGTACTTAATCCATCAGGCATCACACTGGTAATATTAGTTTGTTCTATTAATTGTAACTAAATTTTAGAGCAGGGTACTTTGATGATCAAACTTCTCTCATCTGGAAACTTATAAACTAAAATTAGGAACGGAAAAAAAAAATCTATCACACTTGAGTTTGGCATTTCTGATCCTGCCTCAGTGCTACATGCTGGATTACAGCACTACAATGTAATCATATTTTTTCAATTATTGTAATTAACTTTGTTTCAGAACTAAATGCTGTGCTACACAGCAAAATGTAAAATAATTCACCACGGTGTGCAAAGAGAGTCAAACATTTACTATCATTAGCTACCTTTAAGAAACACTTAAATATTTTCTCCAGGAGAACTATTATAGCAATCATACAAACAAGTATCACACTGCAAACAGGTGAAACTACACAATGAACTTCAGATCTGTTTGAATTAGTCTGATTTTCACTCAACAATTTCTTTTTACTGTGCTTCAGTCTCCTTGTACCTAGAGTACATAAAAGAGTATGTATATATAATAAGCCCTATAAGATCAACTCTCCTACTCCTACAAAATTAGAAGCAGCTTTGTGATATCTGAGCTTTTACATAATTGTACATCTACAACATTTCCAGCTTTGTCTCTACAATAGTGAAGATTAGAACTGCAGACCTTGCCTACGCAGGAAAGGTAAACCTAATACATTTGTAAACCCAGCACACATCCACCAGCTTCTTAGTGGAGACTTCTCACTTCCAACATAGCTTAAAGCATTTGGGAAGTACTTGAAGTTAAACTCTTGACAAAATTTATGCAGAGGTGAAGTGCGAATGGAGAAATTTACATCAAGCCAACCAGTAAAATTATTCTGTCTGCAAGTGCTTAGTGAGACCCCAGTACTGAACTCATCTTTCCACGTACAGAAGCATAAAGGTAGTGCCTTCTTTTCCTAAAGAATTCTTACAAAACAGCCTAGATAAAAAGTGCCCCATCTTTCCCAAAACTCAAAAAGTGTCGACAGCAATCTCCTTGGCAGCAGGAGCCCACTTTCTGTAAAACTCAACCTATCCTAGACATAAAAAAGAATTACAAAGCCACCAGGCATGCATTTGCCTCCCTATAGCAGAGCTACAATGAGGTGGTTTCTGTGCTTTTTCTAAGATAAATACTGACTATTTTGTTCTTTCTAAACTAAAAAGGCCAAAAAAGTGCATGAAGTAGCTTTCAAAAGACAAGTCATGTTCAAAGTCAACAAAGGGCTCACTATACCCTTTGAGCTTCTCTGTGCAGGTAGATACTTCTGAACCACAGGAAAGAGAAATTATAAAGTGTGAGACTTAACTGCACATTCGCTGTAGTACTTCTCATGGAGAAAAATTAAAATGCTGTTTAAAGGTAACTGATGATAGTCAACAGTTGGGACTCATTGTACACCTTGGAGAATTATCTCACATTTTGATGTGTAGAATGGCATTTAGTTCTAAACAAAGTTACTTTAATTCTTAAACAAAGTTACATCATAAGACTACAATCTAGCAGCTATCACTGAGGTAGGATCAGAAACACTAAAACCTACTACAGGCTCTACCACCTGAGATCCCAGCATGATTCACATGACTGCTAAACTGAGCTAGACACATACAAAAAGAAGCCACAATATTTGGGCCACTATACCCTTGTTTCAATGAAATGATCCTAAAAGACAGAAACCATTATGTTTTTTCACACAGATAGAAAAATCTCAAGTTTTTGTGAGTATATAGGAAAAAACTTTGCCTAAGTGATACGGACTATGCACTATTTCTTAAGACATCTCTAGATACTTTATGTTCATCAGCAAAACACATCAAACAACTACAGCAGTGCAGCTTGTGAAACTTTTCTGCAACAGACTGTTGCCTTAGTATTGCCAAAAGCAAGTCTACTGAATATCTCCTCTGCATTAATAGCCCATTATTTTGCTACTGTAAAGTAACTTAGGACTCTACATTTTTGTCCATGAGCAATGTACTGAGTACAATAACTGAAAGCCATTTGTTCACAAAAAAAACACAAACAGACCCACAAACAAAACAAAAAATCCATACTGCACGTTAGAACAAAAATAATATGTGTTTTTAACTTCTGTCTTGATCAAAGCTCAAATTAAATTCCACCAGACCTAAAACATGATCCTTTAAAAGACAATCTCCTTTCTATCTCACCAATATACTTCAATCTTGTACAAACGCAAATTCTTTACAAGGACAACCTGAAAAGCATTCCACATGGCACCTTCTTACCAACTTCAGCAGCAATCACTCTTCTGAATAGGACACAGATCTTGCAAAAAGCCATTGTACTACCACACTTTGCTGGTTGGGGAGATGCTCTGTGCACTGCAGTCCCAAAAACTGACATTTAAACTCACACATAAGAATCTCAAACTGAAGATGTGACAACAAAGCCAAAGACACCTTGGAAGACTTGTGTGTAGAGATTCCCCTTGCTTTTCTTCCTCATCTGTACTTTTATGATCTATACCTTAGGAGTCTAATTGTTTTCCTTTTTCTTTAAGGACAGACAAGCTGTTGACTTCAGGAAGAGTCTTGCACACCTAAAAATGCAGTTAAGCAATACAGCTGCTTTGATCCAACATCACAAAGCCATCACACACAGGGTTCCCCCTTCCTTTTTCAGAGGTCTCACCTTCCTAAAATTCATTAGATTCTCAACTGATTCAATAAAACCTGTTAATCCATCAGAAAACTTTCCCTCTGCAGTCTAGCAAATGAAATCAGAGAACGAATGTGTCCAAGGAGCACTGTGATTTAGAGCACGACAAGCTGGCCAAGAATGATAGGGTAGTCAGTGTGGGAAGAATGGGGGCAATAGACTTCCTCCCAACACTGACTTTCCCAGAGCAGCAAGCTGTAACACCAAACTATAACATAATCACCCAGAGTATGCAGACTAAAGTCCCCAAAAGATATTCTAATGTTAATTCAAAATCTACTCTGAACACTTGTCAATTGAGAGGTTTCTTACAGCATTCTTGACAATCATCTTATAGCAACAAATTTAAACATCTCGTCCCGTAGTTAAAGTTCCATGAACAAAATTCCAGTAAATAATTTGTACCAAATAAATCAACACAGTAATCAAATTTGCTGTAGTAGATCTGAAGTTTGTTGATCTGTGACAGCTTTCTTATCTTGTCATAATTGCATGACATGACAATGATGATGTAGAGCTCTGAGTATTTCACATAGGAGACAAATTAAATAGTTAATTTAACTTAGAACTGAGGCTTTGGCTATAAAATGCTCCTTACCCACTAAAGCATCAAGATCTACCGTCCTGATACATCTCCAGAAGAAGTTCAGATTAAACAGACACAAAATTAAATGGGAGTCACTCCTGCAGCATATTACATTGGTGCTCAACTAAAGGTGGTAAACTGCATCAGAGCAGCAGGAACATTGCAGGGAGACTACCTTAAGGCGGCATTTCCTCTCTGTTCAACTGTTGTCAGAGTCACCACCCTACCACAGATGCAGATTCACTTCGAAGTAGTGACACATAATTGCATGATGCTTATTTTGCATGAAGATCTACTACTCTGTCCAGTGCCTATCACACTGTTTTTGAGCTAAAGAGCAACACAGCCTGAGCCCCTAAAACTACACAAATAGATCAATCATCATTTGTATACTCTACAGTTTGGCAATGCAAGTTACTCAGATAATGCCCTGAAAAAATCAGAGCAATGTGATGCTCTGTTTGAAGGCAAGTGGTTACTGTTTCACATATCTAAAGAAATGTGCAGATCTTCAACTTCTTTGCTAAAGCAACTGTACCAAGCACACAGAAACATACAGCAGTTCTCCTTTGAAATGCCAAGTTGTTCTTCTTACTTACTCCTAAAACTGTGGAGGGGTTTGCCCACTACTGGAATTACAACTTTCCTCAATATTCTCTGTAATCTACTGCAGCAGATTGCATTTCACACTTGAACTATCATCTCAAGATCTGAACAGCAAGTACAGCAAGTCTAAATGTTGTCCTTGTATCATCACAATTCTTAAAAAAAGGTCCATTTCAAGAAATCAATGTGTAAGAAGAAACAATGAACAGTTACTTCAGGCAAAAAATGATACGGTATGTTCATATTTGCAGGATTGGTTGCTAAGTGTAACTTTTGCTTAACACTTCTGGCATCATTTGTGCTCTAGGATATGTAACGCCTAAAGTAAATATAAAGGAATGATTTTAGGTGAAAAATTAGGGAATCAGCTCACAACATGTTTGAAAAGCACTAAAGCTAGTGCTAGTAGTAACAATTTCCTTATTTCAGTTAGAGTTCCCACTACGAGATCTCTATTGCTGACTATTTTCTGTTCCCACCACTTCTCCTGAGGACACCAAGTTCTCTGCTGAACAAATTTCTAGAATGGAAGTTCTAGCTTTCTACTGGAGATGAAGTCACATTAGAGGGATCATCAGACAGAACTTTCTCCCTCCATTAGCCTAATTGGTCTCATAAAACTCACTGTGTATGTTGAATGCTTTTGTACTTTCAAATTTCATGCAAAAAATTGTTCATAGCATCACTTTGATATTTAGTGAGAGATTAATTTCAAGATTAGTTACTACCAGCAATTAAAGCTATACTTTGATACTTGTCTTCCAGATAATAGTGCTGAATTCTAGAGCCAAAAAGCAACATCAAATGCTACCTACACCGTTTGTAAGGGGAGCTTTGTACACACCAGAAACATCATATCCCCTTCCCATCCACCTGCACTGGAGCTGGAGGGCACCACTACTGGAGAGTAAATTTGGGTATCACAAAACCATTATCTCCATATTGTTAAAAAATAAAAAGAAGTACTGGTGGTAAGGGCTGTGTCTCCAAATTTCCTGCAGGGCATCACCCACATAGCAGTGTGGTCAAAATGTGGATGGACAAACACACAGGTACAGCTAGTCTTCCATCCTACCTGTGTGAGGGAAAAGAGGGTCTTGCTGCAAACGAATGAAGATATTTCCCCTGATAACAGACCCAGGGAAGCCTGAGGGGTGGGTGGAAAGAAGCCCTGATCCTAACTGTGCCGTTACCCATGATCAATCACTGCTTATTCCGGCCTGATCTCTGACCTTCTCCTCAGACCCACCTCTGTAGGGCTCTTTCCGCTACAACAGTACCCCCGGGCGGAAAGGGCCCTTGCTCTTAGCAAAACCCAGCGCTCTGCTTTCCGGTAGCCCGAGGGGGCAATGAGAAAGGAGCCGGAGGGCTCCCTCCCAGCGGCCTTTGACCCTGAGCTCACCCTGCCGCCGGGGCACATGTGGCGAGAGGCGGCCGGGCCTCAGGGCAGCCCCAGAGAAGGCGGGCGCGACGCCTCAGGGCTCACAAGGGCCCGGCCAGCGGTGCCCTTGGCCGCGATGCCCGCCACCGCCTCAGCAGCCTGTGGGCACATTAGCGGAGGACGGGTAGCTGCACGGACACGGGGGAGGGTCTCACCTGGCGGGGGCCGGTGGGCGTGGGGTGGCGGCGGCGACGGGCGAGCGGAGGAGGGGAAGGAGGCGAGGACAGAGGGCCCGCAGGCGCCCAGCAGAGCTCAACAGCGCAGCCATGACCGCCGCGCGCGCCGGACGCGGAGGAACACGTGAGGCGACGCCGCGCCAGTGCGCATGCGCGACAGGGCGGGCAGGCGCCGGCGCTCCACCTCTGGCAGCCCATGTGATGGGAAAAACTATTTCTAGAGGGGGGAATCTAACCCCTCTCTCAGAATCTGCCCACTCATTCAATGGAGGGATTCTAATTTGTCCTCCTTCAAGGCGATAGTGGTATGTCCCACCCGAGGTCGGCGGCGCAGCCCCAGCCCGGGTTGGGTGAAGCGGCAGCCAACCCGCAGCGTCGCCGCCGGAAGGCGGCTTGGAGGGAGGGTGTGCAGCTGGTGGTGTCCCGCCGTCCTTCTAGAAACGGAAGGGAACTGGCAAAAAAGAGTGGCATCCCGGGCACCGCTCTGCCCCCGTGGGCTGAAGCGTACGTCAGTCCTCCCCCGCTGTTGGCCGCCGCCGGTCGTTTCATGGCTGAGGAGCGGCCCCTGCCTGAGGGGACCCCTGGGGCAAGGCCCGGCGGGGAGAAGGGCGGCCACTAGTGGGTCTGTGCTTATGGTGTTGCTGAGGGAAAGGCTGGGAGAGGCGTCCAGCCCGCTCTGTGAAAGGCGTCATCCATACCTGCCTTCTGGGAACAGAACGGGAGTGAGGAGAAGAACCTGTATTAGGAAGTTTCTGAAAGTAAATCTCAACCTGAGCGTGGTTGTGCTTACGAAGATGCCGTGTGCAGTGATGTTTCTTTTTGCTGTGCGGGTGAAAAGCTGTGACACAAGCCACTAAATTCAATACGTATTTTGAAGTTTAAGTGGGTAGTTTCTTTCAAAAATTACGTAATCCCTTTTAACGTGTATTGCAGATACTCCAAGGGGCAGATTGTTATGGAGAGAGATGAGATTAGCCTTTTTAATAGGATATGTGATGGAAGGACTAGGAATAATGGATGTAAATTGGAAGAGGGTAGATTCAGCCTGGATATAAGAAAGAAATTCTTCACGGTGAGGGTAGTGAGACACTGGAAGAGGTTGCCCAGAGAGATTGTGGATGCCCCCTCTCTGGAGGTGTTTAAGGCCAGGCTGGACAAGGCACTGAGCAGCCTGATCTAGTGGGAGCCTGATCTGCCTATGGCAGGGGGGTTGGAACTTGATGATCGTTGAGGTCCCTTCCAACCCAAACTATTCTGTGATTCTGTACAATATTCTTGGCTGGATTAACTCTGTCCAGGCTGTTTATACCTACCAATATTAATTTCCAGGAGCTTATTCCCAAGCATAATAACTATGGAGCACCATCTTGATGCTCTGGAGTACCATCTTGGGCTCTGGAGCTGTGTCTCTGCTATTGAATTCCTATTCTCTGCAATAATTTTAGCCTACGCCAGACAATTGCCTAGCGTAGTTTGAGGAAATAGCAACAAACAGCTTGGGGCTGTTGGCAGTAGGTAGTTTGTCAATGGTCACACTGCTGGTGAGTAGGAGCACTTAAAAGTAAGGACTATGACCAAACTTTTCCAGTCAGCTTGAAGGCTGCAGAATGGTTCTTGTTACTTCAGGCATTAAATGGATATAGCCTACATGCATACTGCCTCTAGTCAGACTTGTAAGGTTTCTGCAGATTTTACAGAGAGTTTGTCACAAAACACTTCTCAGTAGTATTGAAAGCTTGACTGAAGGGTGAGATGGAAATTTTCAAGCAAAGTAAAAATATGCAGTAATTAGTGCTCCTTTTGATCATTCTCTCATCTTTCAAGTAAAACCCCTGGTGTGCAAAATAGCTTTAAAAAGTAGTTTATTCTGTGCTTGGCTTTGGAAGATCTTAAAATCCAAAGAGAGTTACTCAAGTTGATTCAAAATGCCTTTGCAATAGTGCAGGAAGCATAAGAGGACATGCAGAAGAGTCAGTGTTGGCCAAGGACTACTGCCTGTAGGCAGTTTGGCTGCATGGCAGAGGGTAAGATGATTGCAGAGATCATGGTTAATTGCCTTTATCTCCTTTAATAGATTTATGAGATGTTAAGCTTTTGAAGAATGAGTTGTAGATTGTGCAGTGTTGTCTAGGTGACTTCTGTGGATCTTTGAGGATGTCTAGAGGTGCCCTCTTCTGGCTTGAGCTGTCTGATGGAACCATCAAATCCCCTGTTGAAAGCTGGGGCTCATTTCTAGAATTTTCATTACAGAAGGTTTTATGGTGGGCACACAACATCTTGTGGACCGCTTGCTCCTAGCTTCTTCATACTTTTGCCCATTTTCTTCCATTCTTTAAATTAACATGGCTTCTTCTAGAGGCAGCTCTGTGTGGATGGCACAAGAATAGTAAAACAGGAACATCCATTCCCCCAATAAGATCATAATTGACCAAGGTGCATGACGTGTGTCATGCAATGGGGAGAGGCAGCCTAATTCCCAGCCTTCTTTTAGGGGCTTTGTTCATTTTGGGAAATGGACTGTCAGGAAATTATGCTACAGAAAGAATTATTTAGGGTGTTTATCTGAGACTTTGGAGGAGATATGTCTTGGAATAGAGATCATGTTATATTGTTGATAGTAATATTGCTTTTCTTTCTAGTATCTGAATAAAGATAATCTTAAATTTCAGACTTCAGAGATTATGCTATCAAGAATATGAATTCTTGCTGTAGTTTGAGGGGAACATGACAAAGAATTGAGAAATGACCTTTCCTCCTAACCTGACTAAAAGAGTTGACAAGCTTCTTGCCTCAGGCACACAATTCAGGCTGAAGCAATAGGGCCTCATCAAGAGATGACTCTGGGGGAGTAGAAGGATAACAGTGAATGAGGTTTAGATATACATGTGGTTTACATGTATGTCTAGATATAGATACATGTATATACAAATACTGTTCTCTGAGAACAGGGAAGATCTGCGTCAAAATCCCTGTTTGCTGTCATTTTTGTACACTTTGAATACTCCATTTTGTTCTGAAAGAAAGTGGAATCAGCTTAAAATACAAAACTGTTATTTCAAACCCTCAATACCTCTGAATACCTCTCAGATCCTGTGAAAATGCATATTTCATCTTCATTTGCGGAGAAAACAGAACCTTAATCTTGAGAAAGTCAGATAAATTTAGAGGGGAAAAAAGCTTCTTAAAGAGTGGGTTTTTTTAAAATAAATTCATTATTTTTACAACTTAAGTTGCTTAATGTTGGCAACAATGTGATTTCCTTCTCTGAAATATCTTCCAGGATCCCAAATTGCTTCCAGCTTGTAAAACTTTACTGTCTTTCAGGTCTTGTAGTTTGGGCAGTGTTGTCAAACATACATGAAAGCAGGTTCTCCATGAAAAATTCCTGGTTGCAAATGCAATTCAAGTCAATCAGTTTGAACTTGGCAGTTTTCCTTTTGAGAGAAGGAAAATTAAATAAGAGGTCCAAGAGCTGTAGAAGTGAGATGGAGATGCTACAAATAAATACGTTGTTCAGAAGGAAGGTGGAGAAAAGTGACAACAGAAGAGCTGAACAGAGAGAAAGATAAATGGATGAGTTGGCAGTAACTGAGTAACTCATAAGGCTAATGACTCTAGATGGAAAAGAGATTGCTGCTCAAGACGAAAGTAAGCTCAGCTCACTTTGAGGAATGTAGTGGGGAGATCCATGGTTTTTATTTATGAACTTCTAGGATTAAATTTTGTTGCTCAGAAACCTTTGGGGACTCTTTCTCTCAAGTGTCGTGTTACCCCTCTTCCCCCCAACAAAAAAAGCTTCCCTTATCCATGCTGTAAGATTGCTTAAGTTTAAGGCAATCTCAGAATTTATGTAAGGCTTATTACTTTGGTAATATGGTGCCTTGTTTCCTTGTGTTCTGGGGCTGGCAGAGTGATAAAGCCAAGCAGTAGGTAGGAAAATACTGAAGAACCAAATCTCAGGATTTACAGTATTATATCTAGGTGTCTTGTTAAGATGACAAATAAGAAGGCCAAATCAAGAACTGGAGAAAGATGGTTACTAGAAAATTTGAATGGAAAATTACAGCTCTGGAGTTCTGTTCATTTCCATANGAGAGAAATCTATGAGTTGGCAGTAACTGAGAAACTGGTAAGGCTAATGACTCTGGATGGAAAAAGGATTGCTGCTCACCTTTTGGAAACAAGATGAAAGTAAGCCCAGCTCACTTTGAGGAATGTAGTTGGAAGATCCGTGTTTTTTAGTGATGGGCTTTTAGGATTTAGTCTTGTTGCTGAGAAACCTTTGGGGACTCTTTTTCTGTCAAGTATCATGTTTTCTCTCTTCCCCCCCCCCCAACAAAAAAGCTTCCCTTATCCATGCTNATATTATGCTCAGTTTTCATGCAGAACAATTCCTTTCCAAAGGGAAATGTTGACTTAGTGTCCAACAAAACTCTAAATTAGTTCTTATCCATTAGTTAGTGTGTTTCAGCAGGCAAAAGTTTGCCTTTGTAGTTGTTTGATTTCATTGAAAGTCTTGGATAAGCTCTTGTGGAGCTGTATTGCAGTGTGAAATAATTATTTCCACTGAAGTTGCAAGAGAGTTTAGCTCCCTGTTCTCCTCAGCTATGTTAGTTTTGCAAGGCTAGTAGAAATTTTAATAAGTAGTAGAGCCTTTATTTTTGTAACCAAGTCAGCATATCTTACCCCGGCTATCTATGGGGAGTAGATCTGATGAGTAAGAAGGTGCTTTTTTTACATAGTTACTTTTCAGAGGATCACAATTTGAAAATGGTTGTGACATAACTGGGTCATATCTGAAAATTTTCTGTAAGCTGCATAAAACGAGAAGTTGAGGTAGCTGGTTTTGTCAGAAGATAAATTTGTGGAGTGAATCATGGAGTTGAGAGCTCTGCATATTGTACTATGACTGAAAGCTGCAAAACAATCATAAATTTCTAAGTGATTACTAACCCTTCAGTATTGTAAATATTGTAATAATGTTTGTAAGTAATAGCAAAGTAAGAATTAGGATACATGTGCATGTACATCACATGCTGTGCTGCTTCTGTCCTTGTCATTACTTTCTTTTAGATGATTAACTGCAGACATGCTCTGCTACAAAAAAAAATCATGTCTCAGGGTTTGACTATTAGGAGTATTGGAGCAGAAAAAACAGTGGGACAAATTTCAGGTAGAGCTTTGAGCCCTTTTCAGATTAACTTTCAGCTGGAGACAAGAATGGAAATGATCCAGAAATCATGCTGGAATGAGAAATTATAATAGAACATGATTCATAAGCTTTACTTTAGGTAAGAATCCTTACACTGTCTTAGTATCAGTGGGCATGCTGGCAGATTCTTTCTGCCAAATCCCCTGTTATGACAAACAAGGAAAAAAATGTTATAATTCTGGATCTGAGCAGATCAAGGGAGAGCATCTGAAATTACAGAATCATAGAATAGCTTGGTTTAGAAGGGACCTTAAAGATCATCTAGATCCAACTCCTCTGCCATGGGCAGGACACTTCCCACTAGACCAGGTTGTTCAGTGCTTCATCCAGCCTGGCCTTAAACACTTCCAGGGTGGGGGCATCCACAACCTCTCTGGACAAGATGTTCCAGTGTCTAGGCTTCTGCTTTGATTTGAAACATCTAAGGTTTTCTTATAGATGCTCTGACTTATTATCATGTTTATTATGTATTTTTTAAAAGTTGGACAATTAGTCATTTGTCATCTAGATCTAGTCATATGTGATCTAGACTTAAAGTCTGCAAAATGTAATCTACTGACATTAAAACAAATGTTAAATCCATTAGTGTGGATTTAATGCATGTCTGCATTGCTGATGTACATGCCAGGGACAGATATAGTGTGCTGCTGGACATTTGTACACCTCACTTATCTGAACATCATGAATTGAATTTCATTCCAGTTAATCAAATATGATATAGGTGTCTACTGTGCTAAAAGCTGCTGGTTTTCTACTGCTTTCCCGAGTAAGGCCACAAACTGAGAAGACAGAAATATCCAGAGAGGTGTAAATAAGCATTTGGGAGCGCAGAGAGCAAGAATCTCTTAAAGCAGATCAGCCACTGAGGAGAAAAGTTTTTAATTCTTGTGGCAGCTGATCTTCTTCAAGAGATTTTTCTTCTCTTGCTTATTTTCCATCTTCCCTGCTGGATTTTTCTGCCCCCCTTGTGAAATCAAATCCCAAACGGAATATCAGTGTAGCTGGGATTTAACTGAGGGATGGTGTTTCTAGTTATGAAGGCAGGGCAGAAATAATTGGTTTTTTACTTCTTTTTTAAGTGCAAGTCCTGTTTGTGTTACAAGATCACATTTGTAACTCGGGTGTCAATCGGTAGCACAGAAAAATTTACAAAGGGAAAAATTTGCTAGACATTCCCTCCAAAGAGAAGGAATGTGAGAAAATTAATTTAAGAAGTTTGTATTATTTCCCTGTCTCTAATTGCTTTCGGAAAGCTATTCCTCCTAAACTAGAGAGCTGCTGAGTTCAAAAAACAAATAGATACAGTTACCATAAGCAGGGTTCTGTAGTGGGCTTTGCTAAATTGCTTTAGGCTTTTAAATTGGTTTTGCATATAGTTCTACGTTGTTTGAGAAAAATAGATATTTTTCTCAAGAACTTCCCATTTATAGTAAAACAACTTTCTAGTTAGATGTATGTCACTCATAAAGTGAGTTAGGGACAAAATGTCAGCTCAGTTGAAATAAAATTTTGGGTTAATCAAAGTCAAGTCCTAGTGCAGAGTGCAAATTTGCTTAATGAACAGGTTGAAGTCTTGTTTTTTTTCCAAGTACTTTGTATTTTCCTAACTGTCTAGCTTTTGTACCGCATTTGTCATCAAATACTGCAGATTCTTATCAATCATATTTTCTCCTGTGAACTACTGTTAGGATGAGTGGAATGGATATCATTTAACTGAAAAACGTAACCTATTTCAGCAGCATGGGTTGTGGCGTTGATCTTTTCTGCAATGTGTGAAGGCTGGAAAGTTCAAGTGTTTCCCGTAGGGCAGATACTGTCTGTATAAATCAAGATATAATAGCTATGCAAAGTGCAGAACAAGTGGAGAAATAATTAACATTTTAAGCATGTCTTCTTTAAAAAAATCATAGAATCATTGAATAGTTTGGGTTGGAAGGGACCTTAAAGATCATCTAGTTCCAACCCCCTCCCTCAGGCAGGGACATCTCCCACTAGACCAGGTTGCTCAGTGCCTCATCCAGCCTGGCCTTAAACTCATCCAGAGATGGGGCATCCATAACCTTTCTGGGCAACCTTTTCCAGTATCTCACCACCCTCACAGTGAAGAATTTCATTCTTATATTCTGCCTAAATCTACTCTCTTCCACTTTGCATCCATTAATTTCCACAAACTTCTCTTGGAACTTAAATACATGACAATGTGGCATGAAAGAATTTGTATATTTCTGTAAACTTGTATTTTAAAGACATTAAAGCATCCACAAGAAATTATATTTTTAGCAGTGCAGAAATAAATGCTACAAATATGGACTTTATTATCTCTCTGTGAAGTGGATAAAAGGACTTCCTTTTAGTAATGAATATTTTTATGTAAGCAGGCTGAAACAAGAAATTCTTAATAAAACTGTGAGGAGCAGTGATGCTGCTTTTAAATTAATATTAGAGAAATTCCAGAGAATTGGGAGTGATCTGACACTGTTGGCAGCATGTGGTGATTTGGGAAACTAAATGCAAGCCACAGAGCCTTGAGAAAGTAACAGGTCAACTGATAACAGATTGCAATAGAAAATTAAATACTGAGAATATACTTGATGTTAATTAGCATGATTTCATACATATTGGGTCTTGTCAATTTAATTTTATACTGTTGTGAAGGACTACCAGTGTGGTTAATAGAGGTAATGGCTGTGTTGGCACACTCTGGTATAAGGCATTTGACTTGGTGCCACCAATTCAAGTATTGCTCTTCAGCAACAGTAAATTCAGAATGAGTCAACTAGTAGTATTCAAAAAAGTATTTGCTTGGAAGAGCTAGTAAAATTCACTATAATGCAGTGAGATTTTATAGAGATTGTTCTCAGCTTAGCAGTTAAAACCTGGAAGAAAAGTCACTGAATTAAGTGAGAAAAGTCAGGGAGCAGTAAGAAAGAGAAGTAGTTCACTCACACTAAATTATCTGAATCATGTTGTCAGCTGATACAATAACTGAGTTATTTAAGCACATGTAAATTCAGATGTGTTGGAGGGAGTGATCACTGCTCAAAAGGACTATTTTGTGTAGGGAAACTCCCCAGAGATGTAGAGTTACCTTTGTGAGACCTGCCTCTGAGTGTCCTCTGTGTAGAGTCATAGAATCATAGAATGTGTTGAATTGGAAGTGACCTTAAGTGCCATCTAGTCCAACCCCCTGCAGTGAGCATGGGCATCCTGCACTAGATCAGGTTGCTCATAGCCTCAGCAATCCTGGCCTTGAATGTCACTTGGAATGGGGTCTCCTTTTGGGGCACCCTGTTCCAGTGCCTCATCACCCTCATGGTGAAGAACTTCTTTCTAATGTAAACCTGCCCTGCTCTAGTTTAAAACCATTGCCCCATGTCCTATGACATCATGTTTTGGCAAACAGCCCCTCATCAGTTTTCCTTTAGCCCCTTCAGGCACTGGGAGGCTGCTGTGAGGTCTCCCCTCAGCCTTCTCTTCTCCAGGCTGAACAGCCTGAACTCTCTCAGCCTGTCCTCCTAGTTCTTTTGCTTTATCATAAAAATTGTGACAGGAGATGTTAAATTTTGGAGGTAGCAGTAGGTTCCCCGGAAAACATTGTAATGTTATTTAGTAATTTCTGTGATTAAAAAGATGTATTTTCAGTTAGACAAAGTATAAAGTGCTTTCTCAGTTACTCAGATAAAGAAACATACTTTTTTTGCAGTCTACTTAAAGTTTTTTGGGTTTAGTTCATCACTAGATATGTATTTTCTAGTCCTGTTTCTACTTTTTATTGCAGATATCTCTTTCTAAGCCTTTTCCTTGCATTTTCTTTTTTTTTTTTTTT
>VZTY01033898.1:0-28874 GCA_013400935.1 Turnix velox
TGGCTCCAACCCTCAGATCATCTACCTCCCTTGGATTTTAACAAGAGTTTGCCATCACAACGCATTCCAGCACTTAAATAAGCTCCTTGAGGGGGAAAGATAAGGTATCAGCTTTCCGGTTCATCTTGCCAGTCTGTCTGAAGCAGATAAGCACGTTGGGCAGCAGGAAAAAGGTTATCTAGAAGAGGAAGCTGAGCAAGGGTTGCTGTTATTGCAGGAGGCTTTAAAAGAAAACAAAAAAACAACAAAAAGAAAAAGACACCCCCACCAGGAATCCCACAACCCATACAAGCCCTTCCCGCTGGGATGTGATTGATGGTTGGATTCCTGCTGTGCTTTCCTCCGTGGGTGGGAGGCATCTTCCCATCCTCTGGAGGGTTGTGCTTTCCAAGGGAAGGTCACAATGGGAGGCAGGTGCCCCAAAACCCTGTTGCTTTCCCTCTCTCACTTGTCTCTCCTGCCCCAGCTTTGAGGAGCTGCAAAAGGAAGGGTTTGCTTTCAAGTCCCTGCTGCTCCTTTGACACATTTTGAACATTTTTTGGGCTGTGGAGTCCACAAGAGGGAACTTTTCTGCCCCAAAATGGAACACTGCTCTTCTAGGTGGTGCATGTGGACTCTGAAAACCAACATAGAATAGTTTGGGCTGGAAGGGACCTTAAAGATCATCTAGTTCCAACCCCCCTGCACATACTGCACTAGATCAGGTTGCTTGATGTCTCCAGGGATGGAGCTTCCACCACCTCTCTGGGCACCCTCTCATGGTGAACATTCAATTCCTTCCATTTTTCCCTCCAGTTTGACTCTAGGCAGGCTCCACATACCCCTCTTTTTCCCTGTCTTCTGCCTCTTCCTCTCTTATCCCCCTGGAAAATAAGAGTAGGAAGAATCTCTGACAAGCTCCAACTTTTCTTCACCCAAGTATTATCTGGCTTTCTGGGATGAGAGAGGGGGAAAAAAAAGCCAAGAGAGGGGAACTGAATTCAAAAATCAGTGCAAAACCTGCCTTTTCTCTGAATGGCTGCTTATTCCTTGATCTTCTGGCCTGTGGTTTGTTTGCAGGTGCAGAAATCGTGTCATCTATGATAAAAAGAAATAATAAAAGAGAAAAGGCAGCAATTTTCAGTTAAATTCACAGCCCCCACCTTTCTTCCTTCTTGAGACCATCCAGGGATAAAAGAGCAAACACACATAGCAGAAGTGCTGGCTCAGGAAATGCCCTGAATTAGAGACTGTGAAACAATAACTGGAGCAAATCCTGCCAGGAAGTGCTCAGGGTCTGCTCAACCACCTTCTCCCCCCCTCCCTCTGGAGCTCCCTCCTGCCTTTTTTCCCAAGGCATCTTCTCACCACATCATCCCTCCATGGTTTCCTCTGTTTTGCTGATTCTTATTTAGTCTGGGTTTGACACAACCCCTGGCATGCAATGGATGCAAATCTATGCATCTCCATGAGATTGACACACACAACTTTAGCTTTAGGATTTGAAGTAAAGGAGAAAAATAAAAAAAAAAACCCAGCCAGGGGATGCAAACCATGACAAACCAGTGCTGGCAGCTCCGAGGTGAAGATTCCCAGAGGGAAGAAAGAATCAGCACCGGGTGCATGGCAGAGGACCTGCTCCCAAACGTCACAGGCTCATTCCTTAATCAACATCACATCAAAGCTCCTTTAACTGTTACACAGCTCCCTGGCTGCAAGCAAAAGGCTCTGGGCAAGTGCTTCTAGAACATCCATCATGGTGGCTCCTTCCTTCTTCTCAGGGCTTTTATTTTAATTAGTCTCTCTGTAGGTGTGACTTTGCAGCACTGATGGTCNCCTCTCTCCTCAGCTCTGGTGGGACCCCAACTGGAGTTACTGTGTTCAGTTCTGGAGCCCTCAACATAAGAAGAACATTGAGCTGTTGGAGTGGGTCCAGAGGAGGACCACAAAGATGATGAGAGGGCTGGAGCACCCCTTTTATGAGGACAAGCTTGAAGGAGTTGGGGTTGTTCAGCCTGGAGAAGAGAGGGCTCAGGGAGGACCTCATAGTAGCTTCTCAATACCTGAAGGGGGCTACAGAAAGGCTGGGGTAGGACTTTTTAATAGGGTTCAGGATGGCAGGACTAGGAGTAATGGAAGCAAATTGGAAGAGGGGAGATTCAGGCTGAAGATAAGAAAGAAATTCTTTATGGTGAGGGTAGTGAGACACTGGAACAGGTTGCCCAGAGAGAGATGTGGACTCTGCAAAGCCAAGGAGTGGAAACCAGCTCCACCTCTTTGAAATCTGTTGGAAAAAATCTGTGAGAGAGAGACCCTACTATGCAATCCCCACCTCTCCATCTCCATCATCCAGAGAGGCTCAGAGTGGAAAGGGCAGAGCATGAGCCATTTCCAATGGCCCTGAGCCCAGGAGGTGAGGGCGGGGCCAGTGGCATTTGCCACGAGGCTGCTGAGATGTCACCCTGCTCATTGAGCACTGCCTGAGCCAATTTGTCCTGTAATTAATTAGCAGTTCATCATGGCCAAGCTGTGAAAATTGCATCCCTAATACTGCCCAGCCAGAGAGACCTCCCCTGCTAAGAACCAGGGATTTTATAGGGGGGAAAACCCCTGCTTTTAGGGGGAAACCACTGTCACCCACCCCAGGCCATCAGCATCTTGGGCTGTGAGGGGTTAACAGATTTCAAAGCTACTCCTCTCCTGTGATTAACTTTTCCTAAATCTCCCAATTCTTCTTTGCCTTCTATTTTTATAAAAAGAAAGGGAGGAGAAGGGAGGAGAAGGGGTGTGTGTGTGGTATTTACAAGGGATTTCATTCAAATAATGAAATAAATGTGATCAGCTGAGGGACCTTTAATCCTCTTTGACTCTCTCTCATCCTGCAGGGTGGAGGATCTTTGTAGTCCCAGAGAGGCAGGGGATGAGGAAACTCCATCCCTGCCTTCCTGGGGTGCTTAAATCAGGCACTATATTCAGATAAAACACATTTCTGGGGGGGGATCTTGCATAGATAATGGAGAAAAACACCTCTTAAATCACCTATTTCCACCCTACAGCCATGCCCAGACCTGCAGCTGGATGTGCTGAGGAAGGAAGTGACCCCATCAGCATTTCAGGTGGCCAAACACAGGTAAACAGCATCATTTTTGTGTCCACACCTTCCATCTGCAGCATCACCAGCTCTGCCAGCACCTTCCACCAGCACACACAGAGAGAGGAAAAAAAAGAACCTTCTTATTTCTTTAGACTTTGCCTTAACTTTTAGCCTGGCATCAATGTGGTTAATTATCACTTAGGACCTAAATGTAACTAAAAACCACATAGATGAATCTCAAAAGTGTCTGAGTCCCAGAAAGGAGTTTGGGGCTGCTCTGCAGGACTTGGTGGAACAAGGAGCAAGGCTGGGGCTTTGCTCAGAGACACTTAAACTCAAGGGTTCCTTCACCCCCATCAGAAACACCCTATCATGGATAAAAGGGCTGTGTTTGCTCAAGAAACCCCAGCACTAGGTTCAGTAAAACTACACCTGTGTTACCTCAGGGAGAGATTGTGTAACAGCTCCCAAATTCCCTGAGTCCTTAAATCCACCAACCTGCTCTCTGGGTGCCAGCCAACTCCTGTGCTTATCACAGAATGTCAGGGAGTGGAAGGGACCTCAAGAGATCATCAAGACAGTTCCTCCTGATGGAGCAGGAACACCCAGATCAGGTCACACAGGAAGGCATCCAGGTGGGGTTTGAATGTCTCCAGAGAAGGAGACCCCACACCATCTCTGGGCAGCCTGGGACACTCTTCTGTCACCCTCACTGTGAAAAACCTTTTTCTCCTATTTCTGTGGAACCTCCTGTGTTCCAGCTTTCCCCTTGTCCTATCACTGGAGATCACTGAGAAGAGCCTGGCTCCATCCTCTTGAATGGAGCTCCTCCTCTCTCCCCATCACCTTCCTCATCCCAGGGAAGACACTGGGAGTCACCCCTTCTTGAGGGACATCAGAGAGGACCCCTCCAGCAGCCCCATGGCAGGGAGAGCAGCACAACCCTGATGCGGGGAGGGTTTTATCCCACCTCCACTTCAGCACAGCCCCAGCCATAAAGATACAAACCATCTTGCTGGAATAAAAGACCAGCTTAGGCTTAGGGGGTGGAACTAAACACCCCAGCCATAATTCCTACATATGCCCAAAGATATAATCCAGATATACTGCACCCTTTTGTTTTTTTTTTTAAATAATAAATTAAAACCTCTTTGTGCTGCATAACCAGCATTAGGGCCAGGGGAGGAGGAGCTTTTCACTGCATGCAGCAGAACCACAAATGAAATCACTGTCCCAGAGGTGATGGATACAGTGATGGCAGCAGCCCCTGAACACACTTGTGGCACTTTGGGGCATTTTCTTAATTCATCTGAATGAAAGAGATACCTCAGTCAGGAGGATGGATGGATAGATAGATAGATAGATAGATAGATAGATAGATAGATAGATAAACAAATAGGTGGATGGATGGATGGATGTCTTGGCTTGGAAAGGATCTTCCACCCCAAGCCCTTCCACAGCTCATTTTGGGGTTTGGAAAAGCTCAAGAAAACAGTCATGTTCCTGGGAAATCTGGGAAACTATTTGGGTTTTTGCCTCTCCACAGCCACATGGTCACAGTGAGCATGAGCACAGAGAATCTCTGACACTCTCTTCTGGCTCAGCTTGGACAGAAGAAGCCAAACCTCTGCATGAGCATCATCTGGGCTGCACCATGGTGGTACCCACCATCTCTGGCTGTTGCTATGGAGACAGAAGCTGCTTCTCTCTGCAGCAGCAATGTTGGCTGTTTCTTATCATGGCAGGCAGCTGGGAGAGAGGGATGAGGGATGCTGTGCCATACTGTGCCACCTGCCTTGATGGAGGGTCAAGAATAGCCAAGACAAAGCTCTTCTGGGCCTCTCCTGGTGCCACTTTGCCCAGATCTACTCTCACTTTGGGGGTGCTCCCTCCAAATCCTCCCTGCAGTGAGCACATAAGCACTGGGGGAGCAAAGGGGTGCAGGTTGTGGGGTGCTGAGGAGGAATGATCCCTGGAGAAACTCTGAGCTCTGTCCTGCAACCCCCACCTTAGACCCCTGAGTCATCCCAACTCACCTCTCCCTGCTCTCNACCCCACCTTACTTACCCAACTCACCTCTCCCTGCTCTCCTGCCTTGCTTTGTGACCACTGATGAGGATGATGGCAGCTCAGCTGATGGCAGCTCCTCCAGGCTGATCAGACCAGCAAAGATGAGCAGCAGCTTCTCCAAAACCATCCTAGATCTACCAGGAGGAGACAACACAAGCACCAGGAGACCTGGACCCAGGGACAGGACCCATTTATCACCCTGTTCTAGTGGGAGGTGTCCCAGCCCATGGCAGGGGGGTTGGGACAAGATGATCTTGAAGGTCCCTTCCAACCCAAACCATTCTATGATTCTATGACATGGCTGTAGATGCATCCAGCTTATGTGCAAAGGTTCAGAAAAACCTAGAGCTACTAAGCATGACCTTCCCAAAAAGCAATCAGGGCAAAGTCTTCTCCTGCTCTGTGTCTCATCTCCAGGTGGGAGCACACACAGGCCACCAGAGCTCCAGCGATGTGCCTCCATCCTTCCTAAAGGGGAGGATAAACCCATCCCAGTGCAATAAATGCCTGGAAGGAAAAGAAAGCACCATAGCTGTCTTCTTCACAGAAGGAGCTTGGCAAAGACAACCCCTGATGGAAGACAGGAAGAGTCATGCAGCTCTGCTCCCACTCCCAGGAACCTTCCCCATTTCAACAGGGGCAGCACCAACCACCTCCCTGCTGTCCCTCCTGCTGCTTCACCAGCCTCCAGCTCTTTCCCCTTTCCTGAACACATTCAGTGACAAGTCCCCCCTACCCAGAGGCTCTCTTGAACACCCTACCCTCAGGGAGCTCCACAGGAGGCTCATCTTTAGAGGACATGTTCTCCTCACCATGCTCCTGCTCCAGCCTTGGAGCAGGCAGCAGGAGAAACTCAGCATCTCCCAGGACTCTGCACTCATGGCAGGGATAGATTTTCTGTTGAGCTTCTTTTCATATTAATGAAATTAATCAAAGAGCAACAAGTGTTAGAAGCTTGCAGAAGTCATTATCTGAATGTCTCAGGAAGAAGTCCCCCCTCACTGGGGATGAGAAGATGAAACCCCACTGGTTGCTCCTCAGCTTTGCAAGCCAGGTCCATCTTGCTCACCTGGGATAGACTGGGATGACTGGATCCCTTCACTCTGCAGGATACATCTAGCCAGGGAAGGTGCTCAGCCTGGTGGTCCATCATCTGCCAAATGTCAAAGCCTCTTCCAAAGACTGAGAAATCACAGAGAACTGGGAGGTTCTGCATAAAATATGGGATTTTTTCTAAGGGGTGATCCATTTCAGAGCCACTGTGCTGACTGGCCGTCAGCTGGGGGTGAAGATCAGCCACACTTCAAGGCAGTAAGAGCAAGAAACAACATCTAGCCTGGACATCAAACTATATTCAGTCACCTCAGACTATTTACAGATATCAATTAGGGCAACCTTGCAATCAAGGAAGGTCAGGAGTGTTTTCCTCATTTCATGCAGGGTGAGACACAGAGACATTCACAGTTCACCTCTGCAGTGAGGTTACAGCCAAGGGAGCAGCATCATGGCTGGGGACAGTCATAGAAACAGCATCACAGAGTTGGAAGGGGCCTTCAAAGGACATCTAGTCCAACCCCCTGCAGCAAGCAGGGACATCCTGCACTAGATCAGGTTGCTCAGAGCCTTAGCAAGCCTGGTTTAGGATGTCTCCAATGATGGGGTGTCCACCACCTCACTGGGCAACCTGTTCCAGTGCCTCACCATCCTCATGGTTAAGAACTTCTTCCTCATGTCTCATCTAACCCTTCTCTGCTCTAGTTTCAACCCATTGCCCTTCATCCTGTGTCTCCATGCCCTGGCAAACAGCCCCTCCCCAGCTTTCCTGTAGCCCCTCATGCTCACCAACAGTCAAAGCTCTACACAACTTACCCTGGAAACCCTCATCTACAACATCATTATAAAATCATGGCCAGGATAAAAACTCTTTGCTGTGTATCTAGACCTGCTTTGCAAACTCACCATGACCTACCACAACACTCATTTAGTTACCTCCTACAAGAATGAAAACTTCTATTTCTCCTTGACCAACACCAGCCCCTGCCCTGTGACAAGCTCTGAACAGCAGATGAAAGACCACCTTCAACATCCTCACCACCCATTTAGGTCCACCTCATCCTAAGAACACCATTTCAGCCACCACTTGTATCCCCTCAGCAGGACCACAGGATCTTCTCCAAGTTGAGCACCTACACTTTTCATCCCTTCCCTCCTGATAAGAACCAAACAGGGCAGGATTTGGATGATAATTTATTATCTGTAAAGTTCTGGTGGTGTCCTGACTTTGCACCAGACACAAAGAACCACTGGGCTTACAAGAAGAAAAGAAAAAAAAAAGCACTGTGGCCAAAAAATCATTTAGTCTGGAAAAAAAATCAACAAAGATGTTCTCAGGAAGCTCTCAGGTGCTGAGGACACATCAAGGTGCTGATGTGACCCACCACAGCGAGGCAGATGTAGCCATAAAGCTTCATTAGGTTGAACATCAGGGATTGGAAGGAACCTCAAGAGATCATCTAGTCCAATCCCCCTGCTGGAGCAGGAAGACCTAGACCAGGTCACACAAGAACACATACAGGTGGGTTGACTGTCCAAGCACAGTTGGAGAACATGGCCCAAACCACGATTGCTAAAACTCAATCCATTGAAAAAAAAAAATCTCTATTTTTTTTTCTTCTCTCGGGTAGGGAAGCAACATTAAAAAATAAAACAAACCACAACTCCTGGAAGTCACAACTCCTGGAAGACACAACTCCTTCTAACAAACAACATGTAGAAAACACCAGGTGGGAGACTCTTAAAAGTATCTGCTGGGAAAGCATCAAGAACCCCATGTTCACCAGATGGATATCAACATCTGACAGGTGTTGGAAGACATCCATATCAACTCCACCAGCCTGAACTGCAAGTAGCCAAAAACAAAGCCAGAGAGGACATCAGTGATGTGGTGCCTCCCAATCATGACACGGGAAAAGCCCACACAGAGGGCCCAGAGGACCAGAAGGATGCGGAGAGGGATGGCCAAGACCAAGTGGTTGAGGAAGAACTTGGAGAGCATGGCTGCTCTGCTGGCATGTCCAGCTGGGAAGGCGTAGGTGTCCATGGTCAGGTAGTCCAACAAGCCAGGGGTGACATCGTAGGGGCCCTTCCTCTTGGCCAACTTCTGCAAACCAGCCACAATCATGATGTCCAGGAGCAGGGCTAAGAAAGGAGAGATGAAGAAAGAAAGGTCAGAAGCAAAGTTGAAGGCAATACTCAAGGAAGAACATTCCAAGGTTGTCTTTAAATAATGGTTTGGGTTCAATTACACCCAGGTGTCCATGGTTCAGCCCTCCCAACACATCTCCAGATCCCCACCCAAATGTTAATTACCCCCTTATGGAGAAGACCAATTCCACCATCACCATCCCACAGGTGAGAAAGCCAAACCACAGAGGCAGGAGATACACCTGTGGAGGAAGGGAGCAACTTGCAAACCAAAAAAAAAAATCAAAACTCTTCTGGCCCTCAAACCACCAGAGTGGGTGTCTCTGCTTCTGTCCTCCACCCCATGCTTTAGAAATGTCATGCAAGAAGGTCTCCCTGCTTGGGATGGCTCTGTGCTGGGGTGGCCAGGCTGCAGAGGACAGTTGGTGGGAGGAAAGGTGTCCCACAGCACTTCCTACTGTTGTCCCTTGTCTTTTCACAAGCCCAACACCTCCATCCTGCCCACAGCCAGCAGATTTCACCAAGAAAAGAGCATGAAGAAAAAAGGGGAAAGCCATGAAACATGGGAAAAGGATGTGATAGAAACAAGACCTTGGTGGGTTCCTGTGACCTGATCTAGGTCTTCCTGCTCCAGCAGGGGGGTTGGACTAGATGATCTTTTGAGGTCCCTTCCAATCCCTGATATTCTGTGGTTCTGTATGGGTTCAAGCAGAGGGTCCCCCTCCATTTCTCAAAGCACAGACACCCATGAGCCATTTCTTGTTTCTACTCACTTCTTGCATGAATAGAGGTGAAAAAAAGGGGATGCACCCCCTTCCTTGCACAAACATCCCAGCCCAAGCAAACCCAAAACCTTGTGGCTCAGGGGGATCATCCCTTGCAGCTGCAGGAATCAACACCCATTTGTCTTCCTTCCTTCACTGCCTCAGGAGGTGAAACCCATGAGCACTTCTCTTCATCATCCTCCTCCTCTTCATCCCACTCCCTTTGCCCCAGCTGCCATTGACTGTCATTTCTGTTTCCTGGCATCGATTTTGGTTTATTTTTTTTTCCTTTAAGCCCTTGGTCTGCTTTTCCCCAGCCCTCCTAATCAGGCAGAGTGCTGAGCTCAGCTCCTGGAGGCAATGACAAGGAGATCCAGACCAGTCTCTCAGCACCTCCTGCTCCCTCAGCAGGAGGGCAAGGGGCCAGTTGCCTGATAGAAGCAGTTCCTTGAGAGATGACAAGGTTTCAGGAGGATGGATGAATGGGAGGAGATGGGAAATGAGGTGGCACATAGAATAGTTTGGGTTGGAAGATCACCAAGTTCCAACCCCTCTGCCATAGGCAGGGACACCTCCCACTACACCAGGTTGCTCAGTGCCTCATCCAGCCTGGCCTTAAACACCTCCAGGGATTGAGGGGGCATCCACAACCTCTCTGAGGAACCTCTTCCAGTGTCTCACCACCCTCACAGTAAAGAATTTATTTCTCATATCCAGCCTGAATCTCCCCTCCTCCATACATCCATTATTTCTGGTCCTTCCATCACATATCCTATTAAAAAGTCCCACCCCAGCCTTTCTATAGCCCCTTTCCTCCTGCTCAGCCCTTGGCAGGAGGTGGACAAGGAGGTGTCACTGTGACACCACTCACCCACCTCTCACAGCATCTTCCCTCTGCCTAGCCAGCCCTGGCATCTCTTGAGGAAGAAGATAAAAATATTTATCCTGGCTAAAACCTTCCCTTATGGCAAGGCTATTATTTTTCTTCCCCATCTTGGGTGGGGATGGCTGACAGCAGGTTCTCCCTACACCTCCTGCCCACCAGGTCCTGCCTAGACCACTCCTGGGCTCTCAGAGGGGAGATGGAGAGGGAACAGCAACACAAGCATCAGCAAAACTCCAACTTCAACATAAGAACCATGAGGTTGACATGAAGGAATAGCCCATAGGTGGCATCTGAAACAAGGTGGTGAACCAACAAGTGACAAGGAGCTGGTCATGATACCACCCCTGCAGCAGAAGTGGTGGGTTTAGTAGGACAGGGACACTACAGAGAGTCTTCCTGAGGACTGGAGATGAGGGAAGGTTGCAACCCATGGTGGGACATGATCCTGGGAGCTCAGACTTCTGTGTTCACTTCAGAAAGATACTCTCAAGAGAAGACTCTGGCCCAAGCTGCTCCTGCTGAAGCAGCTCCCTGCATTGCTGAGGAGCCCAACAGAAAATCATAGAATCATAGAATAGTTTGGGTTGGAAGGGACCTTAAAGATCATCAAGTTCCAACCCCCCCTGCCATAGGCAGGGACACCTCCCACTAGATCAGGCTGCTCAGTGCCTTGTCCAGCCTGGTCTTGAACACCTCCAGAGAGGGGACATCCACAACCTCTCTGGGCAACCTGTTCCAGTGTTTCACCACCCTCACTGTAAAGAATTTCTTTCTTAAGTCTAAATCTACTCCCTTCCAATTTACATCCATTGTTTCTAGTCCTACCATCCGATATCATATTAAAAAGTCCTTCCCCTGCGTTTCTGTAGGACCCCCTCAGGTACTGATAGGTCACCCCTGAGCCTTCTCTTCTCCAGGCTGAACAACCCCAACTCCTTCAGCCTGACTTCATAGGGAACTCATCTGGGCACTCAGAGGAGCCCTGGTGTCTCCCATGGTCCTCAACACACCAAACTTGCCCACAGCTCAGTAGCACCAGCATCATGTGCTCTAGCAGCACGTGGTCCTCACCAGGACCCATGAGTATCTCACACTTAGATGGACTTTTTGTCTGGCCAGAGGTGATGTCAGGGCAGCTTGAGGGATGCAGGCATGTTCAGAGCATGGAGAACAAGCCAAAGAGCTGCTTTAATAATCCTTTCATTCACAAGATGAATAAAATGGGCCTTCAGTAAGTGCTAGGTTTGATTTTCATCAAATGATGCACATAAAACTGCCTTTCCCTGCATTTCAAGCTCTGAAGGCATGACAGCATTAAAACCAGGGGGTTAATTTGCTGTTAAAAGGGAAGAAAAAAACCAACAAACCCAAAAAAAACCCCAAAGATCCCTCTGTCTGCTGCTTTTTTTCCCCACTTTCCCCACTCCATGTGCTCTTTTTCCCTCCATGAAGGGACTTCTTCATGAAACAGCACAGCCAGCCTGCCCTGGCATAGAATGGATTGGGCAGGGGGGTCTCAGCACCCTCACCCAGCTCTGGGTGCCAGCAGAGCTCCAAAATTCCCCAGGGAGCTGCATCCTGCCCCTGTCTTCTTCTCCTCTTGCTGCTGCTGCTGCTGGCAGGAGCTGCCAGAGTGAATCAGCACAGAGCTCTGCTGCCAACAGCACAGCCCACAGGGACACAGAATGATGGTGCCACCACTCAACATCCCTGTCCCAGTCCATATTCCCTTCCCTTTTCTTGACCTACATGCCCCCTTGGGATCATAGAACCATAGAATGGATTGGGTTGGAAGGCATCTTAAAGGTCATCTTGGTCTGACCCACCTCCTACCAGATCAGGTTGCTCCAAGACTCATCCAGCCTGGCTTTCAGCTCCTCCCCCCAAGGATGGGGCAGCCACAGCTTCTCTGGGCAACCTGGGCCAGGGTTGCACCAGCCTCAAAGTGAAAAATTTCTTTCAAATTTAATTCAAATTTAACCTTTTTCATTTTGAAGCCATTGCCCACCATCCTCTGGGGAGGTTTGTCAGGGCATGGAGCAATAGGATGAGGGGGAGTGGGTTGAATCTAGAGCAGGGAAGGGTTAGAAGAGACATGAGGAAGAAGTTCTCCTCCATGAGGGTGGTGAGGCACAGGAACAGGTTGTCCAGGGCGGTGGTGGAGACCCCATCCTTGGAAACATTCAAAACCAGGCTTGGTGAGGCTCTGAGCAACCTGATCTAGTGCAGGATGTCCCTTCTTTCTGAGGTGGGTTGGACTAGATGACCTTTGAAGGTCCCTTCCAACTCTATGATTCTGTCCTAGAACTACATGCCCTTATAAAAAGTCCCTCTCCATCAGACACTGGAAGCTGTTGCTTGCATTTTCCCCTTAATGCAAACAAAATCCTCCCTCCTCAGCTGGGCACATCAGGCAGCTAAGGGGTTAATATTCTCATGAGCATCACTGGTGTTTCTGCTCTGCCAAAGGGACCTGCTGGCTACCAAAGAAGTTCTATCTGAAGCTCCTTCACCTTGCACCTGCCAGCACAGCCCCAGCCACCTGCAAACCAGCCTCATCACCTTGGCTCTGTCCTTCCCCTGTCCCTAAGGCAGAGATAATGTGAATCCTTCAGTCTGAGGTGACTGGAGGCTGGATGAGAACCCCAGGAGAGCTGGCAGGAGGGAGCCTGCAGCTGATCCACCAGCCTGTGCTCACACAACACTGCTCTCTGGAGACCAACAGGGCTGGCAGTGACACACCAGAGATGATAGAGCACTGCCTGGCTAGAGGATGAGGAGCAAGGAGCAAGAAATGTTAACTTTAAGCTTTTTTTTTTTAAGATTGTGCCTTTCCCCAGATCACAGAATCACAGAATTGGAAGGGACCTTCAAAGGTCATCAAATCCAACCCTCCTGCAGTGAGCAGGGACATCCTGCACTAGATCAGGTTGCTCAGAGTCTCAGCAAGCCTGGCCTTGAATGTCACCAGGGATGGGGCCACCACCACCTCCCTGGACAACCTGTTCCAGTGTCTCATCACCCTCATGGTGGAGAATTTCTCCCTCATGTTTCATCTAACCCTGCCCTGCTCTAGTTTCAACCCACTGCCCCTCATCCTGTGTCTCCATACCCTGGCNTGAAGCCTCTTGAACACCTCCAGAGAGGGGGCATCCACAATCTCTCTGGGCAACCTGTTCCAGTGTTTCACCACCCTCACTGTAAAGAATTTCTTTCTTATGTCGAGTCTAAATCTACCCCCTTCCAATTTACATCCGTCGTTGCTGCTCCTCCCATCCGATATCATATTAAAAAGCCCTTCCCCTGCCTTTCTGTAGGACCCCCTCAGGTACTGAGAAGTTACTACAAGGTCACCCCTGAGCCTTCTCTTCTCCAGGCTGAACATCCCCAGCTCCCTCAACCTGTCCCCATAAAAGTGCTCCAGCCCTCTGCTCATCCTCATGGCCCAGGATTTAAAACATAGGCTGAATTTGTTTTAAAATCAAAGAAAGCAAATGAAGGATCAGCTATCACCCATTGCTCCTTTCATGATCCAGAGTTTCCCCTTTAACATCGTAATAAAAGGGAAACGATCCTTCATACTCCCACTGCAAGACCACGTGATCCCCCCCCCAAAAAAAACCCCTATTTACATCTCCAACTTCCTCAAAGCACAAACCCAAAGAGCAGGTCCTTTTGTGCCTGTGACAATTTTAGCATCAGAGATCACCTTGGTGTTGTAAATAGCCAACATCTGGCATCAGAGGCACAGCAAATGGGCTGGGAGTGAGCCCCTTGGGCAGACTTTTTATATCTATTAATAAAAATAAAACAATTAGCTGTGAGGAGCACATTAAGGGTGGAGGAGAAGACAGGCAGGGCAACAGAACAACCTCCAGAAAATTCAGTAAACCCCAAAATGCTGGCATTTAGAATTATAGAATGGNCAAACCCCCAAAAAAGCTGGCATTTAGAATTATAGAATGGTTTGGGATGGAAAGGACCTTCAAGATCATCTAGTTCCAACCCCCCTGAAGTGAGCAGGGACATCTCCTACTAGACCAGGTTGCTCAATGCCTCATCCAGCCTGGCCTTAAACACCTCCAGCGATTGAGGGGGCATCCACAACCTCTCTGGGCAACCTCTTCCAGTGTCTCACCACCCCAAACAGTTGGATGTCACCATAAAGTCCTTTCTGTGCCACCATCTGAGTCACCATCTCTAGAAGGGGAAGCTGAAGATGGGGCGAGAACCCCTGTGGGCATCACCAGCCCCCAGGTTGGAGACAGGCAGCATCTGCAGAGAAGGAGGCAGATTCCAGCTGAGATGTTTATATAAAGATGTAATTTCCCCCCTCCCTGCTGAAAAACAGCCTGGAGGGGAAAAAATAAAATAAGAAAAAAAGAAAAAAAATAAAGGAGAAAGTCTAAAAAGCCCGTGGCTTCATCTACTCCTGCAGCCAAGATTCACATGACTTCATGCNGGAGAAAGTCTGAAAAGCCCGTGGCTTCATCTAGTCCTGCAGCCAAGATTCACATGACTTCATGCACATGGGGCTGCTGGGATGAGACAAGGAAGCTCTCCAGAGACCAGAGTCACAAGCTGGACCCAGTATCACGTGTGGGAAGAGAAAAAGGAAGAGGTAAATGCCCAGGAACAAAGAGAGAGCCCATCCTATGAGCTAAAAAGTGTGGGGGCAGATATGACAACTTCTTCTGCCCAACCCTAGTATCATTTTAAAGCAGAGACAACATGGCAATAATGCATCTCCTGGGCTTCAGAACCTGTTCTGACCTAGTTCTCACCACGCTGGAGGCCACATCAACCCTGCTGAGATACCACATCCCTCTCCCACAGCTGCCCAGGCCACCAAGGCTGGCTTTGAAGATCCTGTGTTCTCCAAATTACCCAACCTCACTCAAGGCTGAACCCTGGGCAAATGTCACCAATCCCCAGAAACAGCTCCTTTTGCTCTACAATTAGGTTTTTTTTTTTCTTTTTTAATCTTACTTCTCTGCCTGATCCTACTGCTTCTGAACTTCCCACAAATCTCCCCCAGGCTTTAGGCTCCCTGACCTGGAAAAAGAGCCATTTGCAGCCTTGAGAAGTCAACATTAATGAAAGAGGAAGGTTTCAAAAGTGTCTTCACCCTCTCTCCAGTGAGGAGACAGTGGGAGCTACAAGATCTCCTCCACCTCTCTGGAATTTAGTTCTTCTACCCCTATTTTTCCCCCCAAAACATGACACTATTGAGTGGAAAAGCTGACAAAAGGCACAGATGTCACCACATATTGAAGAACCAAGGAACTAGAAACTCCCCTGTCTTAGGTGGAGGTTATTTTTTTGGCTGAGTGGGTTAAGTGGCCACAGGAAAGTGAAAAAAAAATGGTGGAAAGGAGCATTATGCAGTTAATTTAAAAATAAATAAGTAAAATTAAAAAAACCCAAACCACAAACAAAAAGCAACCAGCTAAAAATAGATCTGCTCTATCCTAGATGATTAGAAACATCCCCCAAGTACAAAACATGGACTCCCTGGAGTTTTCCCCCTTGGAAATGCTGTACCCCTGGGAGAAGGGCAATTTGTATCTCAGCATCAATTAGGAAGAGGGGCTGCACAGCCCAGGGATGGGACACAGGACATAAGGACATCATGCTGATAGGGAAAGGGAGCTGAGCAGCTCCCAGGAGGGCTCAGATGCTCCCCAGAAGGGCAGTGACAGCTTGGAAAGTGGAGGCAACAGCACAGGTCACATCAATGCAACCCCAAAACATGCTCTGCATCAAGCACAAGCACCTTCTGGGGTGAGAGGGAGAAAGAAAATGGCCCCTGGGGTGATGAGCAGCAGCATCTTCCAGCTCACAGAGAGGCTGGAACTCAGCACTACTCAGGTTTGTGTTTACATCTCACTGCCTTTGATAAGGGGCAAAAAACCAAGTGGATGGTGACCACCATACCTCCAACCATCACATCCTATGGTGATCTACAGACCCAGATGAGGGATGTCTGCCTGCATCCCCCCCCAGAGACAGAAATGGAGAGCAGGACTGCTTTCCAGGTGAAAACACAGCATTTTCCTCCAGGGGAAATAAAAAAAGAGACAGTTCTTCTGATTTCACACCCCCCAGAGCAATGGGGCCACTCAGTTCTCCCCCACTCCTCCTGGTGACCCATCTCAGTGCCCAGCACTCCTCCACCTTCCTCTTCCCAACCACTGCTCCTGTCAGGGCACATTAGATGCAAAAGCTCCTCCACTCCTCTGGAAGACAGTCCCTCTACCCACTTTTTTCTCCCCCAAACGTGGTACTTCTTGGGTGGAAAGATGTCACCACACATCAAAGAACCAATGAACCAGACACTGCCCTGTTTTAGGAGGAGGATCCACTTCTTGGGATCCTCCTTTTGGGCCAGAGCCTGGCTCAGCTTTTCCAGCACATCCCTGGGGACACACAGCTCCTGTCCCTTTTGAGCTGCAGGCAGGGGCACTAGGAAGCTGTTCCCAGTGACAGACATGAGGATGACTCATTTCCCATGTTTATTCCCCCTCTTCCCATTCAAAAACCCTGGCAATTCTCTTCTCTTTCACTCTGAGTTCAGGCTGTGGAACATTTCTCCTGCCTGTTCCCCACCAGGGTTGGATTTTAGCTGCTTCTGGTTTCCTCCCAAGNAAGTGGAGGCAGCAGCACAGGTCACATCAATGCAACCCCAAAACATGCTCAAGCACCTTATGGGGTGAGAGGGAGACAGAAAATGGCCCCTGGGGTGATGAGCAGCAGCATCTTCCAGCTCACAGAGAGGCTGGAACTCAGCACTGCTCAGGTTTGTGTTTACATCTCACTGCCTTTGATAAGGGGCAAAAAACCAAGTGGATGGTGACCACCATATCTCAAACCATCACATCCCATGGTGCTCTACAGACCCAGATGAGGGATGTCTGCCTGCATCCCCCCCCAGAGACAGAAATGGAGAGCAGGACTGCTTTCCAGGTGAAAACACAGCATTTTCCTCCAGGGGAAATAAAAAAAGAGACAGTTCTTCTGATTTCACACCCCCCAGAGCAATGGGGCCACTCAGTTCTCCCCCACTCCTCCTGGTGACCCATCTCAGTGCCCAGCACTCCTCCACCTTCCTCTTCCCAACCACTGCTCCTGTCAGGGCACATTAGATGCAAAAGCTCCTCCACTCCTCTGGAAGACAGTCCCTCTACCCACTTTTTTCTCCCCCAAATGTGGTACTTCTTGGGTGGAAAGATGTCACCACACATCAAAGAACCAATGAACCAGACACTGCCCTGTTTTAGGAGGAGGATCCACTTCTTTGGATCCTCCTTTTGGGCCAGAACCTGGCTCAGCTTTTCCAGCACATCCCTGGGGACACACAGCTCCTGTCCCTTTTGAGCTGCAGGCAGGGGCACTAGGAAGCTGTTCCCAGTGACAGACATGAGGATGACTCATTTCCCATGTTTATTCCCCCTCTTCCCATTCAAAAACCCTGGCAATTCTCTTCTCTTTCACTCTGAGTTCAGGCTGTGGAACATTTCTCCTGCCTGTTCCCCACCAGGGTTGGATTTTAGCTGCTTCTGGTTTCCTCCCAAGGACTCACAGCACCCTCAGCATCACCAGCAGCTCAGGTTTAAGGGATTCCTTAGTGACCACGACTCTGACACCATCCCCAGCTGCCTGGACATCCCCCTACACCCTTCCCCCCGACTTCTCCCAGCTTGTCACCGACTGTCCTTTATCTGAAGGGACACTGCAGAGTCTCCAGCCTGCCCTGCAGTCTATTTGCAGGCGAGGAGGGGGAGGGGACGGCGAGCTGGGCATCGCTCCCTGCCGAGAGATGCCGGAGCTCATCAGCTGCGAGGGGGATGAAGGATGAGGATGAAGGCACCCACCAGAGCAACAGGGGCTGTATCTGGGCAGGATAAGAGGCAGGATCTGATGCAATGAAGGGGAATATTTGATGGCAGACCCGCGTCTGGATGCTGGATGCAGGGAGTGGGGCATCTGTGCTGTTCCCTCTGCCAGCCCCTGATCATGGCTCAAGTCCTGTTGGGTTTACTTGACATTTAAGAGTTTCCAGCTCGCTGGGCAGATGTGCTGAGATGGCAGCGGGCACTGCCAAGGCTGGGAAGGGAACAGAATATGGGCTGAACCTCCCCTGCCTGCCAGATTTTACAAGGAGGAGATGGTTCATGGAGGTCACCCTCCTCCCCCATCCCTGCCCAAACCTCATCTGCGCCCCCCCGCCACCGCCAGCCCAGAAAATCCCCATCCACGCAGTGGGAGAATGAAAAGGGAAAAAAAATAAGACACATCTGGCTCCAAAAACACCTCTGGGGCTCTCAGCTTAGCAAGCTCTGCTGCCTATACACTGATCCATCTGCTGTGCAGCTCCACAGCCTCCCTGCTGTGTCTGGGCTGCCCAGGGGCTGGAGAGGACAAGCTTGTCTGTGGTGACTGGGCATCTCATCTACCAGAAACACACTGCACTATCCCCATCCACACCATTTGGATCCCAAAGAAATCCCAATCCACACCATTTGGATCCAAAAAAAACCCATGACAATACCTGGAGCACCTCCATATTGTTAGAGCAGGTTGGTGGTGGGGTCTCCAGAGGCTTGGTTTGGTCTCCAAGGGCTTGGTGGAGCCATGTCTCACTTATTTTTTCCTTCCTAACCCACCAATTTCCTGCCATTCTGGTCTTGGAAGATGCCAAGGAGGCACTGCAAGGTCTTGCCCATATATATATTTGTGTTTATAAATATAGAGATATTTTAAAGGAATATATAAATGGCTGAGGATAAAGTCAGAGCTCTGCAGGAGACTATGCCCCAGAACATCATGGCTTGGTTCCCAGTCAGCTAGGTCAGTAATTCAGGGAGAAGACTGGAGAGAGAGCAAGAACTGCCTTCTCCTGACCTTCAGGAATGGAGAAGTGACCCTGGGCTCCCCTCCTGTGACAAGCCACCCTCCTCCTGCTGCCCTGTCTGCAACGATAGGTCCACAGCCCCAGGCACTGCTCTGCTCCACGGTGATAAATGTTCAGTGACAGCATCAAAGACCCACTTCCCCCTTCAGAAACAGGATGCAGGAGCCAGCTGGTGATGGATGAGCACTGGGACCTGTGTCACCAAGACAGTAGTAGGACACAGCAGGCAAAGAGAAGACCAGAGCTCCCTCTTCTTCCTGTCCAAATGTCTATTTTAGAAAGCCATGACCAGAGAAGAACCAGTTTCAAGCCATGAATAAGCACATTATTTGGGTTGTTCAGCCTGAAGAAGGCTTGAGGAGATCTCAGTGTCCTACCATTGCCTGAAGGAGCTACAGGAAAGCTGGGGAGGGGCTGTTTGCCAGGGTTTGGAGACACAGGATGAGGGGCAATGGGTTGAAACTAGGTTGGATGAGACATGAGGAAGAAGTTCTTCACCAGGAGGGTGATGAGACACTGGAACAAGTTGGTCAGAGAGGTGGTGGAGACCCTACCCCTGGAGCCATCCAAGGCCAGGCTTGCTGAGGCTCTGAGCAACCTCATCTAGTGCAGGATGTCCCTGTCACTGCAGTGTGTTGGAACTAGATGGCTTTTGAAGATCCTTTCCAACTTCTGAGTAAGGGTTAACCAAGCAGATGTCCTCCAACAGCAAAGGCACACGACTGGGGCTGCAGCAAACTCAACAAGGTTGAGTTGCTTTGGCTCTGAACACAAATGGGTGGACTCTACCAGTGCCACCACCTTGGGCAGATGACCATGTCCCCTCCCCTTTGCAGCAAGAAGGTGGCTGGACCTGGAAAGCCCCCACCAGCCTAAGGAGATCAATCTGTTTAAGCTTAATAAATAGGAGATGGAGAAATTTCTTGAGCCCCATCCAAAATATTGAAAGGCAGCAAGAGATGGTGGCTGAAAAGAGCTTCAGGGCTGAGAAGAGGAAGGGATTGAGATGCAATGGGAGGGAAGAGTCAAACCAAGAGCAAGGTGCCTGTGAGAATACCCACCACTGCAGCAATCCAGAAACGCTTCTGACAAGTTCACCCTCGCTTGTAATTGTAAATCAGATTGAGTGTTTGGGGTTTTTTTTTTTCTTTTTTTTTTTTCCCTTAACAAATTGAACAGGAATAAATTAAGGGCTGTGCCACAGCCTGTATTTTGCCGTGGGTGAGATCAATGATCCAAATGTTCTTTGCTGCCTTTGCAGTCAATGAATCACTAAATTTGGATCAGCCCCGTGGATCAGAACCAGAGGCTGAGGTGCTGCTCTCTCCCTTGGGGGGGTTAGAGGAGTTCCTGGCTAGTTCTAAAGAAGATTTAGGAATTTTAGGGAAAGTTTTGTATCTGTTTTCCCCTTGAAAGACTGACTGCAAGGTTCAGATAGCTTCCTGAACACCTAAGTCTCCACAAAATCCTCCTGGTTGCAAAGCAAAGCTAAGCTAGATAGAAGAAAGAAGTTTTTTAGTGTGAGGGTGATGAGACACTGGAAGAGGTTGCCCAGAGAAGTTGTGGATGTCCCCTCAATCCCTGGAGGAGTTTAAGGCCAGGCTGGATGAAACACTGAGCAACCTGATCTAGTGGGAGATGTCCCTGCCCAAGGCAAGGGGTTTGGAACAAGATGATCTTTAAGGTCCCTTCCAACCCAAACCATTCTATGAATGGTCCTAAATGGGGAGACAAATTAAATGAACTCTAATACTGGGGAGAGCTTGTGATTTTCCCAGTTTGGCTGAGGAGGTGCAGACTTTCCTTCTCCAGCAGTTGATGCTGAGCAAGGTTGAGAAGCAAGGTCCATCCTGAGAGCACGTTCTGGCAGGGAGAATTTTTTTTTTGCAGCATGAGCAGAGGTCTGGTTTCTGCCATGGTTTCAGTGAGGAGCTGTGGCTGCACTTCTCTGCCTGTTTGGCTTTGGCTGGGAAAGATTGCGACGAGGAGGAGAATCAATAAATTCCATCACAGATGACAAAACACGGAGGGAAAACATTGCTTGGGGTGGCCAATCAACATCTGCAGTCAGGATGGATGGAGCATCCCAGGGTCAGACCACCCCCTCCCCAACCCCACCTCACCCTAAATGCTCCCACATGGATTGACAAAGCTCCTGCCAAGAGCTCCTCAGGCACAAGGGTGTCCCCCCCTCCCCATTTCCATCTGCAGTGGTGCCTCTGCCAGGTTCCTGGTCCCGTTTCAGCCGTCTCCTCGCCTTGAAAGCCTGATTGCAAATCCTAAACAAGTGCTCTATGATGGGCTGGCTCCTTGCCCAGAGACTGCATCAGAAATTCTGCTTGATGTATCAAACTCTCAGCAAGCTGGAGTTTGGGGAGGGGGGGAAGGGTGGAGAGGCAGGAGAAGGAAGGAAAGAAGGAAGGGGTACCATAGACAACCCCAACTTCCCCCAGGAGAACCCTTCCCTTTGGACCTGCCCCTTCCCAGGAGGGCTTTACACCACATCCTGATGGATTTGAACCAGCAGCAAAGGGGAACCAAGGACACAAGATGCAGCAGTCATGCCACACACTTCCCATTTCCTCATGACACCACACTTCTCATGGGATCTAACAAGGTCCACCAGCCCCATGCCCTCCAGATGGACTCCTTCCTCCACCAGCAATGCAGGTATCACAGCAGCAGCTACTCAGATTTTCAGAGTCCCTGACTGCAATCCTTAATATCAAACCAAGGCCAAGCAGAGAGAGGTTCCTTAGGGTGACACAAGTCCTGTTGAGGAAGCTCTGCAAGAAGCTCAGGACACCTTGGTCAGTCCCACCAAGCAGGGTTGCCTATTTGGAGGGTGAAGTGGAGCTCATGGGAGGCTTCCAGACCTACATGAACTAGTTCTTCACACAATTTAACTGTTTTCTCTTCTGCCAAGCAGAGAAGAGGGATGAGAATGCTGTATCTAGGCATGGAAGCCTAGATCAGAATCTCCATACATTGTCCTCAGCCACCACATTTGAGCTCAGGAGATGCAGATAATGGTGTGGGGCTCAGATCTCCCCAAGACCACACAAAACTCAAATTTTCAACACAACCTGGAAGTGGCTTTGCATTTGGCCTCCTTGGCAGCAGAAGGGAAGAGAAAATCTTTCTTGTTTTTAAACCAAAAGTGGCTCTTTATAAGGATCTCAGATACTTTGGAGTCAAAAAGGCTTGGGCTCAGGTCACAGATTTCAGGCTCGAAAACTGTCAAAGGCTCTCAGGTCAAGAGACATCTGGAAACTGCCAGTTCATGTCTGTCACCTCCTATTTCATCCCTGTGCCCTTTTAAATGGAGCTTCTCATCTCAGTGAGGGGCTGACCCAGCTCAGCCAGGAGCCCCTGGAAGAACTGCTGACGTTGGCGAGCTCTGCATCACACCCCTGCTATTCTGGCTTCTTCCCCGTGATGGCCTCCCCTTCCAACCTTGTCACAACACGAGGACAGTCTGTTTCAAAGGCAGAAGGAAGAAGAGGAAGCTCCCACTGTGCTTTTCAAGACACTTTGGTGCAGTCTTTGCCCTCTCTGAAGGATGAAGTTGTGAAAAAAAAAACAACCTGGGACCACGTTGCAGAGTCTGTAGCATGACAAAGTCAACCTCTGTGGACAGGATGACCCTTTCCTGAGGTGGCTCTGAAGTAACACATCCCTAAGTCCTCACTAAAGGCTCCCTGAGAAGTAAAGAACCTAAATCCAATGTTTTTAATTTCTTGTACCAACCACAAGTTGAGACCTCAGACCACTGGGGGTCTTATGGGGGGAGGGTGAAACACAAGGTACTGGTCACAGCCAGATGAGATTGGTCACAATCTCATGGATCCCATGGTGAAGATGGAAGAGAAGGAAGAGCAAAGACCTCAGGTAGACATGGCCAAGATGAGTTAATGGCAGGACCTAAGGTGAGCCATGCCTAGGGTTCAACCTGGTCACTGGTAGGAGAACACTCCACATGGGTAGGATGGGCCCTGCTCAACTCATTAGACAACTCCTTTAATGCATCTGAAACTCCAGAAAGAAGGCAATGAGCACCACGTGGGGAAGGACTAGCAGGAGAGCCAGAGAGATCTCAGCCTTTACTTATGGCCTCTGGGCATGGAAACAGGGACAACAACAAGAAAGGTCCTCAAGGGAAGAAGGATGCAAGATCAAACCACAGCAGGGAAGGAGACAAGACTATATCACACAGCAGCTGAGACATGGAGCCAGAGGCTCTTCAAGAAGGAGATGAAGATCCCTTTTTCTCTAGGATATTCTTAAGAATTCACCAGACATCACAAACGAAAAATCTTTCTCTTGTGCCACCACCAAGGCACATGACCATAGTTTAAATCATCAAACTCATCACTGCTGGTATCCACCTGCATCACAGACACTTCCTTGGTCTGAAGGGACAACCCTGACCCATGAAGGACTAGGGACACACCTTACTCCATTGCCCAGAGAGGTTGTGGATGCCCCCTCAACCTCTGGAGGTGTTTAAGGCCAGGCTGGATGAGCAACCTGGTCTAGTTGGAGGTGTCCCTGCTTATGGCAGGGGGCTGGGAACTAGATGATCTTTAAGATCCCTTCCAACCCAAACCATTCTATGATGTCACCAGCCACAAGGATCACTCCATCCCTTTTAGACAACCACATCCATCACCCACGATACCCCAGGATGAAAACAGCAAACAAGTGCAACCTCCACCGTAAAGGTCACTCCCTGCTTCCTGACCATACTGGTGGGTGGCTGGGAGCCCTCAGAGGAGGAGTCCTGGTGCTGAGCAGGGTTTGGCTTTCCTGGAGGGGAGGTGGGGAAGCTTGCCACTCACCTAGCAGCAGGTTCATGAGGACCTCTTGACCAGCCAACGTGCTGCTCTTCACCAGGCAGATGAGGGTGCCGGCAATCCAAGGGATCCCGTGGCCCGTTATCCCCAGGAGGTTAATCATGGAGCGGGCACCACCCCAGGAGGAGGCTTTGTTGGCACACACCCCCATCCTCTTGGACATGCAGATATCGATGGCCAGCAAGGAGTTGAAGGCAATCCCCTTGAAGGAAGGGTTGAGCTGCATGCAGTCCTCTTCAGGCAGCTGCTGCGACTGCCTCCTCTCTTTGGGGTTGCCATTCTGGGTCCCGGCCCCTCCCGTTTGGCCACTCTGCTTTCTGCTGGAGCTCCTGCTCTCCTGCATCCCCTTCAAAGGTTGGTTGAGGGAGAGGAACTCAGCCCTGTTGAGGACATTGTTCCTGTCTCTCGCCCTGGAGCGCGGCTGGGATGCTGGCATCGCAGTCTCTGCTTCTCTCTCTAAGGCAACCTGCTCCACAACACACCAGGAAAAGAAGGGAAATTCCTCTTCTCCCAGCAGCAAAGCTTCCCCCACCCTCCCCAGCCGTGGATTTGGGAGGCTACAAAGGTTCCCCCCGGGTTGCAGTTGCCCCCAGCACCGACTGCAGCTGTTAAATATAGAGTAAGGAATGCACATGGCTGTTTACTTCGTGGGCCCAGCCAGCCTGGAAGGAAAAAATTAATGCCAGGCTTGGCAGCCACTCCAGTGCCAGGGAAAAAGGTTAAACAGCCAATAGATTGGGAGAAGAGGAGGGGAAAAAACCTCCTGCCAAAGGTTGGTTGCTTCTAGGGTTGTCTATTTAAATCTTCCAATTGCTTATTCCCCCCGGGCTGCAAAGGAGACTGGGAAATGTAGTTTATTTTTTTTGTTTTAAACTCCAAAACACCGTTTCTGCACTTGGAGAATGGGAGATGGAGGAGATGACAGCATCCTCCTCCTCTCTAAAGCAGTGGGGTTTACCCCATGGTGGGGCTGTGCTGCTTGGCTTTACAAGGTCCAGGCTTAGGGGCTGGACAAGGCACTGAGCAACCTGATCTAGTGGGAGGTGTTCCTGCCTATGGGCAGGGGGGTTGGAACTTGATGACTTTTAAGGTCCCTTCCAACCCAAACTATTCTATGATCCCTCCCCATGAGGTTCTCCCTGGGAATCTCCTCCATTTGGCTGCTCTGCACCATCCCACCCCCTTCTAGGGCACCCCAAAGACCACCTTCATCTCCCTCTACTTTTCAAACATCACCAGCCCCATCTTCCCTTTCCCAGCTGAGGTTGTAGCCCCTTGCAGTGACCTGCATCACTCACCTTCTTCCAGGATGGAGGAGCAGCAGAAGCAGCAGCAGGACCTGCCTCCTGCTGAAAAGGGACACGGTGTCACTAATGAATTCCCTGCCCCCAGCGCCGAGCTTGGCCTCAATTCTGCACATCTTTCTGCCGTGTCATCCAGCACCACGCAGGTCCCCACGCTCAGAGCAGGTGACAGGTGGTGGCTCCATCCTGGAATAGGGAGTGGGAGCAAGTTCCAGCCCCAGGGAAGCAGGCACAGTGGGATGGGGAGGAGGATGGCTCTGGGAAGTCCTCTCATAGAGGACAGAGAGGACTTGCCACCCTTTCTGCTCCATCACCTTGTTCTCCATCACTTTGTCAGTGCACAGCTGCTGTCTCTGCATCCTGACTCCTCATTCCCCACCTCAGCTGAGGTGAACCCCTCTGAGATATTTGCCACCACCATCAGCACCCCCTGAGAACATCCCCAGCTGAGCTCACAGCTTCATTGTATGGGTCTGGATGACCTTGCTACAGTCCCTGAACCTCAGCTTGTGGATCTCAGCCTCCAGCACTGCTGGGAGTGACCATCCATCTCTGCTCCTCCTGCCTGAAGGACAGCCAGGCTGCTGCACCAACCCACTGAGCAAGATCAACCCCAAGCTGGCATCACTGAGGAACCTTCTCTGGGCTGCTGTGGCTCCACACACTCAAGAAACAAGATTATTCCTGTGCAAATAGGCTGGAAATCCCCCGTGGACAGCAAAGTGGAGAAGATGAATAGTGCACCAAGGAGCAGAATGAGCACTTCTCTTGGTGGGAGTGACATTTGCCTACACAAACATCACCTTACAGAGGTCAGTACCTGCACAGGAACCTTTAAAAGTCTTGCCCAAAGTACACTGCAAACCTAAAGTGCTAAATGAAGGGTGTTTTTTTAGCTTATAAGATAATAAGAATTTTTTTCCCACTTTCCTCACACTTTTAATCCCTGGATCTGTGAATCCTCTGGCTGAACTATGAATCCAGCTCACAGACAGGCCAGGGGCAAGGGCAAAAGTGCCAGATAGTCTTGAGAAGTCCTCACACTTATGTTTTGCTCATATTTCCCCATCTTATGAATCAAAGGAAAATAACACACATCAATTAATTCCTGAATCACACCTTCCAAGAACCTAACTCTCATCTACCATGGTGGCCATGGCCAGGAGAAATGCTCATCCCCATCTAGTCCCATAGACCTCCTTCTTCACCTCAGATACCATTTAGGGAGGGTGTAAGGACCCTGTCACATCATTGACATCCCCCAGCTCCTCTCTGACCCCATTCTCATGCTATGGGAGAAGCCACCACCCCATCCCTGTCTGCCCACCCTCATCCTGCTGCCCAGCTCCAAGGCATGTGAAAAATCTCAACCCACCTGCCACCAGCCCAGGAGGGAACCATCATCACTGCTTGAACTTGGCTACAGCCATCACTGATGGCCTCCTCCTTTCTCCTGATGCTTCTTGAGGCTGCTTGGAGATGTCTGTGAGCAGAGGGTTGGAAGCTCTGGTGGCCTGGAGAACCTGTGAAAACAGGGAGATTGGTCTGTCCACCATGTCCCACCCTACTGAGCATGTTCCTCAGGTGCTGCCATGAAGGGGAAAACATCTTGAAAAGCTCCAGGAGTGAATTTAATCTGGTTTCTCTCCCTTCTGACACTGAATGGGGGAAATTCTCTGCTTCAGAGCTGTCCCAACTTCCTCAGGGGTCCCACCACAGCACAACAGTAGGAGTCCCCAGCAAAGGGGTGGAAGTGGACAGGACAGAGGCAGTGCCAGCAAACCTCAGGCATAACCACAGTGGGAAAGGAAAGCAGTTTGGTCACTCCTGCAGTCAGGTGGGATGTCACCAGCTGAGAAACCAGTCCAAGGAGGGAAACATCCCTGATCCCAGCAGTGGGGACACACCAAGCCCTGTCCCGTGCACGTATGGGAGGCATCGAGCTCAAAGGAGACACTCTCTGCTCCCAAAACAGCCCCAAACTCAGAAGGTTATAAATATCCCTGCCAAAACCTGCATGTAGACAGGCTCTCTGCTCTGGCTGGACTATTCCAGGCTTGATACCTGATCCATGAGGGTCATCAAGTGCTTCAGAGAACATCCAGACAGACAAATCCAGACAGACAAACCACGTTCCACACACTGTGTCTGCTCAGCCACCGCCATGCCCACCCCTTTCCTGTCTCCAGGCTGGTCTCCCAGAGGCTGCTGGCCACAATTCCCCACCTAGTAGCCACAATCATGCAGGTCTTCAAGGGCCAGCATGACCATGAAGACCACGCTGGAGATGCAGGTGGGACAGGAAGGATGGGAATAACCCTTTTTATCACAATTCACTGGAAACTTCTGTGCTTGCAAGGAAACCTGAGAGGGATTCTTCTTCCAGGGGTGATCAAGAAAGCTCATCCAAAATAAAATAATTTTGCAGTACTTACAGTACAAGTAGTGACAGCCAGGTCCTCTGGCATCATGGTGTGTGGCCTCTGGTGGGCTCCTTTTATTTGTCACTGCTCAGATGGTGAAGAGGAAATCTTGCCTTTCAGGAAAACTTCTGGAAAGACACAGAGGCATTGGGCTTATGGGGAGGAGCAGCAGGAACAGCACAGCCCTGAGATGAGGAGACATTGACAAGTCCATCAAAGGAGCAGCAGAAGGAAAATACAACTCACAACTTCATCAGAGAGTCCTAATTCTTGCTTGGCATCACATCATAGAATGGTTTGGGTTGGAAGGGACCTTAAAGATCAGCTAGTTCCAACCCCCTTCCATGGGCAGGGAGATCTCCCACTAGACCAGGTTGCTCAATACTTCATCCAGCTTGGTCTTAAACACCTTCAGGAATTGAGGGGGCATCTACAACCTCTCTGAGCAACCTGTTCCAGCGTCTCACCACCCTCACATCTCCAGCAGTTCCACCAGGCTCTCGGGCACAGAGATCTTTCTGCTCTCTGGGATGTGTTCATGACTCCCAGCATGAACAAGGAAGGACCCAAACCTATGGAAAACTCCATCTGAAAATGAAAAACTGATTGAATTACAAGGAGATAATTCAATTTCCTAAGTGACCAGAACACCAGGCACAGCCAAGCTGAAGCCAAAGACCTGGCTAAAGCTTCAGCAAAAAAAAAAAAAAAATAGAGCTGGGGAAGACACGGCTTCACCATGCACTGGGGAAAGTGTGACAAGCTTGTTTGAAAAGTGTGAAAGAGCCTTGGAAATGTCAAAGTATTTCAGCACCTTCTGGAGGCTGCGGAGGCAACTGGATATTTCACTCTGAGATGCTCATTTTTCACTCCCTTTTACTACCCAGTCGTAAGTTTGTAACTTGAGGGTGTTCAAACCTGGTGGAGGGGCAGTGAAGTTTAAATAAAAATTTAAACAACGCTTAGAATAAAGTGAAGAAGAAAAATACATTATACTGTGGGGGTTTTTTTCCACCTGACTCCCACCCATCCAGTGGCATTTACTTGTCAGGATCACCCAGTAGCTCTGGTCTCTCCTCTCTCATGGAACCTGCTGTGAGAGTGGGGTAGGAAGGCTGGATATAAAAAAGAAACTCTTTATAGTCAATGCAGTCAGTGAATCACTAAATTTGGATCAGCTCCACGGATCAGAACCAGAAGCTGAGGTGCTGCTCCCTCCCTTAGGGGTTAGAGAAGTTCCTGTCTGGTTCTGAAGAAGATTTAGGAATTTTTGGGGAAAGTTTTGTATCTGTTTTCTCCTTGAAAGAATGACTGCAAGGTTCAGATAGCTTCATGGGCATCCAAACCTCCACAAAATCTTCCTGGTTGCAAAGAAAAGCT
>VZTY01033899.1:258-16207 GCA_013400935.1 Turnix velox
AGACGCGGAGTCCCGGTGGGCTGCAGCCCCCCCGAGGCCGCGTTGGCGGCGGGGCCGGTGCGTGGGCTCTTTGTTGCGGAGGCGGCGGCTGCGGCCGAGCCGAAGTTGGGGTGAGTTCTTCACCCCCGCCTCCCTGCTCCAGGCTCTTCTTGTCGTGAAGACGCCAACGGCTCGGCTGTGCCGCCATGGCACTGAGCTCTCATTGTGCCGCTCTAGGAGCGGGTTTGCCAGAGAGGCCTGTGCAGAACTTGAGCGGTGAGGCTGCGGCTGCTCCGCGGCTCGGCCCGAGGGGCTCTGCAGGGGGCTGGGAGCTGAACCCTCCGCCGCTGCACCCGCCGTGCCTTGGGGACAAACTAGAGCAGGGGCTCAGAGCAAGGTCTGCTCGGTGAGGAAACTGCAGGAGGCCTCTGGGTGGGCAGAAGGTATAAAAGTGTGAATGGAGGATATAAAGAGCAGAGAGGAGGAGGAGGGGAGTGGTGTAAGTGACGCTGCATCAAAAACAGCGTCTGTTGAGCACACTCAGATGTTTCTGTGAGGGCAAAGCCCTTTGTAACCCGTGGCCGTTGGAGGTGTTAGTGCCCTGAGCCTCAGCAGGAGCGTCCCTCTGCCTGCGGGAGCTGCTGGCTGGAGCAGCATTCCCCTCCTGGGCTGGCTTCGTGTTTCTCAGCAGGATGCTGCTCCCTCCCAGCCGGGGCAGGTTCTGCGTGTCTGTGAGCGGGGAGAGCAGGGCCCCCGGCTGCAGACCTTGCACGGCTCAGTGCCTGCCCTGGCCCCACAGGTTCCTGTGCCAAACAGACCAGTTCGTTGGAGCTTTGTGTCTGCTGAGTGCAGTTCAGATGCCTGATAAACCTTCTCAGCCCATCTGGAAGCCATTCGGAGTGTAGAAGCAAACTGAAGATGGAGGAAGATCCTACCTTGTGTAGATTTTGCTGTAGAAATGAACTGAGGCGCTTTTTTTGAGGCCTTTTTTTTTCGTTTGGTGTTTTTTGCCATTAGAAAGTTTGATGTCTCCCCCCCTCCGACCACGTACCATAGAAAAAGTTGCAGGGTTTTGGGTTTTGAGCAGGTTTGGGCTCTCTCAGGCCTCCTATAACCATAGCTAAAGATCTACTAATTAAAACCTGGCCTTACTTCAAGTACAAAATAGACTATTCTCTGCATGAGAGTGTGTTGGAAGAAGTACTTTCTTCAGAAAATAGATTCTATCTGACAAGTTGGCTCCTGTTCTGGTCCAGGGAATGTTTTGGTGCCTGCGTGTGAGCTGGGTGGGCTGCAGCTGGTTCTGGAGTTGGGCAGACCTGCTGTCAGTGTCTCAGCTGGGCTTTCTGAGAACTGTTTATGAAACATTCAAAAATGATGGGGATGATAATTCTTGGGTTGGGTTTCTGGGAATTTTGTGTAGAGGGCTTGGGCAGGAGTTTCACTTTCTACTTGCTGTGCTTTGAGAGCTGGAATCACTGTGCTGTTGGCGTTGCTCAGGTGAGCTGGCTGAGCAGCTTCCCTTTGCTGGACATGAAGTCTCCTCATCCCTAAACTAAGGTCAGTGGTTTTCTCCTGTGCCTGTCCTGTGAGAGAGCTGCTTCCTGCAGTGTGTGTGGGTACTGCTTGACCCAGAGGTACTTTGAGATCATTGTGCCCTCTTGCTGAGAGTGCTGGTAATGGTGTATCAGGTTGACTCTCCGGGACTTGAGAGAGGGTAGTGTTTCAGTGCTAGCAGTGAGACTTGGCAGTGTGGCTTGTGGGCACCCAGCTGTAGGTGCCAGATGATCTCTAGAGGTCCCTGCCAACCTCAGCCAGGCTGTGATCACAGTGTTTGCCAGTGGGTAAATTGGCATCTTTGGGAAATGGGAAGATATGAGTGTGCTGTGTGGAGGTGGCAGGCTAGATGTGATCTGTCTGTACTGCTGCAGAGTGAGTAGTCTGCTAGGATTTAAATACCTAAATTAAAATTCTTTTAAAGTGCTAAGCAGCTGGGACACTGCCTGTTGTAATGATTCTCTGAGCTTGTTTGGGAGCTCCAAATTCTTAATGTTGTCCCTCTGGCCGAGCATGTTAAAATGGTCACGGAAGGAAAAGCAAAGAAGGAGGAAACAAGTGATTATATGGAGTTAAATGTCTCTTTTGTGAGATGAATTATATTCAGACTTTTAGGAGTACTTTATAATAATGCAGAAATAGCTGATCTTCTTTATTTGTAATGAATAATCCTACTCTTGTACCAAAAGTACAAAAACTTGTATCACAGTAACATTGAACAGCTTTGATTTGGAATCAAAATCTGTGGTACTCTGTGACATGCCAAATAGAAGGGCTTTGCTCTGAAAGAGTTTACATTTTATTGGCTTAAATTTAAGTTGGGTGAACTGGGGAGTTTCCCTTGTTCTGTGCCTGCACCCGTGCTGTGTTGGTCCCTGTTTGGGTTGGCAGCTCAGGCCTTGTGTGACACTGCTCACACAGACATCTCTGTGGGCAGACACCCAGGGAACACCAGGCTTGTGTGGGGAACAAGGCACTGTGTGCTGTGGCCTTGTGTTCTGTGCTCTGTTGCTATTACAAGTTATCTGAATGCTTAGAGGATTTTCTTCCTTGGGATAGCGTGATAGGACAAAGTACTTGGAATATGAGATCTAGTCAGAGGCTAAAACTGATTTTTAAAAAATATTTCAGAGCTAGCAGCAGCTCAGTATTTCACATAAGAGTTACTTTTCTCTGGAGAGGACTCTGAATCTGTGGTGCTGCTTTATTGTTTGTCAGATGGTAATGGTGTTTCTTACTGTGCTTGTTCATTTTGATAGGTCTTTCTCCACTACAGAGAAGCTTTGTTGCCAAGATTGATTCTGCAAATGACCTACACTACTGACTGCACATGTCTGCAAATGTAGAAGCCAGTAAATCTCATCTCCTTCCTTCCCTGGACTTTCCCGTGGAATTTGTACTTCCAAGTATTTTTAAAATTAAAGCTCTGAAGACATTTGGATTACAGCTGTGAGCATATCTATGCAAAGAGAAGAGCTGAGGTATGTATGTAGCCTCCTAGGGCTTGTAGTAGATGGGAAGGAAAAGCCATCTGGTTATAGGGCAGAGGGAACTGGAGGCATTTGTTTTTTTTCTAGGTTCAGACTAATCTGCACCATTGTTTAGCTAAACCATGGTTTTAGCAGTTCATGTGAGATGGAAGGCCTTAGGAGCACCACAGGGAGGATGACCTTGTTTGAACCTGAGAAGCACAAGTTGTGTTGTGTGACCTGAGCCTTCACTGCTCACTCAGTTCTTAAATGCCACCAAGTCTGTGGAGATTTTCTTCCAAGCATTGGACAGATATGAAATAGTCATTGAGGTCAGCTGGGAGGCAGTGGTGGTTGGTTACAGGGTTCAGTTGAAGTTAGAATATCCCTGACTTGAAAGCTAGAGAAGCAGCAGGCCTTGCTTGCCTTCCTAAGCTTGAGCCCCAGCCCAGAGACCTCACAGGGCTGGGGGGGTTGATTTGTGCCTGCACAGCTTTGTCCCTCTTGGGAAGCAGAAGATGGAGACCTCAGCTGCTGCAGAAGCTAAAGGACAGCAGCTTGCACAGCTGTGTTTTACCTTAAGGCCTGTGTCTTGTGCTTCCATCCTGAATGCTAAGTCTGGTATGAGGAAGTGTCTGACTTCCTCTGTGCAGGCTCATTTTGTGCTGACACCATCTCTTAGAGTCCCTTAGATGTGGTCTCTTGTGAGCTGTAGGTGTTCATGCTGACACTCCAGAGCAGTGGCACTTGGCAATTGATTGTGAGTTACAGCAAGAGGTAGCCTGATGCCTCTCTGTCTTCCAGAAGATATTTTATTTATTAGTCTCTTTTTTTTTTAAAGGAAAACCAGTGTCCTGAAAGCACTGAATAGTTCAGTGTGCTGTGTTGCTGTACAGTATTCACCACTCAGAAGTTTTGTGCAGAAGCTCCAGTCATTTGGGTTGAGATGATGTTGGAGGGACACAGATGTGACCTTCCTACCTGTCAGGTTTGGTACCCTGGGCTGTGGTCCTCTGCCAGGGAGCAAACTGGGCTGTGTCTGCAGGGCTGGAGTAAAGGCTGCTTGCCAAAAAAAAAACTGTCTGCTTGGGCTCCCTTAACAAATTCCTTTGCAGCCTTTGTCCTGGAGTTGTTGGCTGTTGTTTCCCTGGAAGATAGTTGCCATGGTGATTATCCTGTTAGGAAATAAATGTGTTTTTCATCATCTCCAGGTATACTAGTTTGGAGGCAAAAGGCTGTAGCCATTTCTGGGATGGACAGAAGGGCTGTACCCACTGAGGCTCCAGGCAGAGAGCTCTGCCTGTGCTCAGCCAGGGCCAGGTGCAGCCTGGTGTGGCTTGGTAGCCATTAGTTAGCATCTGGTTCTTCTCTGGGGAAGAACATGAGCTGGGTATGTGAGCCTTTTAGCAGCAGGAGCTGGGTGAGTTGGCAGTGAGAACCTCTATGGTCTGCAGTATCCTGAGGTGTCTCTGCTGGGGCTGGAGCTGCAGGGCAGGTGCCATCCTTACTGGTCACACTTGCTGGGACTGTTGGTTTTCAGATGCTTTGTTATGCTAAGTGTAAGTTTTGGTTCAGGTTTACCAAGTCCTTAAAATGCCTCGGGTGCCATTTCAGTTTATCTAAGAATTAAAAAAAAAAAAAAATCCAAATTGTTTTTTGGTTTAGTGTTGGTCTGACTCCTTACTGAGTGTCTCAAGTTTTCATCATTCAGTCAGATAAAACAGCATTTATTTTATTTTTTAAGCAGAATTTGTGTGAGTGTCACAGATGACACTCCCAGAGTCACTTGAAGATACCCAGAAGATTTTTAGGATTGGCTGAGATTTAATACTGGAGCCCACAAGAAGCCTTTTTTTGTACCAGGTTATTAAGGAAGAGGTAGAATAGCTCAGGCTTTCTGCTTGTGTTACATGAGACTTTGAAAAGAAGAGCACGAATTTCAAAAGCAAAGGAACCATTCCTGTCTCTGACCTGCTTTGGTTGCTTCAGGGGTGGTGAGATTTGGGATGGGAACATGTGACACTTGAGCCCTGCTCTTGCTTTGCCAGAGAATGTGTGGGTGGATGTCTAGTATGGGAGCCACATCCTGGCTTGCTAGTTAGAAGACAACCAGCAGTAGCTTGTTGAATGCTCCTGGTTCCCTGGCTGTGGGTAATGATGAAAGGATCACCTTTCTTGGGCCAGCATAGTCCTTTATCTGCATGTAGTGCTAGAAAAAAACTATCTGATTTCAAAGTCCACCACAGAAACACACTTGGGAAGTGTATTTTTGTGTTTCAGAAAGGACAGAAGAGAATAGCTGGTAGGAGTGAGGCTTCTCCTCATAGAGCAGTTCTTAGAGCAAGGGTCTAGCTTAATGATGAGATGGTGTAAGAAAATACATGACATTTGAATTTGTGCATGGCCTTTGATGGCAGCAGAGAGTAATTAGTAGCTATTCACAAACAATCCTGTGTGAAAGATGATATTTACTGAAACTGTGACCTCTTGAATAACCACGATCTTCAGTGTGTTTGAGCTTAAGTTTCAGCACAACTCCTTTCAAAATAGAAACGGAGGAGGAAGGAAGATATTATGCAATAAAGGCAAAGATTACTGATTTTCCTTGTGACCTGATGCAATATTGGTGTGGAAAAAGAGGCACTTTTTTCTTTACTCTGGATGAAAAGACAGGGGTTTGGAATTTGAGTTACTGATTTGGTTTTTGTCTTAATTTGTTGGAATTCTTATTAACAGCTGCTGTCATGATCTTTTAGTACCCACCATGTAGCCATGTGTGTGGCAGTGCAGCACTATGAACTTGCTGGTGTGGGTATGGCAATCCAATTGCTTTCAATAGCAGCTTCAGTGGCTCAGGAAGGGGAGCCATGGGACAAAGGGGAGTGGTTTTAAGCTGGAAGAGGGCAGATTTAGATGAGATTTTGGGAAGAAATTCTTTTCTGTGAAAGGAGTGAGCCCCTGGCCCAGGCTGCCCAGAGAAGCTGTGGCTGCCCCAGCCCTGGTGGGGTTGGACAGGGCTTGGAGCAGGCTGGGCTGTGGGAGGTGTCCATCCCAGGGCAGGGCATTGGAATGGGATGAACTTGAAGGTTCCTCCAACCCAAACCATTCAGTGATTGTACTGCTTTTCCAAGGTATCTGGACAGGCTTATGAAACAGGTGGACAGGAACCTCTTAAAGTTCAGCAAAGGGAAATGTGAAGTCCTGCACTTGGAGAGCAACCACCCTGAGCTGCAGGTGATGGATGGTGTATGGGCCACTAGCATGTAGATAGTGGCCACCCCATAAATGTGCTGGGGCCTGGCTGGGGTAGGCAGCTCTGCAGCAAGAGAACAGGGAGGTCTGGTGGATGCTCAAGGTGGACACTGGTTATGTGAGCAAGACTCACATGGCTCTTGCTTGGGTTTGTATGTTCAGTATTCACCACTGCATTTCCTTGGTGGTAGCTAAACCTCAGCCTTGCTTCAGACAAATCTGCTTTGTTTTTATGCTGCTTTGGTTGAAGATTTTGTGGTTTTTTTTTTTTTCCATATGGACTCATCCATGAATGTGGGAGGAAACATTTGATTTTGGCTGAGGCTCCGAACGTGTGACTACTTGATTCCTATTGGCAAGTGTGTTGTCAAGCCCAGAATCACTGAGTGAGCTGCTGCCTTTGTGCAGTTGGGTGTGGAGGTGGATGCTGAAGAGCTGAGGGTTGTGGATGGTGCTCAGCTGTGGTCTCTCTGCAATTTGTCTCTATTCTCTCTTGAAAGGTGTAAGTGGATGTACTAGGAGAAAGGGGCCTATCGTTGGTGTTTTGGATTAGCAGCCTTGACCCTGATTTGGCCTGAGTATGGTTTGAGTTAGTCACTGTAAACTGTTAGGAGTTAGATTCCTACTTTGTAACTCATTTGATGCCAACTCTCATTGGAAGACTTTCTTGTCCTGAACACTCAGAGCACCTGGATGGGTGGGAGAAGCACTGGGATTTTGCTGAGACAACTGAAAACTTCCTTTGATCTGTTTTTTTATTCTTAGTAACTTAACACTTCTGAAAGATCAGAGAATTAGTAGTGCTGGTTTTGAGTCATCGGGGGAGTATTTTGCCACTGTGTGCCAGGTTAGTTCTACTTTCTTCTTTCACAGCCATTGTAAATATGGGACTCACCGAAATTCAGGGCTAAAAGCCTGTTAAAATCACATGTAGCGTAGGCTGGTGTTAGGTGATACCTTCCTTTAAAAAAGTGCTAATTTAACCTGCTTTTAGTTCTCTGATAACTCCAACCCTGGCATAAACCCTTGTTTTAGGGCTAGAAGTGCTAAATCATGCCAGTGTGGTGCTGACACCATCATAGATTAATCTGCTGGGAGGTAATATGAGAGGCAAGCTCTCCTTTCTTTCTCTTTTCTGACTAGTGTGTGTAAAAGTCTCTGTGATGCCTGAAATAGCTGCAGTGTAACCTTTTGTCTTCCCTTGGAACAAAAATACCTGCATTTCCACTCCCTGGTTCACTTGTCCCTGACATTTGGGTGGGTGCTGGTGAGGCTGTGAGCAGTTCCTGTCTCCTTCCTCTCCTTCAGAGATCTTGCCAGGGTGTTTGGCATGGCCCAGCTCTCTTGCATTTTTCCAGATGCTGAAGAATCTGATCCAGAGAATGCAAATGTTAATAGCAAAGGTGCATAGTAGGAGTGTAGCTGACCACAGGAACATTCAAGATGCTTCAAAGAATTAAATCTGTTTCAGTGAAAGATTTTTTTTTTTAAAGGGGGAGAAGCTAGAAGAAACAGAATTACTCATTTTCACCCGTGCTGGCATAGAATTCATTTGAGATTTGAAAGGAGGCTCCCACTCTGAGCAGGCTCAGTGCAGGAGACAGTGGAGATGGCAACATCCAGCTGACTGACTTCTTGACTTGTAGATAGTATTAGGAATGGGTTGGAAGGTTTAGGGAAGCCACTCAGGAGAGATGAGTAAAGCAAACTGTCAGCAGATTTTTATTTTTGCCTGACATTTTTGCTGTTTCTGGTTTTAAAATGTACTCTTTCAGTCTCTTTCCCAGCCCCATGTCCCTTGCTGCTACCAAAGTGGAAGTTTCTCTCTGGCCCATGGGGCTTCTCTCTCTCAATATGGAGTGGGGTGGGCTCCTCCTTCAGCGTCTTCCCTGGCCATGCTGCCTGGCTTTAGGCTGTTCCTCTTCTCTGAAACCTTAGAGGCAGAAGCTTGGCTTCACACACACTTGATGCTGCTTTTTTCCCCGTGTCTCTCAGCTGCATTCTTTGTTACACTGATCCTTTTCAAAAATACCTTCATTCATTTTTTCCACGTTCTTCATATTTGCTGTCATCTCTCTTTGTATTGTGACATCCCACTTCAGTGGTTCTGATTGACATTTCCTTTCTCTCTGCTGCCTGCTTGGAGGTGGGAATCCAGGATATGATGAAATAGTCAGTATTGCCCAGTTGTGCAATCTTATTCTGTATTCTGCAGCTTTTGGCCCTGTTTTCAAGAGAAACTAATCACCTTTGGAAAATCTGGGTGATGTAATTGTGTTTCAGGAATGAATATTACATGAGTCTGACCAGAGAAATGTGGTCACCAGGGCTGTTATCAGCTCTCCTCTTGTTCTCTCTCTTGGGTTCTGCACAAGCATCTGGCCTTACCTCAGAGTGGCAAAGGCACCCAACATCAAAACACTCTGTTCCCTGCTTTGGGAAGGAGGGGGAAGCTGGGGAGGTGTCCTCAGACATGGCAGCTTGGACCCAGGGCTGGGGAGGTGTCCTCAGACATGGCAGCTTGGACCCAAGGCTGGGGAGGTGTCCTCAGACATGGCAGCTTGGACCCAAGGCTCAGAATCCTGTGGCAGGGTGGGTGTGTGGGGAGTGGGGAGGGGACAGGGCTGTGGTGGCTCCTGTTTGCACAGTGGGGACAGGAAGAGGGACTTGAACTGGAAGGTGCTGGTGTTTCAGGTGCTCAGTTCTCACCTCCTGTTGGGTGAGTGCCAAGTAAACAGGAGCAAGCTGTTTGACCTGTACCCAGGACATCAGAAGGGCTAAAGAGGAGGAAATAAAATCTGTGTGCAGCAGTCTGACCTTGCTGGGTCACAGCCCTGGGAGCAGGCTGGTGGCCTTACACCCCAAAAGAAAACATGCCTTTACAGGAGCTTTTTGGTTAATGCTGTGAACTTCCCTTTTAACTCCAATTATATTTGTATCTCCTCACTTATTTGAAAGGGTTTAAGATAGCCCACCTTTTGTTTAAATTAAAAAGAAAAATCATTTCAAGCTGGAATCATGCTGACTGTTGTTTGCGTACATATTTCCTCCCATTTCCAAGTGCTGCATCTCATACCCAGTTTCTTTTGCAGTTGTGTTCAGTGGAGGGCCTGCTGTATGTCAGCCATGCTAAAGGGCGAGTGATGGAGGCAAGTACTAGTTTATATCTTCACAGTAATCTTTACATTGTTTCTTTGCCAATTTCTCCTGTTGAACTGTTTTGTTTCCCAGTGCTTCTGTGAAATTATTGCACTAATGAAGGAATCTATTAGCATGATGGGGCATGTCAGAATTTTAAAGCATCTGCTCAGTGTGACTGTATATGGAATTTTTAATTTTGTCCCTGATGTGTTATATTCTCAAATGAGTAAGCAATCTGTTCTTGAACTTCATGCTATGCAGTGCTCCATTTCCTACCTCAAACTGATGATAAAGATTGTTGTAAGTGGGAAAGAAAACAAGCCCGAGACATGAATCCTAATGCAAATAAATGTGCCTGTTAATTCTGCTGATTCACGGTTCTTTACATAAATAAGTAGTTTTTTCCCCCTGAAGTAGACTCTAGGACAAATCCATAGTTTAAAGAATCTTTGAACAAAATAGGCAGTTTGAAAACCTCTTTCAAGCTCACAGCAGACAGGGGAATAGGACTGGCCAGACCATGAAGCTCCCCAGAAAAGCCTCTTAAAAGTAAAATTGCAAAGGTAAGAGTCAGTGCAACTGGAAAAATCAGTCAGAATATCCACAGGCTTGTGACTTGTCTGTGTGTGATCTGTAGGCTGATTTGATTTGGGTTGGTTTGTAAACTGACACAGAGCTAATTGAATCAGGTTGATGGTTTCCATAAGATAGGGCTGAGAGCTTTGGTTAGAGGAGAGCAGTGTCCAGTCAGGTCAGCAGGGTCACACTGGTGATCTGGGTGTTAGGTATGCAGGAGGTCAGAAAGGTACTAGTCAAGGGGGTATACTGGGCATCTGTGCCATGAACTACTGCTCTTCAGAGAGTCCTGACTGAAAAATGAATAGTGAACTGCAGTGCAAAGGCAGGGATGGGTCAGCTGTCAGGTTTGTGTTTCATACACCAGATAATTCTGAAACTCTTGCTTCTTAGCCCATGAGATTTATTCACTGAACCATTTGGACTGTTTGTTGCATGAAAAAAAAAAAATCTAATGTTGCCTTCCTTCCCCCCCTCCCCAAATTTTTATTGAGTAGACTCCTGCAGTTCAACTCTCTGGAAAACTTGTTACATGAGAAAAAAGAAATATAAGGAAAGAGTGAGCTTGAAAGTCAAAGCATAACTCGGGTCATGCATTTAAAGTCAGTTAAAGAAGTGTGAAGTATGTACAAATAAAAGGTTACATGTTTCTTTGATTCTGCCACACAATTTCTGCGTGAATATGAGTAAATACATTTTTCTGGGGTGTAGTTTATTAGTCTGCATTGAATGTGTTGATTAAAGTGACCATTGAATTTAGACTCAGTGCTGATAAGATGCTCATGGCACTGAGATAAAAGCCTGTGAGATGGCAGTGCTGCTCTCTCTAAGCCCCATGCTTCATCTTGCCTCCAGCTGATGGCAGCCACATTTGGGGAAAAAAAAGTGTGAGGCAGCCTTTTGATATTTTTGGATGCCAATTTGGAAAGCATTTTGAAATCTCTGTTTAACCCATTGTGTGGGATTTCAGTTGCACAAAATTGTTACTCTCTCATTGTTGCTTCAATGCATTCTGTTTCTGCAGCTGTTTTAAGATAAAGTGAATGCTCTCAAATCCCAAACATATGTTGCATTTCAAATAAAATGAGGGGCTTTTTTTCAAGCCCGGGCTGCTTTCTGCCAAGATGGAGGTAGGCCTCTTGGTCTGGTTTCTGTATTTATAGAAGCCTGATAAGAGCTTTCTCCTGCAAGAAAACAATGATTCATTCCTGAGCAGGTGATCTCATGGTGCAAACCCTTCCTCCCAGTCCCTGTGTCCCCCCAGGGTCAGGCTGGGCTCCCTGTGGGGACACTGCCTCTTCCTCTGCTGGAGACACCCGGGTCTGTGCTGCTGCTGCTGCTCTGCCTTTAGGAAGGCATTTCTGTTTGCCCAGAAGAGCTTTTCTCCCCTGCTCTGGCTCAGAGACATCTCTCCCAGCTGGTTCCCAGAGCCATCAGTGGATGTTGGCAGGAACAAGCCTCTTGTAACAATTTGGAAATGCAAAACCAGTTTGTAAATGTTCTGCATGTGTTAAACGGTGAGAAGTGAAGGTTTCCAGGGGAAGATGAGGCAGGCAGTGCAGACCTGGTCAGAGGTTACAGAGTTAGTTCTGCCACAGAGACTAACCTGCTCCTCATGTGCTGCTCTGTAGTATTATGGGCTTGTTCTTAATCAGCAAAACCCCACTGGTTTCTCCTTGCTTCTCCCCCCTTCTGAACAGCTTTTTTTACCTCTCTTGCTCTTTTCTGCTGGGCTTCTTCCCCCAGGCGATGGCTGACTTGGCTCCTGCTCACAGCCCGGGTGCAGCTGCCCCCACCAGGAGGGACCTCCAACAACTGCTGCCTTTTGTTTTGTTCCTGGCATGGTTTTTGTGCGTTGGAATTTTTTAACCCGCTCCTTTCTGCATGGATGTATAATAACGACTCTTTTGTTTAACATTAGATAAGCATGAGATCACCGTGGCACAGCTGCATGTGTAGTCACCCTTGAAGCAATTGCACACCTAATTGCCTGACAATCTTGGCATTTTTAAAGCAAACCCAGCCTTTTAAAGACAGGGGACGTGTTTATGTATGAATAGCCAAGTAAACCTCTCGGGTGTCATCCATGGAGCCCTCTGGCACTGAACAGTTGTGCGATGATCCTGATCCTGGAGGCAAATCCCAAGATCAAGAGGCCAAAAAACAGCACGATTCAGAGCAGAAATTGTCCAAAATAACCCATAATGCTTTGGAGAACATTAATGTGATCGGGCAAGGCTTGAAGCACCTTTTCCAGCATCAGCGCAGGAGGTCGTCGGTCTCTCCCCACGATGTGCAGCAAGCTCAGGCTGATCTGGAGCCTGAGGTGGATTTGGAAAGCCAGAGCATCTGTGCTGACATTGATGGTGTCTCCACCCACCCCACAGCTCTGAACCGGGTGCTCCAGCAGATCAGAGTGCCACCTAAAATGAAGAGAGGGACCAGCCTGCACAGCAGGCGGGGCAAGGCAGAGCCCCCGAAGGGGAGCCCCCAGATCAACAGGAGATCTGCCCAGGACCTGCAGACGGGCCGGCCCAGATCCTCCTCTACCACGGATGCTCCCACAAACCTGTCTGTGATGGAGATTGCTTCTTCTGTCTATGTAGGTGGAGAGGAAGCCACGGCAGCAGCAGTAAGTTACCCACGTTTACCTTTGGCTTTTATCAGCTCCTCGTATGTTTTCTTGAGCCTTTTGAATCTTACCTCTTTGTTTTTTACAAGCGAGTTTCTTGTGTTCAAAACCTTCTTCAGTGTTGAAGCAAAGATCTCAAAAGATGCAGACATTAGTCTCAGGTGACAGGTGCCTGATTTCAGATGTATTTGCTGAGTGAAATGAGAGCTCCTTGTGAGGCCATGGGTTGGCTCTGCCAGCAGGCATGGAGTGATGGGGCAGCAGCAGCAGCCAGAGCAGCAGTTACCCACTTCCCAAATCCAAACCTTGCCATGATGTGGATTGTTTTTCCCTTCCCCTCTGGTTTTACTGTGTATTTTATGAAAGTGAGAGTGAGTGGTGCTGCTGAGGGGCGGTGGGAGCACTGTCTGTGCCTGTGCTGCTGTGCCCGACTGACCCCATCTGATGTAGCTCAGGGTCATTGCTGTCTGCCTTGGTGTGTCAAGCCTGATTGGAAACAGGGTTCACTGGAAGGACAGTCTGCTCTGTGCATGTAGATATGCTCCTGAAAATCTTTGCAGTCTTGGTCACTGGTAGACAAGCCCTTTGAGTGGCATGGAACTGATTTCTGGCTTGTGTGCTCTTAATTGAAGAGGGGTGGACCATGGCTCTTGGACCAAGAGAAGCAGTTCTGCCAGTGTGTGATGCTGATGAGACAGCTTGTTCCTGAAGCTTTTGTAGATCTTGTTGTTAGGAAGTTGTCATGCACTCCAGTTGTTTGGATGCTGATGGGCTGGGGCCAGCTGAGATCTCAGTCACTCACAAGCTGCTTCACCTTGTCTGTGACACAGGGTGGTTCCCTTGTTGGGCATGGTTTTCCTCACCTTGAAACACCCCAAATGAAAAGTTTTTCAGGCTATTAAGCAATATGATGTGATCTCAATGTATTTCCCTGATAGTCATCTGAAAATTAGCATATCTTGCTTTTATGGATGGTAATTACACAGTATTAGCATAGATCTTTATAAGCCAGTGAGTGATATCTCCTTTAGGGAGAAGCACTGGAGGAGTCTGCTTGGAGCTGTATCTGAGGGGTTTGTTTCTTACCAATTGTTACAAGGAGTAATGGAGTTATTGGGAAAAGTGAGTACACTCCCCTGGGATGGGCCAGTAGCCTTTTGGCCAGGTCAGGTGCATTCACTCGTGGACTCTGTTTGCTGTGAGTGAGGAGAATTTGAGGGAAATTTGTCAGTTTTCTATATTTGTACCCAAATCCAGCAGCTGAAGCTTAGCAAGTAAAGTCTGGTTTGTTAGCTGAAGGCTGTAGCTCCTTTACTTTGTGTGTGGGCTGAGAAGACAAGGTAAGTGGTGGGAGAAGGTGGGAGAGATGGACTGGGATGTTGCTTCTCCCTTTGGGCACAGCCAGGAGCATGACTGCTGCCATGGATGTCACACCTCCAGCTTGTCAGGTTTGCTGTTGGGCTTTCATGTGATGAGATTTTCTTTTCCTTTGATGGGAAAGGCTGTGGGATTGAGTAATCTCCAGTACAGTCTCTCTGTCTGAAACTTTCTCCTATCTTCACAGAAGATGGATGCATGTGGACTGTATCTGTAACCAGCTGTGATCAGAGCTGATCAGTGTTTGGGGAACATCTGGGGATGGTGGGTGATACAAACACAGTCTGAGCAACCAAGAGGGTTAAAAAAGAAGTAGGGAGTCCTTGTTTCCCCTCCTCCCAAAAAGAGACAGAGTGACTTGTGTGTCATTGGTGTGAAATCCCCATTATTTGGAGAGCTATAGTAGTCACCTGAGCTGCCTCTGATTTTTCTGGCACAAGAAACTCAGTAAAAATTGAGATATAGGAAAGGTGGTGTTTTCACCCAGGCTGGTGACACCATCACCTGTGCTGGGCTCTGAGCTGTGGTCTCTGGTGTCAGGCTTGAGCTCACTGGTTCCACTGCAATAGTTGAAGCCTTTTGGCACTGTTAGGGTTTTGTGGAGAAACACCAAATGAGTCGTGTTGAAGGAGAATTCATTACAGATGTGCCTCACTTGGCTGCTCTTCTTTTTTTGGCCATGGGCACCCTTCTGTGTTTTGCTGTGAGCCTGGCTGGGAGCTGAGTGGGGAGTTCTCCTGTTCTCCTGCACTTGTGGAAGCCCTTGGCTGACCCCTTCTGGTGTCTCAGCTCCTCTGGTGTCACTTTGTGCACTGGATTTGCAGCTTTTGGCCTCCTGAAGACCAGAATTTTTCCCTTTGCTCACCTCAGGGTTAGGGGAATGGTTGGGAGAAGGGATTTGCTGCCAGCAGGGAGACCAGGTCACCACTCCCTTCACTCCTGCTTGGCATCTTGTCTTCCTTACAGTTTTGTAGTTTTCATAAATATTTCATGTCTCTTTGAATTTTGCTTAACATCTTAAATCTAGACTCTGTTACCATCCAGGCTGTAAAAAAGGCTGCAAATTCTTCTGGAGTAACAGTCTCCAGGCTTTAGTTTGCAAACTCTTCTTTCTTTTCCCAGCCTGTGATGGTGCTTCCAGCAGGGCCACTCGCTTGGTTGTCGGTGTAGAGACATCAGGAGCAGGCTGAGAGTGGTTTCACAAGATAGGAAATGAATCCCTAATTGCTTAATTGGTGTGTGGTGCCAGGCTGTGCTGCTCCCTGCCCAGCTCCAGCAACCTTTGAGAGCTCCAGGGTGGCATCAGGCTCAAAGTCTTGTCCGTGGGCAAAGGGGACACGGTGTGTGGGAGGAGAGACAAGGTGTTAATATTGGTGTAATTCAGCTCTTAAGGGGTCACATCATTACTAATTTTTACTAATAATTCCTAATTTCAATCTGTTACAGAAATACATATGTATATGTATTTAGAAAATGATGCTGTTAAAATTGCTGTACACAATTGTGTGTAATGGTGTCACTGGAGTGTTGCAGGGAGGGAAACCCTTCCCCAAAGGGCTGGGGTGAGGTGGGGAATGGATGTGGGGGGTCCTGGGGGTAACAGACAGAAAGGAGAGCAAAATCAGTAAGAGGAGGCTTTTTATCAAGGACTGGGAAATAAAACCCACCCAGAAGAGATGGGGCTGTGCGAGCAGTGACTTATTGCCAGAGATGTTGAGCTCCTCGTTCGGTTTGGGGTTTGATCTCTCCTCTCTCCCTCTCTCCTTCCTTCCCCGAGTGTCCCGATGCTGAGCCCGGTCTCGGAGCCCTTGCCCGTTCCCAGCAGCGGGGACGGGAGGTGCGGCTGTTGCTGCTTTCGCTGCCCCTCGGCCAGCGCTCAGGTGTTTGTGGCACATTATCGGGGCCGGTGCTGCCGTCCTGCGGGTGTCAGGACGTTTGTGGCACATTACCGGAGCCGGTGCTGCCG
>VZTY01033915.1:0-18832 GCA_013400935.1 Turnix velox
TTATTCTTTATTTGCTTTGCAGAAAGAAAGGCAGAAAAAGAGAGGTTGCAGAGAGCTCTCCTGCATTTCCATTTTTCTTCAATTAAGCAAACTCTGTATGAAGCATTGCAAAATATTACATTAACCTAGGACTAACATTTGAGAACTTCAGAATACTCTCATGTTATTCAAATCAATGCACACATGCAGTTCTGCAAAAGTACAGTATGAACTTTGTATGCATTTGTGGTTTTGTATTTAACTGACTTTGCTTAATTTGAGGCAACTAATTTAAGGTCACAGATTAGGATCTTAGTCTTTCTTTATAATTAGTAATAAGACATGTAGAATTTTTTTTTAATTAATTATATATAATGTATATTAAAAATATTTAAAGCATAACTTATTTATACCCTAATAATTAGCAACAGTGAGCTAGTAATAATTCCCTAATAATCCACAGTCCTTACCCATTAATACACAGATTTAAGACTTCATATATTTTATGTCAGTCTAGAAAAGTAATCCTAAATCCATCCTTCTTTCAAGGAAGGTAAGCTCTAAGACATGAAGTCTGATTCCAGAAGCAAAGTCATTTTCCAAAGATTCCTTAGGGTGGTTGGTGAAAGTCTAACCATCTACTAAACTATTTTCTTAGTTGTGAGAGGAAAAGCACAGTAGAGTACAGAAACCTGAAATACTTCTAAAATGTTGAACTAACATTTGAAAAAATTTAGTATGTAATACATGCACAGGCACATAGAATAATTACATTCTATTCCCTTCCTTAGTCTTTAAAGTAATAATAGTCTTTAAAATAGTGGCATTATTATATCTCTATGCATATTTTTCTCTTTTTTTTTCAAATTTAATAATGGGCTATTATGATCTTATTCTTCCAGCTTTAATTTCATTTGGCTGTGCAAGATGATTACATTTATTCAATTTCTTAATGATTATATTGTGAATAATTAATAATCTTACATTCAGTTACATTGCCAGGAAAACATTTATCAAAATTACAAAGAAAATCAGCTGAACATCTAACCATTTCTTCTTTCCAAATTAATCTTAAGTGTAAATTTTAAAATTTATATCTGGAAGATTCTATGATTCCAACAATGTCTTTATTAAGCCCTCTTGTGCTGAGAATTGTCCAAATAAGAATATCTAGTCTCTGCTCTAAGTTGTTTTCATGCAGCAGAAAAAAAAAAAAAGTAAATGAAATTATGTAATTTACAGGCTCAAGTCTGGTGCAGAAGTGTGCATCAACAGTGACTGTCCTTGCTAGTCTGATGTTTCTTTGTGTTTTCTGTCTATTGAACATTCCTGTTACCCATGAATATGTATGTTCTACAACTAACAATCAAGTCTTGAAGAACTTCTTTCTTAAACGTATTGAGAATTTCAGCCGTTACTAAAGATGTTATATTTCCCCTTCACTTCTAGTATTTATATGTTTCCCTACAGGAAAGAGGGACTGCTTTCAACAGTTAATCAGTTGTTTTCTGAGAAGCAAATCCATATAGAAGATTGAAGTCAATCTCCAGATGCCAAGCATCACTGATGAATCTGTGTTTCTGAGAATCATTAGTCTGATTCAGCTGTTGGTATTTGATAGCTGTAGCTGGGCTGCCTCAGTGGACCCAGAATAATAGAAATACAAAGACCGGTCATGTACACTTGTTGGAATATGGAGTACAATTTAATCAGTGAAAATGTACAATCTAATTTTGCTTTCTGGACTGTGAAAGCCCTGGAAATTTATGTGGACACTGTCAACTTTGCAGGCCACTACCATAATGAGATGAAAAAAATCATGGCACAATTGCAAAGTGACACTGAGGAAGCAATGTAAATTAATAAGCCTGTAGTCCCTGAATCTAATTCTAGAACACATAGTTTTGATAGCTATTCTACATCTACCTCTGCATTACTGAGCTAATATCTAAACTCCAACAACTAGTCTCCATAATGGAGATTCTATAAATATGATCCATGTTTATTTTCAGCAAATCTACCTAAGTACCTGAAGTACACTTTGCAACCAGTTGCATGATTACTATTAATGTGATACTTGAAGATTGCTTCCATTGCCCCAATTACCACAAAAATATTTAATTTATTATTATTAGTCAATTCTGCCTCTGATTAAAAAAGAAGTTTCTGAGATACATCAGCAAAATAGCAACCACATGAGAAATTTAAATAAAGATTCCTCATTATTTCAGCAAAAACTGTAAAAAGTGTGAGAGAAATTAAATAAATAGGATCAAATGGAGATAAAACAAAAGTCACTGGAGACCTGTGATTAAGAATGTTATATATTGAATGAGCGGCATTTTGCAGTGTTCATAGTGGTAAAGAAAACCTAACTTGGATAAGGACTGTTGTAAAGGCATCAAGTTTTACTATAACTTGTCTAGTATCAAACTGAGGCCACATAGCTATTTAATGAGCTCTGCTGTTCTATTTGTAGGCAGCAGAGAAAGAGAATGGCAACAGAATGGAGAAGAAATGCAAGATTTAAGGATCCTCCATCAAAGAGTGTTAGAGATGAGATTATGCATTAACCGTCTAAGCTAGAACATCAGACAGACAACTTTCTCTTTTGAAAAATTACTTAGTACTACACTACAGTAACAAAATTAGCATAGTAATGAGTCTTTGTCCTACATAGATGCAAAAATAAATGATGAGTAGAAGAAATCTGCACTAAAAGCACAACAGGGGACAAAACTTGTGTGCTTTGGTAAAGCATTCAAAGTTGAGAAAGACCTGAGCAGATGAACCTTTCCCCCATTTGTCATAGGTAATAAAGCAGGATGATCCCACAGTGGGGAGGGAGCACAAGAAGATATGCAACAAATTATTTTCTTTCAATATTCAAACTGTTAATGCTTCACGTCTTCCCTGAGACAATATGACTTCTGGAACCAGCTTTCCTTTGATTTTTCTTAAGAGACAAAATACAGTTTTGAGTCTCCAAACATATGGGGTAATGCTGAAAGATAAATCCCCACTGAAGGCCCTAGGCCACAGAGAAAAGTTTCAGATAAATTGCTTATCTCAGCTGTACTTCCAGGCCTGTAGACATGCACCCGTTTATAATTTACCATGAGAGTTGTGGGGAAATAATCCTTGCTGCTGGCAAAACTCATAAAAGTCATGTTATGCCAGGGAAAACAAGGCATTTGCAGGGGGGATAGGGAAAAAAGGGGGAAGGGTATGATGGAAAAAATAATGAGTAACATATAAAATTCAAAAAAAATTGCATCAATTCTAAGAGCTAGATTTTTCTGAGATGAAAGTACATTATTCTGTATGCAACACACATCTGTTACCATCTTAATGTTTTTGTATGTGTACATGTTACTATGATACTTGAAGTTTCATCTGTCGTTTGAATATATACACATTGAGATTTTCACTGCATTTAACAGATGATACGTTTTCATTTTCTTCTGATCTGAAATAAAAATGTGCTTCTATAAACTTTGAATTTTGAAGCAAACTTCTATGATCTTTGAGGTCTCTTATAACCCAAACCATTCTATGATTCTGTTATTCTACGATTTTCTCATCCTCTACAAATAAAATAGATACAGAAATAGTCACACTTTCCTGACATACAATTTTCCTCTTAATAAATCGCTGTTACAGAATGGTATTCCACATATAAGCTTGAGAAAGGAAATGAAAATGTTCCTACTTGAAGTATGTAAAAATAACATACTTCATTCAATATGCAGCTCTTCCACTCTGACAGCACAATATTCAAACTTCGAAATAAAATGATTTCCATATTAAAGAAATTTAAGACTCAGACTGATAAGATGTAAGGAGTGAGTCCCCCCTTCAGAAGCTCAAGCACATGTTTTCTTTCTATCTGTACCCTGGAGCCCAGGTTGGTGCCCAGAGATCCATGATCTCTGCCCAGTCAGAGACTTAACAGCTGCTTTCCAGTTTGTGTTAAGTATAATTTTCTTTGCTAATTATTTTCTTATGCTGAAGAGTCCTCAACTAAGTAACTTAAATTCATGCAATCCCTTTTTACACTCTCTGACACAGAATGTAAGCATTGTTTTGTGAACTTATAAAATATTATATATTTTTGATCATTTATGCTCTTCAGATTTTCCATCTTATGACTTGGCTAATGATTTCTGTGATTAATCGAGTTTCCCTTATTTCTTCTCAAAGACTTTTTTTTCTTATTTCATTTTAAGACTTTTTAATAGGTATAATAAAAGAGCTTTTGATTCATGCAATTATTCTTCTTTTACCTTACAATTTGATTTTCTGTCAAAGTCAATTTATTGCCATTGAAATACGTGTAACTCTTAACTTTCTATAACTCTTCAATCATATTAAAGTTTCTGAAATTCAGATAGGTCCATGTATTAGTGTTAGAAATTCTGAGCTCCTATTGAGATTGCTATTCTTCTATGTACAACTACTCTCAAAAAGAGAATTATATGATCTTACAGGAAATTTTTAAGCTGTGACAAGTTGAACTCAGCACCTGGAGATGGAAAATCTGAACAGCATATTTGATCACATAGTTGATCTTGTTATATTACTTTTCAAAACAATGCTTATACATGCGCATAAATCCAGACATGGCAAGGTCTTTTTGTTCTGTTTTTAATATGTTTTCTTTTTTAAAAAAAATCCCTAGATCTTGTCTCATACATATACTCTAAATACAGACATTTACTCATAGTTTGAAATTAAGTAATTTTTGAGTGTAAAATTTAATAGCTAAAGAGGTAAAAATATTTTCAGTGGAAACATGAACTCCCAGTAGAACTAGTAAATTAGGAATGTAGAAATATTTAAAGAAACCATATCTTGGTTTTAAATTTTTAAACATTAATTCCTGATTTGTTAAAAACTTGCCATATGTAATTACCTCAACACGTTTCTGAGACAAAAATAATTTCAAAATGAGCAGGTTTAAATTATTGAAACTGTAATATTTTTAGTCCCTATTTTCTGTGATACTCAATCCCATTTTGTGACAGAATGTAAAAACAGTTTTTCCTTTAGGAGGTTTTTATTAATTTTATGCATTTCTGCTAAATTTGCAAATGGCACTATGGCAAGGTAAGCTGGTTGCCAGGAGGCCATAGATGCAGTTCCATAACATATAAGGATGATGGTCAGTGGGAACAGCATAAGCTTAGAAATGTGAAAGAAATAAGACACTTTGTAAGTTTTGGAGCAGCAGCATGTACTAGATGAGTAGTGGTAGCAGATTGTTCAGCTGTCTTAGGCATTTTCATCAGGGCTTCAACAATAGGTGACTCCATTCCTTATTGTTCGCGCATCTCTGATCTTCTCCATGTGTCAGCAGTTACTCTCAGATGTACAGAAGACCATGAATTCAGTAGGTTATTCAGCAACTGGAAATGGACAGAGTAAGAGCTGTGTTAACTGTTTTCATCTACCTTTCTTCTCACTATCAGTTCTGTATAGTCTTGACAAGCCTGGGAATATGTTCTGGAAAATAGTGACAAGCTGAAAGAGAATGATAAGGAAAGAGCAGAGCCAGGCTCACAGGCAGCGCAACTATTACAGTGAACAGCTGTGAGACACAATGGGTCCTGAAAGCCTTGGGCTCCTGGGGGAGGAGGGTGCCTCTGTGAGCAACATGCTGACACATTTGAAGTTAATTTAATCAGCCTAAGAATGAGGACAATAATTTTGCAGAGATGCTCTCAGCAAACCTGCAGATCAAAATGTTTGCATAAATATTGCTTAGTCTCATCTTTATGTCCAGCAGATGTTGCCATCCTTACTCTGTATATGGCTTCTGGCAAGTTGAAACAGCTATGTAAAACAAAACAGTGGACCAACAGCAACACTAGCAAAATTATGACAAGACTTGCTTTTCTGAATTATACTCCAATTAGACTTTCATCTCAGGGGGGAAAAAAGCCTGTAGTCTTCACTTGCATTTGTGCATATGTGTGCAGTCAATTACAGCAGTACTTTCTTTTCTGTACTAGAAATTAGATCTTCTATATCCCTGCAAGCACTCTTAAGGATGGGATGCTTTGATGTGTGGTTTGTAAGAACAGATATATAACTTTGTAGTAGCCTTTGTCTCAGGCACATATAAAATGTACTGCTGTAAGATTATTAATCCATATATCACCAGCTTTTGTCAATGAATCGTAAGTATCTGATACTTTTAAAGGTACGAATTGCTATAATTCCTTCTGATTTCAGAGCCACAAAAAGCAACATGACAAACCCCCTTATTTCTCTCCACCAGGACCATTCAGTAAGTGTTGTTTCTTTCCTTCTTAACAGCTCCTTTCACCTTTCTACTTGTTTATGTCAGTGTCTTGGCTTATAATGGAGCAGAATGTACCCTCAGCCACTGAGGTGATGATACTAAAAAGAGTGGTTAACACATCAGAGGGTGTTGCTGCCATCAAGAGGGACCTCAATAGGCTGGAGAAATGGGTTGGCAAGAATCTCAAGAAGTTCAATAAGGGAAACTGCAGTTCTGGGAAAAAACAACCCTATCCACCAGTTGAGGAGTCTGGAAAGCAACTTAGAAGAAAAAAGCATGTTAGTCCTTGTGAATATGAAGTTGAACAAGGCCCATCAGCAAGACCTTTGAAAACACACAAAGCCAACAGTGATTTTTACTACAATCACAATTTTATTAATTTTTATATAATTTTGTGCCATAAGAAGTATATTCTCTTGGTATGAAGATAAAAATATTTTAGGTAACTTACATGCCATAGAAACACCAGCCAGTAAGATCTCCAACACGTTTCAAATAATCCTAGCTGCAGCAGATCTTTTTAAAGCTGGTGCCTGATTTTGGTTTGTGAAACAGTATCACTACATTTATGCTGTTGTTCCTCTTCTTAGATTATACTGCAGTATCGTCATACTGTAGAAACTCAACTCCAGTACCTGCCTCCATTACAGATTTAATCTATATTTCAGGCTTTCCCTCAGTGGAAGATTCAGCTGATTGATTTCTATAAAAGATAAAATCAGAAGGAGCCAGCAACTCAAACCTACATTCTTTTCTCCTTAATCTTCAGGTACTTTGAGGATTCCAATGGTCATTTTCAGACCAAGGGAAGTAGGGGCTTCTACACAATCATCTCAGTTTCACTTAGAAGTGTTCTGGTGTTATCTATTATCCTCAGCATAGACTTTGGATAAGGCTTGCCAAGAAGACACACTCCTAGTGTTTGCCTGAGCAGCTAGATGATGGATATTCAGATCAAAGTAGTTACTTTGAAATAGTTACTGTATAGATATCACACCCTCTGTACCAGCTGTTTCACTGTGCAAGCCCAGTTCTACTTATCTGCATTACTTGCTAATGCAGACATATTCAATGAGTCCAACTCTGTTTGGGGACAGAGAGTAACTGCACATGTGCAAAACAGATGGCAAGTAATATGGACAAATTACACCACACCATAAGCATATCAGATTTATTATGGATATCTGCAGCATGCTTAATAGAGCTGATCTTTCCATCCAAAATAGATACTCTTATGTATATTGAATAACTGTCCAGACAGGCAGGGCTGTTTATCTAGCTGCGATGGGTGGGTTGGCTAGTTAAAAGTAGTTCAGAGTTTTCATCTTTTGGGCAAGGGATTTTCTTATCAGAGAAGCAGGGAAGATTAAATGAAGATTAAATGAAGAAACTGCTCCTGGACAGAGGTCACAGAATAACATTTCTCTCTTTTGCTGAAGTATTTACTTTTCCCTTCACGTGAGATTAGAAAGTACATCTTACAGTAATATTAATGGTATCGCTGTCTTAACAGACTCTGGATATTCTACGTAATAATAACAAATAGCTATTACACTGGAAACTGTTAAATCTTATATCAAAATGAAACTGAACTGTGATTTTGATCAGTAGTTATTGTCATGGTTAGACCTCAAAGAAGAAGTGGAAGCCTTATGCCTCTCACTGAAGCTGCCTTCTCTGGGGGAGGGGAGTGAGCAGAGAAGGGGGACAGACTCACAAGGGGAAATGAAAAAAACAGTGGGTTGAGACAAAAGGAAAAAGTTTAACAGAAAAACAATGGCAACAAGAGTAATAGAGTCTGAGGTATGTGCAGATGCCATTACAACACCACACGTAGCCTCCAACCATTCTGGAAGCACACATGCACCAACAATAACCATTCATCCTCTGCTTGCAAGGACAGTCCCACCATTCACACTACGTGTAAAGAAACTCCTGTCCTCATCATGGAATGTCCCTGCATGGTGGATCCTCGGGCTGTTTCACTACTAGCACCTTCTCTCATCTCGGTTATAATGAATTTCTTAATATCTCCTCTTCAAGAGAGAGATAAAATACCAGAAACAGAATGAGACAGCATTTATAATTCCTATTCAACTCATACATTAAGCATAAGCTACTTGTAAGTAATTCTGGAATAGGAATTGTTGCAGCTAGCATTTCTGAAGACTTTTCAAACAAAACAAGGGAATGTGTGGAAAAAACCCAGAATATGTCCTCACTAATTGTGTCATTTCCTATTCATAATCTCTCAGGTTTCAGTTGAGATTTGTGCTTTAGATCTCTCATCTTACTGTTTTGACTCTGTCATGCTACTGTTTACAGCCCTGTCAACAGAAGTAGTCTGTTTTGTTTACAGACCTGTAAACTGACCTTATACTTTGTAAAAATACTATTTTCTGTGGTCACATACTTGAAAATGCCATGTCACTCTATAAATAGAATAGCCAAGTCTTTCAACTAGAGATAACTAGCTTTAGTAAAATGAAAGTTATCTGTCATTATAGAGAGATCATATTATTCTGCTATAAGTGTGAGCTATCTGCAGTCAGTATGAGTCTTCCAGATTGCTCCAATGTTTTCTTTAAAATCAAAAAAAAAGCCCCGAAAAACCAACAAAAAGCAAGCCCAGGCAGCTGATGCAAACGAATTCCTTCCTATTCCAAAAGAATTCATTGTGGCAACGCTCTGCAGTTTTGAAAAATAAACAAATCAGATCCCAAACCAAAAAGCCTCAAATTTCTTTGTGACTTTGAACTTGAAAAGCCTGAGTTTGTAACATTTTGGATTGTCATGGTCTGCCACTTCTGTCACCTTATCATTGCAAATCAATAAATCTAGCAGACAACCTCAGGTTCTAGAAATTACTTCATTAAGGTAAGCACTTGGGAATTCATACTAAGGTGAGAAATGCAATAGATTTTTTTTTCTTGCCTTTTCTTTAGTTTTTGAAGTGTATTTTCTCTGACAGGAAGCAAGTTTGTTGTGTCTTTATCTCCTAGAAATATTTTTGAAAGCATAACCCATTCTCTACTTATTTTTTTTACCAGACTGCAAACTAATAATTTCACCATAATTCTTAAACAGGTGCCAATAAACCTCACAACTGCCAAATAACATGCATAAAGACTCTCTTCACATCAGTTTTTCCCTTTTTCTTTCTTTTTTCCTTTCTTACATATCTCTATTTTCTAGAAAAAAACAAACAAACAACCTACTATCATTCATTTTGTTCTACTTGACCATATTACTTTATTTTTTATATCTATTTTCATTAATAACATTTCTGATGTTGAAGTAAATGTTTCAGTTGATCTGTGGATATTTAATCCTGTACTTAGACTTGGTTTAAAATGGTAGAGTTTTAAAAGAGGTAGTGCTAAGTTATCGAGTGAAAGCAGTGGGCTAACATTTCAGAAATCCTTGATACTGAGTGTCAATGCTTCCCTAACAGTTTGGTCTCTAACTAGAGGTTGAATCTGAGAGGCCAACATCAGATGTGAGAGGCTGGACTGTGTAAAACTCCTAAAAGTGAAGATAAGGACAAAGAAGGTAAATTACAGTAAGAATGGAAAGGATTTTTCATAAACTTGAAATCTTAAATATTCCTCAACATTCGTGAAGTTTACCCACTCTGGCACTCTGCAGCATAGTAGGGGATTGCCGCATATGGGTTGCTCCTGAAGTAAGAAAACCCCAGAAGAGAGCAAAGATCCTCCAGGAGTCAGTAGCTCTCATGAGACTGGCCAATGAAATCTGGGTGGGACCAGGAGTAAAAGCAGCCCTTTATCAGGGACTCTTTATTAGGGAGTATAGTAAAAGGAAAAAGGTTCATGGTTTTAAACTGAAAAAGGGAAGAAAAATGCTGAGGATCTGTAGAATTTACTAGTCATTCAAATAATAAAGGCTCTACGATAAGTAGAAAATAACAGAATGAGATGAAGTACTTCTATCTCAATTTTATTCACCATGACAACTGAAACTAACAGTCTTAAACCATCTCATCTCATTAAACATACCAGTTCATTAAATATACCAGTGCTAGATTAGAATTTTACAAATTATGTTTCTTATACATTTAGGAGAATTTTAGAACTGAGAACTTATTTTCTGGGGGTTTTTAATATATCTCTCTCTCTATGTAAATATATAGCTATGTATATATGAGTGTGCATACATGTGTAATATATATATGTAACAATATTATATATCTTTATAAAATACACATGCAACTGTGTATAATATATATCCAACAAGAGAATCTACTTAAATACCACAAAAGGAAAAGGGTTGGGAGATAAAATCTGTATTATCTAAAATTCCAGCTACATACATGGAGTATCACTGAATTCTGTGGAATGAGCTCCTGCAGGAACTACCTAATTTTAGTTGTCTTAAAGAGCATGTATCTACTGGTAGCTACTTGTTTAGGATCATTTTATAAGAAATCAAGTATCCTTTACATAGCCTATTTCATTCTGTTTATCCTGACTATCTAGCTTAAAAAGGGGCTAAGAGCTTAAGTTAGAAAAAGTAAAAAAATAAGCAAACAAACAAAAAACATATTGAAACAAATCATAGCCTTATTTGTATTAAGTTCACTTCACTTAGATTCTGATACTTTTGTCAACAGCACAGCACCATGGCATTGCACAGAAGTATAATAAATAACATGATTAATATCATCTTAGGTATGAAACACAAGTGGCTTTACTTTACAAGCTTAAATAATTTTTAGGGAGGACAGCCCTTCTATTTTGAGTAGATTCTGTTTTGCATAATGAAGAAAAATAGTTATTTCAGGAGTACAATTAATATGATCTATTTCAAATAGCAAGTTCAATAGATTTTTCATGCTAACAGTACTTACTTTTTCTGTTTACTAAGTACAGGAGGCAACTGTCACATACCAGATAACCAAATGAATTCTGCCATGCCTGTGTAGCAGAGTCCAGTGCATCAGACCCCAGTGCCATTTGTTAATCATAATTTATGAAATAAATGAAAAAAACCCCAAACATGTATCTTTGATTTGATTCATAATTCAGTGTATCACCAGATCATAAATAGAGACTTGGATGGTTAAATGGAATGGGTTAAAAGCCTCACACTGCTTGTACGCTTAATGCATTTCTTTCCCTGTGTATGTAAGTTATTCATGAATTACAAGAAGATCAGACCAAATTTTAGAAGGAATTACAAGGCAGAAAGGGTTCTTTTTTACGTAACCGTAAAGGCAGTAAAACATTTGCTGTTCTGAATACCCATGTACTATTGAAGGCAATGATTACTTTGCTTTTGTGAGCTGCTAATGCTATTATTTTTAAGCAGCAATTAACATTAGACACTGAAGATGTCAGCTCATAAATACTATTTTTGCTTTTATCTATATTTTTCAGAGAGAACTCATTGACTGATGGCAGTGCTGTGACACTATGAAAATAGATGTTAAATAATCCATTTACTACCCAATTAATTTAACAGTTTTCAACTGCTCATTTAGATAGATAATAGCTGTTCCTACTGAAAATAGCAGTCTCCACACAAACCGGAAGACTCAGGATATTCAGCTTTACAGATTATGTTTGCACCCATATGCTGAAATTACTTCGCAATATAAGATTATTTTTAGTTAAAGCTACATATATTTAGTTTGTGTTAGTAAGAGTTAGGAAGTGTTTCCACTTTGCAGTCTCCTGCAGTAAGTATATATCTTCTTGTGAAAAGCATGACTGTCCTCATCTTCACAGGACTGTTATCTGTATGTGTCCTGCTTCTGACAGGGACAAGGTTAATTTCGTCAGGGACTCATTCCCACCTGAGCCATTCCCACCTGAGCCATTCCCACCTATAGCTTGCCAGGAATAGGGCTGGAATTCTCCTGGGGGAAGTGTATGTGCAGGGTGAAGGTGAGGCTGGTGGTGACCATGTGCATACCAGATGTTCAGCTGCTGCATGCGGCATTGTAATGATGTCTGCACATTCCTCTCCTTGTTTTGTTGCTCTTTTCTTGGTGCCTTAGTTGTTCTGTTAAAGTTTGTTTCAGCCTTAGTCTCATCCCATGAGTTTTGGGTTTTTTCTCTTTTCCCCTCACAAGTCTGCCCCCCAGCATAAGGACAGCTGGAGTGAGAGACACGTTCTTTCTTCTCTCCTTGGTCAAATCACAACAGTATGCCAACTGGTACATTATGCTTTTGGTAAAGCACTAAGGGCTACTTGTGGAACTTTTAATTGTTGAAATAAAAATATGGGAAGAAGTACAACAAAGTTATTAAGAATGTGTATAACTGATCACAGAATTAGATGAGGAGTTGGTGTTCTGGTTTGAGTTAAAGCAGAATAATTTTTCTGTTTCTAACTTCACTTTTCAGCTAGGCCTTTTCTGTCTGACGAAACTCTGAAATTAACAGTACATTGTTCAGAAANCTGGACGCAGTACTCCAGATGGGGCCTCACAAGAGCCGAGTAGAGTGGGACAATCACCTCCCTATCCCTGCTGACCACCCCTCGCCTGATGGAGCCCAGGATCCCATCTGTATGTATCTGTTATCTGTATGTATCCTGCTTCTGACAGGGACAAGGTTAATTTCGTCAGGGACTCATTCCCACCTGAGCCATTCCCACCTGAGCCATTCCCACCTATAGCTTGCCAGGAATAGGGCAGGAATTCTCCTGGGGAAAGTGTATGTGCAGGGTGGAAGTGAGGCTGGTGGTGACCATGTGCATACCAGATGTTCAGCTGCTGCATGCGGCATTGTAATGATGTCTGCACATTCCTCTCCTTGTTTTGTTGCTCTTTTCTTGGTGCCTTAGTTGTTCTGTTAAAGTTTGTTTCAGCCTTAGTCTCATCCCATGATTTTTGGGTTTTTTCTCTTTTCCCCTCACAAGTCTGCCCCCCAGCATAAGGACAGCTGGAGTGAGAGACACGTTCTTTCTTCTCTCCTTGGTCAAATCACAACAGTATGCCAACTGGTACATTATGCTTTTGGTAAAGCACTAAGGGCTACTTGTGGAACTTTTAATTGTTGAAATAAAAAATATGGGAAGAAGTACAACAAAGTTATTAAGAATGTGTGTAACTGATCACAGAATTAGATGAGGAGTTGGTGTTCTGGTTTGAGTTAAAGCAGAATAATTTTTCTGTTTCTAACTTCACTTTTCAGCTAGGCCTTTTCTGTCTGACTAAACTCTGAAATTAACAGTACATTGTTCAGAAACCGCTCACTCTCAGACTGATTATACCAAGAAATGGTATGCAAGAAGCGCTTATTTACATTTGTTACTGTGACAACCAAGTCAGCCAAATTAATTATTGGCCCCATTGTGTGTCAAAAGCAGAAATACATAGAATCATATAATATATTTCAGGTTGGAAGGGACCTTAAAGATCATCGAGTTCCAACTCTCCTGACACAGGCAAGGACACCTCCCACTAGATCAGGCTGCCCAGTGTCTTGTCCAGCCTGGCCTTAAACACCTCCAGAGAGGGGGCATCCACAACCTCTCTGGGCAACNTAATGTGAGAAACCTTTATGGCCAGAAACAGCTCTGGGCCAACAATGGAAACATCAAGCATGGAGGGTTCCACCTGCAAGGAGAAATGGACAGGGCAAGGGACCCAAAATTTACTATCAGAGGTATTATACCCCATCTGCCCCACGCACAGTATAGAAGCTGAGGGATCAAGGGATCAGCTCCCTTGCTTTGATGGCTGATGTCTGGTTGATGTCCACTGATGACCCTGTCTGTTCATCTGCCTTTGATCCCGATATGAGCACTCCTGACTCCAGATCTGAAATATAGCTAACCACATTTTCAAATACTTGACTAATATGTGTATCACAATTCCACAAATAGTACTTGAGAACTTTGATCATCATTAAAATGGTAAAAGACAATATAATAAACAGACCCCTAAAATTCTATAATTTTCCATGGNTTAAAATTTTATTCATTATTTCTTTATATACTAATGCAGATTAGAATCTTTCTAAACTTATAAATCTCTTTATTACTTCCTCTCTTTTGAGAGAGGAAGAAGGGACACCTGTCATTTAGAGTGGCCTACTGGGCTGAATAGCTGGAAGAAATCTAGAAGATCGTCTAGCTGCAACTCCTCTTGCCTTATAATTGTTCATCACTGGGTAAGTCCTAATGTAACTACTGAGCAATAATCAGAAACAAATTTGTTTTATTAGAGAGTGCCCTTCATGAGATCAAATGCTGAAATGGGGCTTTCAGAAATATTTGATTCTGTTTTTGAGAGAAACTGTATTGTAAATTTCAGAGTTTGTATATTCTACTGACAACAATGTCTATGGAACAGAGTAGTTCTTTCTCAATGATATTTTTCCTCAATACAAGAATAAAGAACAAAAGTTTAAATTTATTCTGTACTGACCTATCAAATTCCAAAAATGCAGCTCCTTATTATACATAAGATATGAAGATTGACTAACCACATTTTCAAATACTTGACTAATATGTGTATCACAATTCCACAAATAGTACTTGAGAACTTTGATCATCATTAAAATGGTAAAAGACAATATAATAAACAGACCCCTAAAATTCTATAATTTTCCATGGCATTAAATAATAGATTAATTATAATAACTGATATATATGTATACCAAATAGTCTTAGTCTAAGCCATGATCAGTGGGATGTATTAATTCTTCTAGCCCTTTCAGATGCTGAATGGGGGAAATAAAGTTTCAGAATTGCAGTTAGTGGAAAATAGATGAAGCAAAAGAGTTGTTTTATACATGCACAGTAAAGTACAGCACAGCATATTTTCTGTTTAGTGCAGCAAGTTATTCATAGCTGAAGTGTTTTATAAATGTCAAAGAATAGCTTAAATTTTAATATTTAACAAAGTAATATTTCATTGATATCACCAAATCTTGGAAGTCGTATTAATCTTTTATAAATATGATAAAACCCCCATTGCCCAGTCATTTAAAGTCTTTTAAATCAAGAAGACTAGGCATGCACATAATGGATCAATTCTAACTTTTATTTGTGAAGCAAAGATTGAAATCCTAGCCACACTGGTATTTACTGGTGAGGGAATGGTTGAGAACTAAGGAATGAACTTCCATAGCAACTAAAAGCTTAACTTTCCGGTGTTGTGTTTATCTCATACATTTATAAAAGCACTTGATAATACCTTATAAATTATTGCAGCACACACTTTTGTCTTCTCAGTAATACAAAATAAAAGTAATGTAGGGATATCACCTAACAATCCACTGAAAGGCTTCTGAAAATCTACAGTTAAGAGACTAAAATAAGAACCTTGATAACGTGAAATAGTCCTGACACCACTCATATCTAGCAGTATCTTAAGAATAGAATAAAGAGTGTGATGCAGTTCCTGGTATGAAAAGCAAAAGCAGTGCTCAAATGCATCAGGAGATAGATTACACTATGGTTTAGGGAAGCGTTAGTGCCACTGATTTGAATGGAATGTCATGTTCAGTTCTTGAATCTGGTGTTCAAGAAAAAAATCAATTTAAATTGGATTCGTGCAGACAAAGGAAAATAGTGCAAGGAAAATGCTTTTTAAGAAACTGTATGCAAAAAGTTCTCTGCAGGTCTTTCCTTCTGAAAAACTCTCCAAACCCAGATCAGTTTAAACAGCAGAGTAAGACTAGGGATAAAGGAGAGGTCTGGCACAAGAAAGACCATGTATAATCTGATAAATGAAGAAATTTGGAATGGAATAGATCTTCTGGTCTTCTGCCCATCAGATCAATGAAACACTGAAACAGCCTTTTCTGTAATGATAGGCAATGAAATATGATCACTTTTTAAAAGCCCAAATTTTGAGCAGTTTATCACAGCTACTTAACAGTTTGAGTGGTAGCTGTCATGGTTACAGGATTATTGTCTGTAGGCTTAGGGAACAAGCAATTGACTGACATTCTCCGGAGTGCAAGACTAACTTCATCCTGATTCATCATTATTTAAACTTTAACTACATTTTCAGTAGAGGTGCTGTGTGAAACTTCCGCACTGTATGAGCTTTTTGATCTTCCACACTATTGTGCATTATATTCACTCTAGACAATAGTTAATTTTATTCATAAAGCCTGTGTCCTCCTTATCTTTTCCTTCTTTGTCATCTCTTATTGTCCATAAAGTTAATTTTAAAATATTCCCATGTTTTTGCTGAAGGACTTAACATATTTATAACCACTATAAAGGATTAAATATTAAGGATTTTTATTATACCAAATTAATGTGGATAATTCTTTATCTTCACATACAGGCAGAAATGTTAATACTGGAGTATATTACCAATCATGTCTATGTCAGAGATACTGCTATAAAATTTCTCTGAAGTTCTCATGTCTGTTATCATAAAATCTTTCTCTAATTCCCAAATGAAAGAAACAGCAACATTCTTACAGTAACTTGAAAACAGTAAAATGAATTCATGCATAATCCAAATTACACTTCTAAGATAGGGAATGAGAGTGACTGAGTTCTGAATGATTCTTGCACTTTTAAATTTGAGAACTTCAACAACAAATCAAAGATATTTCTTAGTGAAGAATCTCCATCCTGTGAGAAAGGGAATGCAAAATGTTTCTTCCTAAAGAAGGCATGTTTTGAAAAGACTGAATGGATGAACTATTTGTATAGAAAGGTTTCATATGCTAAGACTTATGTGAGCCTAAAGTATTAAAAGTGTTTTTTTCAGTAAACACAGACTTGCTTTCATAATAAAAGCTCAAACCACTTCTAGAACTATACTTGGTGAAATATAGTATAACAAATAGCAATACACTTTTGTATTTATCAGCAACATCAAAACCAAAGAACAGTTAATTTTATATATCATTTTTCCACTAGAAAAATAGACCTTTAAGACTGCTGCTATAGTATCCTTTATAACACTTTATTAACTCCAAGGTTTTAAATAGGTGTATGTTGCAGAAACTGTGATTAGTTTAGGAAAAAAATGAGAAGTACAGTTTTAATTCTAAAATCTGTGTACAAAGCTCAGAAAGGCTCAAAAATTGAAGTTAAATAAAATACAAAGCTTATAAGTTTATCAACCTATCTTAGAAGACCACATTTTAAATTTTTTTTACTAAAGAGAATAATTCACATATATTCCTGAACAAATTATTGAATTGTATAATTTGCTAATCAGCAGTTGTCAGTCCTTTTTTTGTTATTTGTGTTACCTAGTGATACAATATTTTGTCTCCTAGTGCTGTGTTCAAAGCTGCTTTAAGTTTATTAACTCTTTAGTTAATAATTAACTCTCTTTTGGCAGAAAAACATTATCATGTTGATCCACAGATCCTTGAATGAGGAAGTATGCAAGTATTCAAGTGTATGCAAATAAACACATCATGAAGTTTGTAAGTTGTTAGCTACCCTGTGTTGGGCATTTTTGAGTGAATGTTTATTCTCGTGACAAATAAGTGGGATGAGAATTTTAAGAGTTTATTTATTCTTGCATTTCTACTCCACTTTTTTGAGCTCTAAGAGAAGAGATTAGATTTTTAAGATATCTTCCTGTCTTTTTTTTTTTTCCTATTCACAGTTACTATGGTAACAACTGAAGTTCTCTGCACACTGGAACAGTTCTGAGTGGATACAGTGGTAAGATCATAGACCATTATAAGGTTTACTTGTGATCTGTTTTCCTCCAGAAAATGCTTATCTTCAGTGAATATGGAAGATTTGCAGGACACTGCCAGGAGCCACATATAAGGTATAATGCTGCTAATTTCCATTAATTTTCTCAAGGCATTCTCACTGTTTGTCTTTTCTCTCAAAAATGCTTAATATTCTGAGATAATGTATAATCTATACAATGTGACCTATTAAAATATTTAGAGCAGATGGTTAATCTTCAAGATAATCTGTCATTGCAGTTGCATCTATATTTGCAGATTAAATAATACGGTTAAAGTTTACTGGCACATAAACACAGGTGGACTCTTTGGTGGATAAGAAATGGGCAAGATGGGTGTATCCAGAGGGTAGCTGTCAATGGGTCAATGCCCAGATGGAGAGGAGTGATGATTATTGTCACTCAGGGATCAGTGCTGGGACCAGTGCTATTTAATATCATCATCAATGATATAGATAGTGGCATTGAGTGCACTCTCAGAAATTTTACTGATGACACAAGGCTGATTGGCACAGTCTAAACAAAGGAGAGAAGGGATGTCATCCAGAGGAACCTGGATAGTCTGGAACGGTGGCACTGTCCAAACCTTGTGAACAAAGACAAGTGCAGGCTGCTGCACTTGAGCTGAGCTAGTCTTCATTACCAACAAAGATGGGGATGGGATGTGATAGAGAGTAGCTCTGTGGAAAACGACTTGGGGGTACTGATGGATGAAAAGCTGAACACGAGCCAACAGCATGATGCATCAAAAGAGCTGTGGCTAGCAGATGAAGAAAAGTGATTCAGCCCCATTATTTTGTTCTTGCGAGTCTGGAGTCTGGAGTCCAGAGTCCTGTGTCCAGCTCTAGAGCCCGCAGAACAAGAAGGACATGAAACTATTGGAGAGG
>VZTY01033915.1:19009-29189 GCA_013400935.1 Turnix velox
TACGTTCCAATCTGGCATGCAACGATTCGCAAGTCAACCGAGGTGTAGTTGGAATAAATTGTGGGCAAAAGTTTACCATTATGAGGGTGGTGAGGTTCTGGAAGAGATTACCCAGAGAGGTGGTGGAGGCCCCACCCCTGGAGACATTCAAGGCCAGGCTTGATGAGATTCTGAGCAACCTGATCTAGTTCAGGATGTCGCTGCTTGCTGCAGGGGGATTGGACTTAATGGCCTTTGAAGGTCCCTTGCAATTCTATGATCCTATGTAAGAATTTATGTGCTTTTGGCATAAGGACAAGTCTGAATCAAAATATTATAAATTACAATTTTGAATAAACACATATAAAAATCTCAGATTTTAGTTTCACTGTCTAAATCTGGCTTGGAAACCTTTTATTGGAAATTATTATCTGGAATTTTTTCATCCTGAAAGAGGATAGTAATATCTGAATGCTACATTTCAATGTGTTTATTACCATTTCTAAATTGTTTTATCAATTTTGATTATTATTAATCTTTTTAGTATATACACTAATATGAAACAAGAAAATTGAATTTGTTACATAAAGTTTTCCATTGAGATTTGCAATCATATTTTTCTAAATTTCAATATATACGCACCAGAAATCACTGAAAGTGGTACTTTTTTCAGGTTGAGCAACTGGTATCAGATGTTACCATCCCTGTATTGTATCAACATTTACCATGTAGAAGATTTATGTCTTTAATAACTTTGCCACATTAATGTACATATTTTAGTGAAAAGTCTAAATGCAGCAAATGTGAGTTTCCTATTAAAAAGTTCAAAAATATTTTTCAACACCTTCCAGATGCCTACATTTTATAAATTACATTTGTACAGATCAAGCTTTCCCTAATTCCTAATTTTGTGGGATTATTAAAACTGAAGAAATATTTGTTTCAAAACTGATTTTTTTTTTCTTTTTTTCACAAGAGGAAGTTGTCTCTCCCTCTTTCCCTTATTTAATGCACTTAGATTTAATGAGATTTCAATGGTAGAAAGGCCAAATGGAATTCTGTCAACGCCTTTCATGTTTCTCAGTCCAGGAAAGCAGATTATTTAGAGACTGCACTCTTCAGAGAATCATAGAATACCAAGTTGGAAATGAGCCCTAGCATCATCTTCTCCAAACTTTCTTGGAATCACAGTGTAGACAAGATGGTGTGGCACTCTATCCAGCTGACTCTTGAAAGTAACCAATGTTGGGGAATTCACAGCTTCCCTGGTTATACTATTCCAAAGACTTATTATTCTCATTGTGAATAATCCTTCTCCTGTGTCCAATAAATTACACCAATTGCACTTCATGTTTTCCATGTGGTATCTTGTATAAAGAGAACCTCCTTTTTCTTTGGAGCCATACTTTAAGTACCGGAACACTGTGATAACGTCTCCCAAAAGCTTCTTTTTCTCAAGGCTAAACAAAACCCCAATTCTCTCAACCTCTCTTCATATGGCAGGTTTCCCATTTCTTTGATCATCTTCTCTGGACTCTCTCCAGCGTGTCTGCATTTTTTTTTTGTATAGTGGAGACCAAGTCTGAACACAGTGTTCCAGGTGTAGCCTGACAAGTGCTGAGCACAATGAGATAATGACTGTCTCTGCTGGTGCTGCCCTTGCTGATGCAACCCAGCATCCTGTAGGCTTTCTTTGCCAACAGCAGCATACTGTTCACTTACATTGAGTTTGTTGTCCACTGGACTCTCAGGTACCTTTCTATAGAGCTGCTTCCCACCTATGCAGAACCCAGCCTATGCTGCACTCTCAGATTCTGTTTTCTCAGATACAACACCTTATGCTTGTCCTTGTTCATAAGGTTCTTTTTAGTCCACTTTTCTAGCCTGTCCAGCTCTTAGTGTAGAATGGGTCACTCTTCCAAAATATCCATTTCCTCGCTTAGTTTAGTATCATCAGCAAACAGATGACCCCATGATCCAGATCACTCACAACGATATTAAAGAGCCTTGGGTGCTTTATGTGGTCTATGAGTGCCTCCACTTGTGACAGGTTGCTGGTTTGAAAAACAGTTATTTGACACCACCATGGTGCAGCCTGTAAAAAAATTCCCTATCCACAGGTCAGACATCTTGGTTTCTCTCAGACGAAACTCTGAGGCACCATAGTGAAAGCTCTGGAGAAATCCAGGTAGGCAATGTCCACTACCTGTCCCACATCAACCAAGCAGGCTGCTTTGTCACAGAGGGCAAAGAGTTTCATCAAGCATGGTTTGCTGTTGGTGAATCCATGTTGGGTTTTCCCAGTCATGTCTGTAGCCCCCAGGGATTGAAGTAAGACTGATAGGCCTGTAATTTCCTGGATCCTTTTTTAAGACATTCTTGTAGATAGAAGTGACATTAGGTCTCTTCTAGCCTTCTGGTACGTCCCCCCCATCTCCACAACTTGTTAAAGACTGCGGAGAACAGCCTTGCAAAAACATCAGCCATCTCTCTTAATACCCTCAAGTAGATAACTTCAGGAGTCATCAATTTGTAGGGATCAAGTCTGTAATTGTTACATATGAATTGATGATGGGGTTTTGTTTGCATGTGGATTCTTGTTCCCAATGACTGGGGCTTAAAAGTGCTGGTAATGACAGAGGTGTTGAAGAAATTGATGAGAACATCTGCATGTGTTTCCAGGAGAGCATTCTTGATAAGCTCCCAGTACTTAATAGTTCTTTTATCCTCCATGGAAGCTTCCCATGGTTTTTGCCCCAACAGAGTATTTAACGTGAGTGTCAAAGAGGAAAGGAGAAGTTTTTCACTTACCGAGAAAGGAAAAAACTGTCATTGTCCTTATAAAAGGAGGTAATATTTATCAAAAAATACTCTTTACTGCAACAATATTATTATCTGCATAAGTTTCAGAGGTATTGTTCTCAACATCCCCTATGTTCTCAGTCTCTTATGCAACACCTTTTGTTAAAAGTTAATTTTATTGCTATCTCTGCTGGAATCCTCTCACTGCTGCTATGACATTGCTTTCATTTAACATCCTCTTTAAATCAGTGGAGCGCTAGGATATATGAAGGAAATTGCGTTCATCCTGTTCAGGAGAGCAGTTCTTTCATCTGAGTTAACCAGGCTTAATTCAACATAGCTCTTATGAAGTCCCCTGCTGACTGAACATGCATAAGGTCCAGGGGGAGGCTTTTCAACATGACATGGCTGGTATTTCAAAATAGACTTTTTCACCCTCTAGCATCAAAGTGCATCAGCAGTGCCTGACCATTAAAATATTGTTGATGAAAAAGTGCTAGTATTTAAAACACCTGTAGCTTAATCTTGGTAGGATCCAGATGGTGCTATTGACCTACAGTAATCTCAACTGTGTGCCAGTTTTCAAGGCATCCAAAATATCTTTTTGAACACAGTATGGGGATTTTTAAAACCAGACATAAAAACATTCTTTTTTAAACCATCAACTAAAAGGTGTAGAACTCTATTTTTCCTGCTTTTCCTGAAATACATTAAAGTGAAAGCTGGATTTTCAGTAAAAAAAACCTCCTATTTACAAACTCAAATGAAGACTCAAATATAATTTGTTTTATAGTAATCTTAGTAGAGTTCAGTGAGTATCAAAAATCTAGTCTCTTCATGGAATGTTTTACACAGAAATAAGAGTGACTAAATAATTGTCTGAGAAAATAATGAAGAGATTTTTATCTAGGCTATAAACCAACTATAAATCATCTGTAGCATTTCAAGGACAGAGATCACTCTGCAATTACTATCACAGGCAAAATGGAGATGATTTGGGGTAATTAATTTATCACCAATCAAATCAAGAACAGGATAAACAAGAAAAACAACCAAATCTAAAAAAACCCTTTCTCTCTCTCCTCCCTTCTTCTCAGGCTCCACTCCTGATTTCCCTACTTTTTCCCAGTGAGCAGCACAGGAAGCCAGGGGTACAGGGCATGCAGTTATTTCATCACATTTCCTCTTCCTCTCTCTTCAGCTTGGGGTCTCACTTCTGGCTGATAGGCTTCCATGAACTTCTCTAATGTGAGATCTTCATTAGAGATTTATCATTATACATGAGGTTTTTTCCCCACTGCTCAGTGTTCAGTGACAGGGTGTTGCTTCCTTTGGAGACTGCTGAACTTACAAATCACATAGCTAAGTATTTGTTTCTTTGTTTAATCCTGCAGGTGAGTATAAATTAAAATTGGTTCTATGGAAATTGCCTCAGAATCATCAGTCCAGATTAGCTAAAATGGTCATTATAAACCTGAAAATAGCAAAAATAACAGAAGTAAAATGCATACTGATATAAGCTTTCTGCACACAAATCCGATGGCTGAATAAAAGCAAAAATACCCAAAGCCAAAGAAAACAGGAGCAATTTTTTTTCTTTAAATCAAGCAGCAAGTTTACAGGAAACTGTGAAGAAACTATCCAGCCTTTACTTTGTATTTCCTTCTTTGGCTTCTCTCTTTTCTACAGCAATCCATACACAGAGGGGGAACTGCATTTTTAAAAGGCAGGGTTCACCCATGACACTGGTATTTTGAATTTTAGTCCTTTCAGAACTCTTGAACAGGTACCCTCTGGTCCCAGTGATTAATTTTTTTAATTTTTTGTACTTCTTCCATTTTTCATCTAATTGTACTTCAGCTTCCTTTGCTACTGTGCTTTCATAGTCTATGGAAAGCATTTGTAAAAGAACTTAGAATTTGTGTAGAAATATAAATGAATATAAGCTATAACCCCTATACCTAGAAAAAGAGAACCATTTATTGTTTGGAACTTCCCACACTGCATATTTAAATGGCTAGACTTCTCATGAGTAGGTGAATCAGGGAAATGTCTGGCACTTAATCACAGGAGTCAGTAGTCTTACTACAGACTTAATCTGTCCATAGTCAGACTGTACACAGTTCATCTGAGCTGTCTGAAATGCTATGGGCTTACTTTGCTGTGGACAAAGGTAAACATATGGAGCCAAAATTGAGAGTGTTTAATCTTTTACAATAATAACAACAACAATAGTAAATATGATAAAATATAATGCAACAAAAAAAAACTAATTAAAGGTTATACCTAGTATAAAAAGCTATTAAGTACTACTCTTTTTCCCTGTTTGTTATGTTCACCTTCTAATGTTCCTTTAGGTCCCAAGGTTCTTCCTCAGGAAAAAAGTTTGTTGCAGTTACAGTGAGCTGCCAACTCATAGAATCATAGAGTTGCAAGGGACCTTCAAAGGCCATTGAGTCCAATCCCCCTGCAGCAAGCAGCGACATCCTGAACTAGATCAGGTTACTCAGAATCTCATCAAGCCTGGTCTTGAATGTCTCAGGGGTGGGGCCTCCACCACCTCTCTGGGTAATCTCTTCCAGAGCCTCACCACCCTCATAATGGTAAACTTTTTCCCAGCATTGAACATAAATCTGCCTTGCTCTAGTTTAAAACCCTATCACTAGATGCTCTGACAATCAGCCCTTCCACAGCTTTCCTGCTGTCCCTCTTCAGTTACAGGTAGGCTGCTAGTGAGGTCTCCCCAGAGCCTTCTCCAGGCTGAACAGCCCCAGCTCCCTCAGCCTGTCCTCATAGGAGATGTGCTCCAGCCCCCTTACAATCCTCATGGCCTTCCTCTGGACCCTCTCCAGTAGTTTCATGTCCTTGTTCTGCGGGCTCTAGAGCTGGGCATGGTACTCCAAACAGTGTCTTACAAGGGCAGAATAATGGGGCTGAATCACCTCTCATAATCTGCTAGCCCCAGCTCTTTTGATGCATCTCCGGATATGGTTGGCCTTCTGGGCTGCAAGCACACACTCACACTGTTGGCTCATGTCATTAGGTTAATGACTAAACCTGATGATCTCAAAAATCTTTTCCATCCTAAGTGATTCTATGATTCGATTTGGTTTATGCTTGGACTGTTGACTGGTATAGTAAGGTTTTTAATTGTTAGAATGTTCCAACAGATCATTCCTTTAGTCTCAAAAGTCACCTTTTTGCAATATTCAAATAATCTCTGTTAATTACTCTTTTCTACTGCTACTTATTACTACAGATCTGGCTCCAGAAGTGGAAAACTTTGGGTCTGAATTTTTTTTTCTTGAAAGAGATCAGGCTATTAATATGCCTCCAGAGGAGGTATGTGAAGCATCATAACAGATGGAAAAAACATTAGATAAGGGGAAATTTGCTCAAAATCAATAGTCTAAATTCAAAAGAAAGAATGATAACAAGATGGACACTTTCTTGATTTTAATCTGCTTTGTTTGGCTCTGTGATTGTGTTAGGAGGAGTCTCAGTGACCTCAAACTGATGAGGACACTGAAATATGCCATTAGCTCTGGGATGAGTGTTCTTGCTGCTCTATCAAAATTACAATGAAGTTTCAAGAGTAGGTTACAAGATCAAACCTTAGTACCTATTTTGATGCATGAAGTCTGAGAATGATCACAGTCAGCACAGCCAATTATAAAGCCAAGTGCTTATTCAGCTAGTTTGTCCACTCTATTTTTTTATATTATTGCAAGAAATTTGTGCCTACACAAATAGTTATGGATAGCTGTGATAGCTTTGATACACAAGTCTATAGATCTTCAATCTGTGTCCTGTTCTTAGCTCTATCCATCTCTCAAGTCCATATTTCTTTGGATTTCTTTGGATCTCCAATGCAACTGATAGCTGACTGTGTTATATATATCTGTAAGGTTTCTGATACCATTCTATGCTAACAAGGTATCAGGTGTTCTTTGTTAGGAGTGAAGCTGTAGTAGAAAAAGAATCTTACAGATCCTAATTTTTTGAACACTAATACTTTTAATTGCCATTTATTTGAAATAAAAAGGGTAACTCTGGAAGAAATATCTCAGTAACTTTGATGTTGATAATAATTTCTAGCATCACTTTCTTACATGTACTTTTTGATGTAGATAATGAGTTCTAGCCCCACTTTCTTACATGTGCTTTCAATGTCAGGATTAGATGGGGCTTTGAGCAATCAGTTCTAGTGGCAGTTGTTCCTACCCATTGCAGGGAGGTAGGAAAGAGATGATCTTTCAAGTCTCTTCCAATACTAACCATTCTATGATTTTATTATTCTGTGTTTTACTTGATAGTTCTAACGTACTGAATAGAGACACTTCCAGTATCAAGAATTAGAAGTTTCATACTTATTTGCACTTTACAAAACAGTACTTCCTTTCACCATGTCTCTATCACAATGTATCTTATATCTCTAAATATCACTATACAATTGGGTCTATTTTAAAAATTCTATTCTAGATTTGAAACTTGTTCAACAAAGTACCATCAATTTTGGGACACATTCAATAAAAATATTGTGGAAGAACACCTTATCCATCAGTAATATACAAATCTCCAATAGTATAATTGATAGGCTGAGTAACCTATGACTTTTCCACCTATATTAATTCACATTCTTTGTGTAAGTCCTTATTAGATAAATTAGTGTATGCTGATTATTATTTCAGTAATGTTCATATTTCAGTTCTAGTTAGAGTAGCAGCAAGACTGGAAAAGTATTGTTTCATGGGGAAGATCTTTGTTGGGTCAGATATTAATTAGAGAAGTAAAAAAATCATACTGAAACACCCTGTGCCATTTTGACCCACCTTCATTGTACTGTACATTGTGGTTGTCTTTTGAGACATGTTCAGTAATACACCTACAATAACTAGTGAGCATTCATCTGAAGAAAAGGTCGAGTGAGATATTAATACCAATATGGCTTTCTTCTCCTTTTTTTTTCCTTATAAATCAATCTATTAATGGTCTTATTGCACAAAGACACTTAAATATATCTCTTTTAGATGTGGAAATGACAGAAATCTATAACAAGAGCTGACATAGAAAAGAAGATTCTTAAAGATAAGTGTATAGTATTCTCCACATATTATTATATCTGTTTGTTTGTCTTTATCCATGACTTATTCCTTCTTAGTATCTGAATTTTCACTATAAGAAAAAACTAATTCTGCATATGAAACAGAGAGAATTGATTTCCAAATTCATTCTGATATCTTCTGCTGTAAGAGAAAGGATAATGTGATAAAGACATCCAGCTTCTGGGATGAAATGCAAACTATACAGACCAACAGAAAAATCTATTCTCTCAGGAAACACTTAGAAAAATAAATATGGACATGGGTGTGTATCTCAGTTGGGAGAGCATCAGACTCCTAATCTGAGGATCAAGTGTTCAAGTCCCTGACCAGGCATGAGCCTTGTCAGATTTGGGTTTCATGGTTGGACTTGATGATCTGAAAGGTCTATTCCAACCTAGACAATTATGATCTTGAGATTACCTCAGAGAATCATGGAATAATTTAGGTGGGAAAGGACCTTTTAAATACAAAAATCTCGAAGTTGCTAGGTAAGACAGTATAGAAAGAAAAATAAATAAACCTTCATTAATCCAAGATACCCTACCAAGTTAGAAATTTCTCTCAATTTAATTTTAATTCAAATAAATTATTATATCGCCACCATAGTCTACTTTTATCCCTAGGAAACAATTTTTAAGTCATCTTAATTCTGGGCTGTGCATGTTCCCTACCTCTGTCAGTAATACCTCTTTCAGCTTCAGCTGCTTACTCCTGTCTATGATAATTTATCCTGCCCATCTTGCATTTGATGGAAACCTCTCCACTTAAGGTTGCTTGAATTTTCCAGGAAATGAGCAATCTCCTTTTCTTTCAGGTACTCATTCTTTCTATTTCCCATCCCTTTAACGGAAAACAGCAGAGAGAAAAGAAAAACAATCAAACAAAAACCCCATCCAGTAACCCTCAAACCAAGCCAGACAGTCCATAATTCTGTTCCAGCTATGTTTACTACTATGCTTTCTTCCTGAAAATGGAAACGTAAAGTGTACATGCTCTATGCTGTTACTCAGTTTCCTCTGCTTTGTCATATTTCACACTGCTTCTCTGCAATAGCATATAAATATTTTAGCTATATCTCAATGACCATTCCTAATTCTTTGGCTGTGTTAAACAGTCCGTTAACTCAGTATTGCTGAGTACTTTCCCAATCAATACTGCTTTTAATACTTCTGCTAACTCTGTGACATTTCTTTGTGCACTGATACCTTTTCCAATTAAAAAAAAAATCAGCTATTAAGGAACTATAAAGAATTACATTTAATCCAATTTAAGTAGCTGTTATCATTTAAAATGCTTTTTTTGTAATGCCTCTGAAATTATTTCATTCCTAACGTGAGTGATATCAAAAATCTTTTTGTTTTGTTACATTAATATTACATACATTTAGAATGGATCTCATTCCATTCAGCCAAATGCTGAGTGACCTTACAGCATGGTATTCACCCCTCTAATTGTAATTGACAGAATAATTTCCTGGTTTCCATTGTGGCACAGAAGACTAGGTATGGGCAATTTGTTACTTTAAACATGACTGAAATGCTTTTAATTATAATTGGCAGGACAATCTTTGTGAAATTTATCCCAGTGAAATTCTTTGAGCAGATACCTTTACAATCATAGTGAAAGTACTCACAAATTCTTCTCCTGCACACTCATACAAATTTTAAAAGATTCCATAAGATCTCATCCATCATAGAATATCTGGATACTCCTATTTTTTTCAGGACTAAAACTTAGTGAATTGAGATTCATTCAATTAAATGCATTTCATACGAATACGTGGCTACAGAAGTACAGAGAATTCCTGTTTTGATTGTGAAATCTAAATTCAGTTATATATTCTGATAAATACAGATATTCCTTTAATGCAATAAACATAATATTTAAGAAGTGTTTGAAGATTTTAATAAATATACCAAGCTCCAAATAAATGATTATATTTAAAAAAAAAATAATAATATTTTGCTTATTTCTGGTATTGTGATTGAAGTCACAGTAAAAGACCAAATTGTCAAGAATAAATGGGTTCAATACGAAAATGCACTTATGTTTAATATTAAAAGATGATATGCTCTTCCTCCTTAAAGAGGAGGTGATGATGTTGTCTGTGAGAAAATACCAGGTTGGTTCTCACAAGAGTCTCAGATGTGTGGTGCATTATATATATACCTCCCTTATGAGGACAGGCTGAAGGAATTGGGGTTGTTCAGCCTGGAGAAGAGAAGGCTCAGGGGGATCTCATAGTAGCTTATCAATACCTGAGGGGGTCCTACAGAAAGGCAGGGGAAGGACTT
>VZTY01033917.1:0-11941 GCA_013400935.1 Turnix velox
TGGCCCAAAACCAGGACAGGTTCATAAAGTAATCCCTACAAACTAATTGCTAGTGTCAGTTATAACTAAAATGTCTCCATTACTATCCCAAAACCAGAATGTTGAAAAGGCTCTGAAGCAATTGAATTGTATTGACATAAGAATCCACTGAAAGCACGAACTAATTAGCTTTGTGGTATTTCTCTAATGTATTACCATGCTATCCCATAATTTAGACAATTTGGGATTTTTAAGATACTCGAGTCCTTCCCATTTTGATTCTTGCAGATTTGAAGTCAATGGTATGACCACTTACGTACTGAGAACAGCATTTTACCAGTGCTGATGTTTTCAAAAATCTCATCTGTGAAGCATTGTGGAAGTAATTGGGAAAGAATGTTGGCATGGTCTGAGGAAGGGAAACAGAATGGCTTTTTAACACTACCTAATGGGCTGTAATAGGCTAGATTTAATTAGAATCTCTAAGGAACTGCTGATCGGAACAAAAGGGACTATGTGCCTTTTAATAAAACAGGTATTTACAGAAAGATAAATGTAAAAAAAAATCAATCAGGAAATAAAATCTTTAACTCTTCAGTAGAGATCTCTGGATAATTCAGAAAACCCGAACTTCAACAAGAAAATATTTGTTGCACAATGTCACCTTTCTGCCAACATTCAATGCAGAACAAGGATGAAACTTAAGATTTATGTGACATAAGGACACTACTCTCAATATTTTCAGGTAGTAAAGCTGTTATGATCAGTAACTGCAACACGACAATGCCTGGAAATGTAGTCAGAATGGGTAGCTCTTCTTTGCATTTGGAATTGTAGCATCCTTGAAAATTTTTGTAAAGTCTGGAACTTAATTTTTACTGAGGAAACTAAAGGTCTTTTGGTGGTGTCAATTTTTCTGTGGTTTGGACCAAAGCAAAATGAGTCCTTAAAAATCATATTACTCTCCTTTGTTAATCAAAATTATATAATTTTTTTAAAATTAGTTTCTTCATTTTTTGAATGGTTTTGTACAATGTTTAGAGACCATAAATGTTTTATGACTTGTGTTTTGATTTTCTCAAAAATCATTCCCAACTTGAGCACAAGATGACAAAGAAAAACCAAAATTCCTTTCTGAAAATGTTAGGCTGTGCCATTTACAAACCCAAGCACTTTAATTTCTCATCAGCCTTTGAATAAAATATGTAAGGGTTAGGACAAAATGCATCTATGCTCTTATGGATACATCATTTTTTTTAAAATTGTTTTTTATTCAGTACTGGGATTTGTCTAACCTCACAGCTTTTGGTTTGAAACAAATGTAATGCCATTTTACTTTCCCAAATTTATAATATATAAATGTGATTTCCATTGCTGAAAAATATTCCTATTTTTCTAAATTTGCAAACAGCCAAAGACACACAAAAGCTATTTTCCCTCTGGATTTCCCACTGGCTTACAGTCTCTCAGTCTTGTTCTTAGCAATTCTTCTAATACCAACATTTAAGAAAAATGAAGACAGCATGTAGCCCCTTCCATCTCATGTCTTACTCCATCATGTCCTCAGTTTACTTTTCATCTTTCCATTTTCTGAGAATGATACACACCTTTTCAGTTTTGAAGGTGAAATATAGGAAATGAAGATTAAATAAGAGCTTGTGCTACAGCTCCCTATAATAGCTAACTGGTCCTTATTACTTGTTTATTTCTTTATTTCTCTACTGTGGCTTATTTTATTTCTCACTGTAAATAAATGTTCAACTAAATGAAAGAAAGTGTTAAAATAGGAGTAGAAAAAGGGAGAGGCCAAAGAAAATTGAATCAGTCCTGTGGAAGGCTGAGAACATGCTGGTAAACAGCTAAAGTAATGAAAACAAAGCACACCATATCTGGGAACTGAGGGAGTACTTCCCAGCGTGGACTGATTCATTTAACCAATGAACTGCTGGCTTGATACATGTTGTTAGCCTGAGTTATCCAATCATAAGGTTGTTTATACTATGTACTCTCTATATAAACCATGTGAAACTAGCAATAAATGAGAATAATCAAACTCATATTGAGGTTGCTTTGTTACTCTGGGTTCATCCCCCACTACAACACATTCCTACTGGAATACAAGATGTAATCTTTAACTTCTTGTACTTTGGGAGGTTAGAAGGCAGGAAGGTGAGCGCATTAATTCCTTTTTGGACTTCCCACTGTTCTACAATAGCAAAAAAATATCTTTGAATTTTTTGTACCTTCAGTTTGGCTATTTCCAGCAGAATAATTTTTGACTGGACTCTGCAAAACCTGGCTGTCACAGGCTACTCATACTACACAACCCTGATGCAGTCCATCTCTGTGCATCTCTTCATCTTTTATTGCAGATGGGACACAGATGAGTTATTCTAGTCTGGGTGCAGAATTCTCTTTGAGCAACTTCAAAGTGAGATTTTGATGCATAGAATGGCTCTACAGATTCCTGCTTTGGTCAGTTCTGGAAAGCTCAGTTTCTCTTGAGCAAAATACTACATTATCTGTGTCTGAGCACTTCCATTTTTTCTGTACAATAAGAGTTATTCAGTAGCTATTCTCATCTAACAAATTCATAGATGTTTATACTAAGTTGTATTTATCACGTAGGCTAGAGTTTTTATTTCAGTGCTATAATATGTCACTTTTCTCATGAACCTATGATGAGTGAGTCTTCTTTCTGCACACCAACCACTTAACATCTTTTAATTACATTCTCTACATTCATATTTTGACTATTTCTTTGTTTGATTATTATGTAAATGGTTATGCTACTGGCATATTACCAATACCACCAAAATATTCAGAACTCAATTTATTTGTCACACGTTTTGGAATGCAGCAAGCTCACTAATTACCATCCTTTTCTTCCAACTGTAAATGTAGACAGTTTCATTGAAGTACTCTCTATGTACGCACCTACTCTGCAGCAAGACTGAATAAAAGCAAACTCAAAGTACTGGCTGCAGTCTCAGAAAAAAACTGGTTAAAAGCTATTCAATGTAAATGTTTAAGCTACAAACTAATTCAGATCCTTTTATTTTTGTTGTTTTCTCTCTTTTCTGAACAACTTTTTAAATCTTAGTGCTTTTCAGTGGCTGAGACCATCGTTTGGGGTAGTGGTAGTAAATGATATGTTGTCATTCTGACAAGACTTTTCATATCTCTCATTAATTATCTTTCATCTTTGAAAAATTTCAATGCTGTATTTTCCATTCATGAAGTTTTTTCTCCAGTTTAATGGCAATACTTGGTCATTTCTCCCATAGCCTAGAGTGGAGGCAGTATTTTTATCTCTCATCCTAACGTAATGTAAATAGTGGTGTCAATAAAAATATTCAACACATGAATCAAAAATCAAGTTTTTTTGTAATAAGACAACAAATCCCCAAAAGCTGCATATTCACACCATCAATGGTATTTATTAAAGTAACATATTGCAAAATGAATTGTATTGAAAACAAGATATTTCAAAGGGAGTTACATATTGATCCAAAAAGCATGAATCTTGATATAAATAGGTCTTTTAAAATTTCTTGCTCTGTATTCCCTAATGTGTCAAATAGATGAAGCTAGCAGTGTTCATTACATGTCCATCCTGTTGACATACATATCCTTAAAATTTATGACAATGGTTAAATATTTTAAAGGGTTACCTAACATAATCTGTATCTATCATTCCATATTCCCACTGAATAGACCTGCAAGGCTACAGAATAACTAAAATTCTATTCCTGAAAATAGAATCATAGAATAATTTGGGTTGGAAGGGACCTTAAAGTTCATCGAGTTCCAATCCTTGTGCCATAGACGAGGACACCTCCCACTAGACCAAGTTGCTCAGTGCCTTGTCCAGCCTGGCCTTAACACTTCCAGAGAGGGGGCATCCACAGCCTCTCTGAACAACCTGTTCCAGTGTCTCACCACCCTCACCATAAAGAATTTATTTCATATACATAGCCTGAGTCTACCCTTTTCCAATGCACATTGAGTATTCCTAGTCCTTCCATCACATACCTATTAAAAAGTCAGCGCATTTCTGACTAGAGTTTTTAACCACAGTTTAAGGATAGAAACAGTAGTCAGGTGATCCAGCTTGAGCATTATCAAGAGCACTATATTTCACCCAAGAGTGAAGATGCAGTACTGTGTACATTTTATAGACTACAAAATCCTTTTGGATGTGGCCTCAGTCATATTTTCTTTTTACATTTGTGCTGGGTTAGAAATCAAACACAGTGACAGACTGGCATCCTCTGACATCTCTGAAACCAGTGATTCTAATGCATCACACACAAAAATATCTGATGCATCTCACATAACACTTTGAAAAGGACTCGGATGTCTGCGGGAAGTCTGCATAATTGGCAGGTCCATCACAGGATAGAGATGGTAAAGGAGAACAGGTGAGTTTAATGAAAAAAAACCCTGACTAAAGAATAAGGTGGAAACAACAGCACCCTCCCTGACCCAGGGAAATTTCTTTTTTGCATCACAGTCTGCATCTTTGAGTATTTGACTCAAGTGATTTTATATATATTATCTCCTGCTGCAGTAGTCTTCAAAGAGCAGTAGTCCTGCCCAGTGGCTAGTCCCTTGAAGATAGCAGAACAAAGTAGAAAGTACTGACCTAAATGTATATTATCAGGAAAACAATAATCTTTCCCTTGGAATTGTCTGAAGCTCTGAAAAAGGACTGCGGGCTTACTAAGGGAAAAGAGTTCCTTCCAGGTCCTATAAAAGAACACAAATATGCGGTACCCATGCCAGGTACAATATGGTTAGAAGGAACAGACATATAGCTTGACATAGTTCACAAGACTTCTCCCAGATTTGACTGAAGATAATCTTTAAATTAATTGCTCTTGTTTCAGTACTTGAGATGGTATGTAAACCAGAAAAGGAAGCTTAAAGTAAGTGTATCCCCAATGATGAGAAAAGTAAACTTGTAAGAAGAGATGAGGAGAATGTTGAAGTACTCAGCAACTTTTTTCATTTCAGTCTTCACTGCCAAGCCCTCTTTGTATGCCTCCCAAACTGATGGAACGCAAGATGAAGACCAGAGAGAGAAAGTCCTGCCAGCTGGTAGTGAAAACAAGGTTTGAGACTGTATGAGAAACCTGAATATCCACAAGTCCATAGGATCTGATGAGATGCATCCCAGAGTCCTGTGATGGAGTCATCAAGCTGCTCTCTGTGACATTTGAAAAGCCACGGTACTCAAACAAAGTCCCTGGTGACTGGAAGAAAAAGACACATCAATTTTCAGGAGGAGAAGGCTGCAAGTAGACTTCAGAGAGACTTACCGGTACCTGAAGGGGGCCTACAGGAGAACTAGGGAGGGACTGTTAGAGCATGTAGTGACAGGACAAGGGACAGTGGTTGTAAACTAGAGCAGGGAATGATTAGACATTACAAGAAAGCTTTTCACCATGGTGGTGGTGAAGCATTGGAACAGGTTTCCCAGAGAAGTAGTGAAGTCTCCATCCCTGGAGAATTTCAAGGACAGTCTTGATGAGGCTCTGAGCAACCTGATCTAGTGAAGGATGTCCCTGCTTATTGCAGAGGGATTGAACTAGATGACCATTGAATGTCCTTTCCAAATGTATGATTCTATGGTAGGTCTAGAAGCAATACATGAACAAATTTTCTGTTATCTTCCTCTTATCCTTACCGCCATAAACCTTACTCATATTCTTCTTTGATAAGCTAAACTACTCACCATGTTTCCTCTGTCACATTGGGGCTACTTTCCACCTTCTGTCACCCTTTGAAGCTGTATTTTCATATTCTTCCAGAAGTATGAAAAATCAACTCATGGTCCTGTTATAGTTTTTGACCTTATAAGAAGTATGTATACATATAGACTGCATTAATAGATTAGCTAGACTCTAGTAAATACTCTTTTGTTACAATCATCTGGCTTTAGCTTCCTAGAGTATAGTAAGTGTTCAGGTTCCCTACTTAGTCTCTGTCAGCTTCCAGTAAGTCAATATATACTGGTTTTGTATGCTCTGTTTGCCACTCTGAAAATGCCTACCTGTCTGCACTTATAAACCAAGCTGACTAGTTTAAGTTTCATCCTTGACTTCTGTATTATGACTTGGGTTTGGTCAGATGACGTCTTACCTTCTCAGTTCTACTTCATCTTCCTCCTTTGCATAAATTGGCATGGTATTATTAGCCTCTCTTGCCACAGAAATATTTGAAGTGATCTTGGTGTGTAAGCAATTCTGTGAATCTATGCTTTCCAAGGAAGATTCATCCTCTTGCTCTGATTTGTGTTCCTGGACTGCCAGGACATTTTCTTAGAGGTTACTAAATAAAATTCGATTAAAATGGCTGGACTTAACCTGTCATTCAAATAATTTGAAAAATAAGGGTATTATTTTTAAGTACCAGTCCATCATCTTCTCGATTTGTCTGGAAGTGTAGCAGAAAACACTGCACATTGGTAAAAAATACCACAAATATACATTTTGAGCATCCTTGGGGGAAGGTCTATTTCCAGGACACAATGTTTATATTTTGCATTCCTGTACCCTAGGATCTCCAAGACTGACCAGTTCCTTCTTATTTACTAAGGAAATTTAGATAACTGGAGCACCTGACAATTGTGAAAAATAAGCATGGTAGAGTGACCTCAAAGTCATGGCCTTTATATACCTACACTGTGCAGCATGTTGGGACAATGACAGGAGCATGGACACAAAACTGTATACCTCTTTCTTTTGTTCACGTGAAAAAAAGTTATGCTCAAGACATTTAGATTTTCTACTACCAACCAATAACATCTCTTACCTCACCATATTTATAGAGTTCCATTGATGTTATCCTCATTTGAACTTGAGTCAAATAAAACTAGATCACAGCACTGAGACACATGATTAGCCCACACAGAGACCTAAAAAAGGGATATAATTCTTAATTTGTCATCACGAGGTCTATGTAAATCATTCCTTCCCCCTGGAATTTGACCACTTTAGCCTTTGCAATTTAGAGAATAATTTTGCACTGGCAGAAAGCTGACCTCAATGCCAATTCAGGTCTTTTACGGATCTTATGTACTAGTCTGTTGCTGTCTTTATAGCGGCTTATGAGTGGCCGTCAGATCTATTTCTATTTATGATTCATCTTCAGCCTTTTTGAATACCAAGTTGCCAGCAATCTGCACTTCAGTGAATAATATACGTGATTCAGTTTTACTCAATCACTGTGATATAAGTACTTGATAAAATACTATCTCTTCTTACTAGTGTTTGACGTTTCACCCCGCTAAAAGAAATTCAAGGAATGAATTTCTAAGAGCAGAAAGAGATCTCCTAGAGGGAAAACTACTTGTCTACTTGACAAAACTACCTATTATCTACACCAGAAATTCACTAGAGGAAAGGAAAGAATATTCACATCTTAAATTGCACTGTCATCTATGTCACTTTGTGTAATGATTATTTTGAAGAGTTACTTCTGCTACTGGCCAAAATATTTCAAGAATGAAGGAGTGCTGAAAGTCTGAAAGAAGTTCAGCTTTGACAAAGCTTACCAGAACACTTCCACCTTTTCCAGGTTTAACTTGCTCACTAAAGGATTGTACATTAAGGTTATTCATACATATTTTTAATATTTTACAGATTTTACATATTTTTACATATTTTTCAGATTCTTGTAGCTTTCTGTGTCTATCAAAAGTATTTCCCTCGCTGTCTTCAATGGATCTTTCAGAGTTAGTCTTGATTAGGGCTGGTTGGTCAGGCACACTTTGATTTTGGTTTTGTGTGGAACATCCTGTCTTCTGTAATGGGAACCTCTGGATAGCCCAGTACACACACTTAGGGCAGGGAAACAAATTTCTTAAAAAGGCAAGTTCTTGGCATTAACTAGACTCCCAGAGAAGTACAGTCACATTCAAACAGCACTTCGCCAAAGTGAATTAACCCAGACATTTTTCTGCACAGCTAATTAGTCAACTGAAACACCATGATTATATTCTTTGTTTGAAGCCAATGGCCAAAAGCCAATCTGTACTGTATGGATATTGCACCTCTTACTCAGGACTTCATCTTTCCAACAGGTCATCAAACATAACCCTACTTTCCATTAGTGAACATTCATAGATCATAGATCATAGATAGAATGGTTTGGAGTGGAAAGGACCATAAAGATCATCTAGTTCTAATCCTTATGCCATGGGCAGGGACAACTCCCACTAGTCTAGGGCCATCATACTAGGTGTCCATAGCCTGGAACCATGGACAAACAGATAGAATGGTCCCATTCTATTTGGGATATCTTCTCTCACCCCATGTGGAATGAATAAATGCAGACATGGTATGACAGTGTATTAAAACTACTTCAATAATATTATTTTCCCCGTATTTACCATATATATGCTTGCTTGAGAAGCTGTCCTGAAGCATGTCCTGCCACTGTTACTAACTGAATAAATCTGTATTTATTTTAAACCACATAAGAGCTGCAAATGTTTATTTTATCTATACATGGATAATTACTGTGTGAACTTAATGCCCATTATAAAGTTGCTTTAAATTGTCATGACTCCTGTCATTACTGTGATTTAAGATATCTCTTGTGAAAGGAATTTTACTTGTGCATTTGTAAGAGCATTTCACTTTTATGCTGGCTCCATGCATGATAAGAAATACAAAGTAGAATCTCATTTAATAAATTTCCCCTTCTTCTCTGTCAGGATACATTTACTTCTGTAGTTTGTACTCCTTGTGGTTTTAAAATGGTACTTGTATAATTACTTCCTTATTTTTAACTTCCATGGATTATAGAATCATATGGTAAACTTCAGATTTGTTGTACATTTTGGTTGTTGAGAAAACTTTGTAAATAGGACTAAAGTGTACTCTAAAAAACCCCTGAGTAGATTTTATGGTTTTTAATTCAGTCCTATGGCATTATTTCCTGGAAATGGAGGATGAATGGTGTCTCTGTCTATACTAAACAAACCTTTTCATGCCTTCAATATGAAGAAATTTCTTTGTGTTTCTCCCCTCTTTGTTACCTCTTTCTGAAAACCATTTAGCCAATTTCTAAGAAAATGGCTAATACATCAGCAATTTATCATTGAATTGCATCTGTGGGAAAAAAAAATACATATACACACAGACACATTTATAATCAGTATCTTGCCATCACTTTATATTTCACCAACATATTGCCTGAAGGTGCTATGAAAATGCATATAGTCTCTATTATAAGAAAGAACACAAAATACTTGATGAATTCCACCATGGAAGACAATTAATGAACAGGATTAGAGATTGGGAAATGCATGATGCTGTTGGAAGGAACTGTTTGCATGAGCTGTATTTCCTCATCTAACGAAGGACAAATCTTGGCTTGTCAGCAAAATGGTACAATAAGGATGGACAAAGTGGCACAATCTAAATGAAACCCTGGAGCAAATCATGTATAAGGCAACAGTAATCTCTGAGTATGAAATGTGATGTTCAGGTATCACAGAATCACAAAATAGTTCAGGTTGGAAGGGACCTTACACTAGATCAGGCTGCTCACTGCCTTGTCCAGCCTGGTCTTGAACACCTCCAGAGAGGGGGCATCCACAACCTCTCTGGGCAACCTGTTCCCAATGTTTCCAGTATGTTAACGAGTTAATCTGTGTGACACATAGAAAGAATCTCAGGACCTTACATTTTTCTCAACATCCTTCCAAGGCAAGAGAAAACTGAGTATGACTTTAATGGAGCGTATGTGAAATGCTCTCATTTCACAGTAGTTCTTTAGAAGAGCAGTTCTATCATCATCCAATTGCTTTATGCATGCTCCCATAGAGCAGCCTCTTATAAGAAGCATGGAAAAATGCATCTGAATAGCAGATTTGGAACTGAGTTGCTTTTGAAGTGATCAGAAGAGATGACTGCTGTAGAGTAGAATTTTAGGAAAACTATTTCTTTGCCAATTAACATAGTTTGCTCTACAAGACCGCGTATTAGATATATACTAATGAAATTCTGATAAACATCCAACTCAACAGTTTCCAAATGTGAATGACTCTTCCTTTTGATGGAGAAGAGCTAGCCATAGAGAGTTTAGGAAAACATGGATAATAATCTAAATTATATTAAAAAAAGTTCTCCCTAATCTGTTCTACTACTTAACTCACCCCATGGCTTCATGGATAGGTTCTCAGTAAATGAAACGTGCAACTAAGAACCACCTCATATGTTTATGAATGATTAAATCCAGGGTTATTTTCTAACTTTTTTGCACCAAATTGGCATTTGCACACAAAAATTCATGCCTATATTTTTCTGAAACTGCCAATTTTTACATCATTTCCATGAAGCTTCATTATGATCCATGTTTTTCAACACTGTGCTGAGACACACGCAACATCTTAGATATATGAGATAGGATCTTTGCCAGAAAACTATGAGATAGTCAAACACTCAGTCTTATTCTGCAGTTTATAATATTTGTTGTTTAAATTAGCCACCAACATTACCAAGGAGACAGAGTCAGTAGCTGCTACTGGTCAGAGGAAAGAAAGGAAAAGGTTCTATGAGATTTTGTGAACCTAATATGAACTCGATCTGCCAAGACCAGTTTTGAAGCAAGTGTGCTGTTAGACTGACTCATACATTTTGGAAGACAGCATTTTAGATAACAGGGGGATGATGTGATTCTAGATAGTTGAGGCTTATGGAAGATTATCTCTGTGTATTCTTATATGATCTTCAATTAAACTCTTTTAAAATTTGTTAAAGGACACCCTGCCTTTAACAAAAATAATTCACAGATGCCAAATCATGAATTTTCACTTTTCTGAGCTAAGGTATAAAAGTACAAGAAAGAATAAAATTAGAAGGCAACAGCTATCTGTCCACGTGAGAATACAAAACACACTTGCATTTTTTAATGTTCATCCTCCTTTTCCTGCAAAGGATTCACTTTATAGCTCCTTGAAAACTATGAATTCAACTTCTGTACTAAATCAAAAGCGACCCTGCAAGGCTAGACAACAATGGTAGACTAAAGTCTCAAAGCAAAATGTGATTAAGAACATAATTTTAGGTCCCTCTTCAAAAACCTTGGAAATCACTGGGAAATTAGCCCCTCAGCTGCAGTGAGCTTTGGATCAAGCCTTGAAATAGCATAGTAGGACCACAAGAGATTTTCTTATTGTACTGCAACGTGGGCACCTTTGAATTTTTCTCCCAGACTTTCAAGGCCTAGAAAGTTTTTTTCTCTCCTTTCTGCTTTTTACATAAAGCAACTGAATCATAGAATCATAGAATAGTTTGGGTTGGAAGGGACCTCAAAGATCATCGAGTTCCAACCCCGCTGCCATAAGCAGGGACACCTCCCACTAGAACCAATATAAATCAATATAGAATCAATATAAATATTGGCTACGTTCAGGAGCTTTGAACAGAAGCAATGAGTACATGACCATAAAGGAGCTTGTTCAAAAGATACTTGAAAGTTTGCCAAACAGCTTTTTCCACAGTTGTATTGCCCATTTGAGATAAGTTGAGCTCAGGTTGGGGAGGTCTCTGTGTGGCCTCCTCAACCCTGGTAGAGACTTGCAAGGCATCATTTGATCTGAACTGATGTTTAACACTGAATACTGATTTGAAACATGGCAAGAACAATAGAAAACAATATCTAAAGGCACATTTTAAAAGTTAACTTTTCTCTCATCTCACAGCTCTGATCTCTTTCTGAAACAGTAGATATATGCTGTATTTGTCTTGTATTTTTAATCATCTTTTTAGATGAAATGGAATTTCACTGTATTTTAAGAAAAACCTCAGGTTTATAACTTGATTCATCTTTATTTCAGATAGCTAAGACTTAATCTATATTGTAGATAAGCTTTTAATCTCCAATTTTTTTTTTCAAGGATTTGTTTGCCCTCATTAGAATCATGGGTTGGAAAGGACATTAAAGA